>SJYF01000002.1:3603428-3631818 GCA_006410515.1 Procapra przewalskii
AGGAAAAGAAAAAAAAAAAGCTAATATATCTACAATTAGATACATTGGAACGCATGCACATGTTCAAGCTTAGACCAGGGCAGTCGAGGTCTTACAGAACTGAAAGGGGGACAATTAGCTTAGGGCCTGGCTTGTGTGGCATTCTTTGTGCTGATGGCTTGCTGTCAGGATGAAACCGAGGTGTTGGTGACACTGACCAGAGCTGGCAGGCCGTACACACAAACTCGGCAAGTCACTTGCTGAGACTTGGACTCTGAGTCACACCAGCAAATGCCCCCCACCACCTGAATGACAGGCTTGACAGCCTAAAGAATCTGGGCAAGAATTCTCACCTCGCACAAAGTCCGTTTATTTGGTTTTGCCACCTGCAAAGTCCCAGCTTGGGAGAGCCCCTTGGGTCCAACATGCTATTGAGCAAATGCCTCTAAATAACACTGACCTGCTGTTGGCCCCAGAGAAGATGGTGTCTTCAGCTTTGAGTCTTCATGTAGACACAGTCTGTCAAATGTATAATACATGACGGGTCTTTTTCAAAAAACCTGCTCCTTACCAACCACTTTTCAGCTCCTCAGCTACCACTGGTAGGCACAGAATAAAGTGTACCTAACTTGATTTGGGATCTGCACACTTTTATTTTTCTTGATGTCTTTAAAATACAAATGCGAAAAATTCTAAAAAGTCTATTGTTTAAGATGGAGAAAAGTCACTTATATTGATATCTTTTCACAGACTTTCTTTTGAAAGCCCTATAGTTGGGGTATATGGACAGAAAAATATTAGTATCCAGAAACAGTCACTCAATACATGGTCTAATACAAAGCATGGGAAAAACTGTTAATAAAATGAGGAATACTAGGAAAGTTAATATTCAGAGTATAAACTGTGTCATCCTGTCTGGAAAATGTTTCTGTGAGTAGTAATGAACTTATAATAATTTCAATTTTTATTGTTATCAATAATTAACAATAAAACTAATATCTTAGTTATCTAATATCTAACATTTCCATGTTTACAATAGGTACATGAGTGTTAAAATTTTATTTCAATGAATTTTAAAAATTTCTGTACATCCTAAAAAATGGACTAACTACCATTTTATTTCAGGACAGCCCACTGACCCACAAATAAATCTTCATTTAATTTTTCTGTTGTATAGTATGACACATGGAAAATTATCATGAAGAAATAAGAACTGCTGAGTAAAAAGGAATTTTGAGGCTTCAGTTAAGTTAGAAGTGCCTACATACTTCCTAAAGGCTTAATTTTAGAAGAACAGTCATAAATGATTTTTTTTTTCAACCTGAGTCCTGCTGTCCCTAACTTTTGTGTAAAAGTAATTTCTCTTGTAAGAAATTAGGCTGTTTCATGTTAGCAGAGGTGGATATACTATTGCGATATTGAGATTCATAATGACATATATATTTGGTTTGGCCCCTGCCCAACAGCCCCTGACACCGCTAGGATTTCCTAAGTGATAAGAGTGATAAAGGTATCTTTTAGTGTTCATAACAAATAAAGGGTTATACCACAGCTGAGTTTATGTTAGTGAAGTGGCTTTTGGGGAAGCTCCTAGTGATGGGGCCTGGCTGCTAGGAGAATCAGCCCTATGATGAGAAGTTTCGAATTTTCAGCCCCAACCTCTGATCTGATAAGGGAGAGGAGCTAAAGATTGATTTATGCACCCACCAGGGGCCAAAGATTTCATCAATCACGCTTATGTTATGAAGACTCCATACGAGTCCTAAACGGTGGGATTCAGAGAGCTTCCGGTTTGGTGGTGCGGGGAAAAGGCGTGGAAGCACAGAGTCCTTCCACACACACCTCGCTCTATGCATCTTTCTCTGACTGTTTCTGAGTTGTATCCTTTTATAACAAATCAATAATCTATAACTAATTTTTCTGAGTTCTCTGAACTGTTCTAGCAAATGATGGATGCTGAGGAAGGACTTGGAGGAATCTGTCGTTTTTAGCAGTTTGGTCAGAAACACAGGGGACAGCCTAGACTTGAGTGATTGGTGTCTGAAGTGGGGTCATCTGGTAGGACAGAACCAGCTATGGAATCTGATGCTATCTCCAGGTGGACAGTTTCAGAATTGAGTTAAACTGTAGCATACCCAACCTAGACAGCATATTGAAAAGCAGAGACATCATTTTATCAACAAAGGTCCATCTAGTCAAGGCTATGGTTTTTCCAGTGGTCATGTATGGATGTGAGATTTGGACTGAAGAATTGATGCTTGACCTGTGGTGTTGGAGAAGACTCTTGAGGGTCCCTTGGACTGCAAGGAGATCCAACCAGTCCATCCTAAAGGAAACCAGTCCTGGGTGAAAATTGGAAGGACTGATGTTGAAGCTAAAACTCCAATATTTTTAAATGGCCACCTGATGCGAAGAGCTGACTCATTGGAAAAGACCCTGAGGCTGGGAAAGACTGAGGGCAGGCGGAAAAGGGGACGACAGAGGATGAGATGATTGGACGGCATCACCAACTCAATGGACATGAGTTTGGGTGGACTCCGGGAGTTGTGATGGACAGGGAGGCCTGGCGTGCTGCAGTTCATGGGGTCGCAAAGAGTAGGACATGACTGAGCGACTGAACTGAACTGAACTGTAACATACCCAGCTGGCATAAGAGAATAGTTGGTGTGAAGGGGAAAACCCCACATATGGTGGTGACCAGAGGCTGTTCTCCCTCTCGACCATGAAGCCAGTGAGACTTCTACTGCATAAGTTACTTCAAAGTCACAGGCCAGGTTTTAAAATGTGTGATTTTTTATTGCTTTTCTCAGACAAAATCCCTCAAACTTTGTAAGCTTCAGGTCCCACACAAAACCTGGTTCTGCCTCTGCTGATTAGAAATGAGACACAGAACGGACAGAAGCTGGAGCAACATTCCCCTAAGGATAGTCCTGGATCCACCTGCCTCGGAATCACCTGGGAAGCTTGTTAAAATGCAGACCCCCACTGCAGTCCATCTGAAGAGACTCTGACTGGGAATGTGATGTGTTATCAAGTTCCCCAGGTGATCTTCCCATGAAAACTAAAGGTTTGGACTGCTGGCTGAGGCTTAGCAATGGTCTTTATAATATACCCTGTGGGCTCCTAATAGCTTGTCAATGATCTCACATCCAAAATAAAATAAAGAACTAGAAGGAGCTGGTCTTTGGAGAATTTCTCATCCGGTGGAGCTGGAGAAGTTTAATTTAAATGACTTTTTGCTCTTGAAGGGTTACCAAATATATCTTAAAATTGTTGAGGTAAAACCGTTAAAATTTGTGTGGTAAAACTCTCAAGTCTCTTGGCTCCATTCTTAACTAAGGGAACAATTCCAGACAGCACAAGAAAATTGTAACAGGGGCTGACAGTTGATCTCCTGTCCTAATCACAGCTGGTCTTTCTCCATTTTCCTTATCCCTACAGTCCAGGTGAAGAAAAGAACCAAAAGGACATAGGAGAGAAGATAATATTAATATAATTGTTAGCACATACCTTCATCACTGAGGACAGTTTCTTGAGACACTACACTGCTTCTTCCTTGGCCTTTTCTTATAAAAGAAGTTGAGTTCATCTTGTGGGAATGGGAGGAGATATTCTTGGAATCTTATGTCAAAACAATCCACGGAGTACCAAGTATTTAGCTTGGGCTAAAGTATGACTTCCCTGGTGGCTCAGATGGTAAAGCATCTGCCTACAATGCAGGAGACCTGGGTTTGATCCCTGGGTTGGGAAGATCTCCTAGAGAAGGAAATGGCAACCCATTCCAGTGCTCTTGCTTGGAAAATCCCATGGACAGAGGATTGTTTGCTACAGTCCATGGGGTCACAAAGAGTCGGACAGAACTGAGCTACTTCACTCAGTCACTCAAAGTACTATCTATACTGATTTGGGGAATGCTGGGAGACTTCAGCCAAATTATATCTCTTCTCTATTACAAGATGGGTGACCATTTCTGTGACAAGCAGAATAGTGTTGTGGTTAAAAATCTGGGCTTTCAAGTCTGACAGACAAGGGGTTTAATCCTGCTTTGATAATTTTTTAAGTTGTATGACTTTGGGCTATATAACCTCTGTTTTCTCAAGGGAAAATTAAGGATCACAATAAAAGAAACTTTATAAGATTGTGGTGATAACTGAATGTGACAATCGACATAAAACACTTAGCTTGAGCATGCGTGCCAAGTCACTTCAGTCGTGTTCAACTCTTTGGGACCTTGTAAACTATAGCCTGCCAGGCTCCTCTGTCCATGAGATTTCCTAGGCAAGAATATTGGAGTGGGTTGCCATTTCTTCCTCCAGGGGATCTTCTGGACCCAGGGATCAAACCCACGTGTCTTATGTCTCCTGCATTGGTAGGTGGGTTCTTTACCACTAGTGCCACCTGGAACAGCTTAGCTCAGCACCCAGCAGCAAGGATTACTATTAGTGAGCTCTGCCTCAAGGAAATGGCAACCCACTGCAGTGTTCCTGCCTGGAAAGTCCCATGGACAGAGGAGCCTGGCGGACTACAGTCCATGGGGTTGCAAACAGTAAGACACGACTAAGCAACTAAGACAGACAGACCTCAAGGATGGGCTGAAGACATTCCCAGTTACCCGATGGGAGCAAAGCTTCTGTGTTAGCTGTCTGTGGCTGGGTAACAGATTGCCACAAAACTTCTCATTGTCTCACTCTTTCTGAGGATCAGGGATCTGGAAGCCGCTTAGTTGGGTAGTTCTGGCCCAGGGTCTCCCAGAGGTTGCCGTCAAGCCTGGAGCCACAGACATGAAAAGGCTTGATGGGGTCTGGAGGATCAGCTTCCAATCTCCCTCAGAAGGCTCTTGGCAGTAGGAATTAGATCCTTAGTATGTGTACCTTTCAGTTGGACTACTCACAACACAGCAGCTGACTCTTCCTAGAGAGAAAGTGTGACCAGGAAAGACCACAGTGCCTTTTATAAACTAATATCAAATGTGACCTGCCATAGCTTCTGCCGTATTCTGTTGGTTCCACAGACCAACCCTGTACAGTATGGGAGGGGACTGTACAAGTGTGTGAATACCAGGAGGCAGAGATCGCTGGGTGTTTTCTCAGAGGCTAGCTACCCCCACCTTTCAATAGTTTTCCTGAGCAATGCCACAGATGCTCTTTTTTTTTTTTTTTTGGCTTTAATTTTAGAGCTGAGAGGCTTTGAAATGATTATAGTTGTTTATAATCTACCGGCAAATGAAAGGCATCCAAGCATCAAGATAAATGTCTGAGTGGGGTCTTCTGGCCACTTGAAAGACATGTGGCTCCACATGCTAAAGAAATCCACAGCTGACTTCAGTAAGATCTTGACTATTAAATATTCCAGCCGTGCACTTTCACAAAGTGCAAAGGACAGAAGTTGTCCCTCTGTGTTAACAAGTAAGAATGGTTAGTGGATAAGTCATGGTTTACAAATCTGTATTTATGATTGGGGTCTGGCTGACAAACAGCAAGAATAAACCATACCACCTGGGGAGTTCAATTCCAGCAGGAAGTTGCTTTGAAATAACATCATACTTCATTCACTCCCCAAATGATGTCTTTGACGACCAGTTTGGACACATCAATAAAACGTCCTGTCACTTACCATATTTTATTTTCTTGCAGCATTTCCCACCATTTGATGGTAACTCTCACAGTGCCTGTTCTTACAGCAGAATCCACACTCTGATTTAGATTTGCCAGCTAGATTGATTTTGGCCAAATTTCTTGTCCAAACACAAGTCCTTACAGTTTGAGAGTTCCCACTAAAAGATTGCTAAAGAAAAATATGCAGTTTTACTGGCTCAGATTTGTAGCTCCAAAATTTAAAAGAAAGCGGCTGGTTAACATTATAGACGTTTTGAAGTACTTGTCTTTCAGAAATGCAAAGAACAATAGCAAGGAAAGCCTTTGATCGCTCAGAATTTATTTTATTTTATTTTATGTACTTATTAATTGGTACACTTTCTCCCCCATTTTAACCAAAGATTCTGTACATTGAAACAATAAAATAAGTAAAGACATGTGTCTTCTTTAAAAATCTCGATACTGGTTAAGTCTCAGAGTCCTTTTCCATGCTTTCTGGGTAAAGGCTTTTTCTGTTCTCTCAGTCCTGCAACACTTTGATCTCAGAAGCAGTGCCATTTGGTTGTAAATGTATGTGGCGCCTTTGATCTAGTACTTAGCTGGTCTTATTTAAAATAGATAGCTTCTTTTATCTAAGTCATGTTTACTAGGTCTCGCTCTATGAAAGATGGTTTAAATTGCTATTATTTAGATAGAAAGTTATATAAAGTTTAGTAAGAGTGCCCAGATCTGAATCTAATTCTCTAAATTTTAAAACCCCAACGGCATTATTATATGTTTCATACAGCAAATTCTTATTAAAATGAGCTGCTTTTACAGATGTCAGGTAATATTTGCAAAAACTCTGTTTGCTTTTTAACAGGGAACTGATTTTCCAAAGAATAATAAACGTATCCTACACTCGGGCAAAACTAGTACTCTCAGAGAGCCTGAACTAAAAGGCCAACTTTTCCCTCTGCAATTCACATATTAGCATATTTTTCTATTACTGGATTATGAATACAATAAAGGGTATATTGAAATGGGACTTTTCAAAATTAATAAGAATAAGTGTAAATCTTAAATTCTCTTCTTTAAGAGGATTTCTTAAATACTTTGTCAGTTGCTTTAGTGATTGGTGCTTTCAATTTTCTAGGCTATATTCAATTATTCATTCAACAAACTATATTGCAGGTGCAAAGACAGGGAGCTGATTAAGTCAAAGACTCCTCCCTTAGGTTGCTCACAGCCTGGGGTTGGGGGGCGGAGCACTGGTAGACAATTACACTTCAGGGCGGTGTGTGCCTCTTATGGATGCTGGTCCTCCCAGTTTGCAATTGGAGTGGTCAGGGAAAGTTTCCTGGAAGAGGTGGTACCCAAGCTTTCGTGAAAGACTACTGACTCAGAATTCAGTATCCTGTAAATTTCCAGCCAAATCCATAATTGCAAAGACACCTCTCCCAGTCTCCACACCCCTGGTTTAATGCAGGTAGCCTAAACCTTGAGAGAGGTCTTAAGCTCGAAGGGCTTTGATGCCTGAAGCTACCTGAAAGGCTTATAGATTGCCATCCAACACTAAAGAGAAAAAGCCCAAACCATCTTTCACAGAAGCTACTTGGTCCTAATCTGAAGGTTAAAAAAACATAAGCCTGAGATACTCTCATAGAGTGTTACCACATTCTGGGTACTTTCAGTGCTTTCTCTATATTAATGAATTGAACCTATCCTCAACCCTACAACACAGGGACCACTATTATTCTCTTTTAGAGAGGAGGAAATTGAAGCACAGAAAGACAAGTTTGTCCCTGGTTTTTCAACTAGTAAGTTCCAGAGTTGGAATCAGAACCCAAGGAGCCTGACTCCAGAATATACATTGTTTTTAATTATTGTGTTAAAAGTGTCTCCCATTTTCCTTCATTCCTTACTTTTTCTTCTTTGAAATAAAGATTTGAGGAGGGCCCTAGTAATGAGTGCAATCACTGAGCACAGAACAGTTGCCATTATTAATTTTGTTATTATTTATTAACAGAATGTGAAAGCCTCTCTGGCATTCAGTGACTATGAAATAAGGCTAAAGTATCTGAAGACTAACCAAGACATTTACATGGGCTCTGGGGCTGCAAGAAAGTCTGCATGATCATCAAGGGGATTAGCAATGGCTATGGAAGAATAGTCGCAGACAGTAAATGTATAAATAGAAATAAATGTCCAGAGACCCATTGAGTTGGGGCGAAATGATGAGATGCCAGATTCTTTAACGACTCCTTTTCTCCTTCCCTTCTTAAGTGCTGCTTAAGTAGAGCTGAGGCCAGACGGGATGCAGCTAAAGTGGCCCTAATCAACTCCCTCTTCAACGAGCTGCCCTCTCGCCGGATCACCAAGGAATTCATTATGGAGAGCGTGCAGGAAGCAGTTGCCTCCACCAGCGTGAGTACCACCAGGGAAAGGGGAGCTGGCTATACTGAGAGTGCTGAGGCCTTTGAATCTTGGGAGATGCTAATGTGTACAAGTTCTTTTAGAACTGTGCAGGTCCCC
This sequence comes from Procapra przewalskii, assembly GCA_006410515.1. NCBI lineage: Eukaryota > Metazoa > Chordata > Mammalia > Artiodactyla > Bovidae > Procapra > Procapra przewalskii. The sequence goes on from SJYF01000002.1 coordinate 3,611,516, forward strand.
CCCCCCATTAAATCATTAATTTTCAGCAAAAAGAGCACTTAGATTGAAAATCATGATATTGGGGCTGTCTCCCTATCCATGTCTCAGTAAGATTCTTTAGCCTTCCTGGATCACAATTAATCAAGCTGTCTATCAAAGTGGATAGAATTATCCATCTTGATTTGTTTATTTGGGTGTTTGCTGTTTGAGGAGCACTGATTCTTTTAGAGCCTGAGGATGCATGCAGTTGAATACCGCTTTAACCTAGACATAAAGAAGTTCAGTTTTTCCCAAACTTGACTAATCATAAAAATTATCTAAAGCGCTTGTTAAAAGTGCCAATTCCCCAGCCAGCGTGAGGTCCTGCAATCTGTGTTTTTAAGGAAATACTAACTGCTTGAAGTGAAGTGAAATGAAAGCTGCTCAGTTGTGTGTGACTCTTGGCAACCCCATGGACTCTACTGTCCATGGAATTCTCCAGGCCAGAATACTGGAGTGGGTAGCCTTTCCCTTCTCCAGGGGAATCTTCCCAACCCAGGGATAGAACCCAGGTCTCCCACATTGCAGGTAGATTTTACCAGCTGAGCCACAAGGGAAACTCACTAACTGCTTGGCTATGAGAAAAGCTGTATGCCTAATATTTGTTAGATGTTCGTTAGAGTTATTGATTACTTTATTCTGAGAACTCTGGAAATTTCTGTAATAAATGTCATTAAATGCAAAGTGCTTTGAGAGCCAAACTATGTCTTAGAAGTTTAGACAGGACATTTTCTCGCCAATCTAGGGGTACATTACTTGCCCCATGAATTATTTGGTGGTCCTGATCCTTGTACTTCCAAACTATAAACCATTTTCACCACGGAGGAAGCCTTGGGTCTCACCTGGGGCAGGCATCTCCCTATGTGTCCTTAAAGTGCAGAAACCAAAGGGCATTACCAAAGAGATAAGCTACCTCCTGCTTCGCCTTTAGCATGGATCAACCCTATCCGAGACTTTCATTCCCTGATTCCCTTAACCTGACTATGCATGTCAAGGTTCTGTCATTCTGGAGAAGCTACTGATAAGGAAGATGATATTATCCCACCAGCTGTGACCTTTTCTGTTGCCTTCCCCCCTCTTAAATGCTCTTATCACACAGAGAAGCGATGAGGGGGGAGCGGCAGGGACTGAGAGTGGTTGTCCTGGCAGAGAGACTTCAGGGAGCTCTGGTCTGTCTCTGCTCTGAGGATGAAAGGAAGCCTTTATTTTTCTGCCCTGTAAATTTCAAGTGCCTTTGAGGAAGAGAAGTTAGGAAAATGATGCCTGATTTATATGTGTGGAATTTACTCAGGAGCAGGGAGGGGTCCTCAGTGTAAATGTAATTTATCATTTTTTTCATGGAAATTTCTAAGGAAGGAGAATATATATGGTTCATAGGCTTCTGGATGGATTTCCTCTGGGATATTTAAAAAGCCAACATAAATATTTCGGCAGTAGTGTGTTAATGTTATTGCATTCAAAAGCTATAAATTTGCGGCTATCTGAGGCTGGCAGTTGTTTGTTCAGTCTTACAAAGCCACTGCCCACCTTCCCAGGAATCCAAGGCCATGGGATGTTGAAGGGCAGGCCCCAATGCCATTCCAGAGCTCATTTTAGCTTTTTTTATTGCCACTCCCCATAACCAAATATTGAAGGGGAATTTCATTTTTCCCCATCACCCACCCACCTTGTTTCTTAAAGATTAAGTGGTCCAGAATTGAAAAAATATAAACCAAAATCCATGTCTCCAGGTTGAACACCAGCCTATTATGAAAACTCCCGTTGAGAATCACGGTGGTCAAACATCAACGTGAATCAGCCATAGGTGTACATATGTCCCCTCTCTCTTGAACCTTCAAGTTAAAAAATAAATTTTTTTAAAAGGAATTTTTAAATTTTTTTAAAAGGTGGTAAAATATGAATGGTCCATACAACTGGAAAATTTTTTCCCTGTTAATTACGTAATTTGCTTGGTGATCATAAGAATCTTATGAAGCAAATCAGCATTTCAAGATTTCAATAATGGATGAAAACAGCCTCGAAGGGCAACCATTCATTCAGTTCAGTTCAGTCGCTCAGTCGTGTCCGACTCTTTACGACCCCATGACCCACAGCACGCCAGGCCTCCCTGACCATCACCAACTGCCAGAGTCTACCCAAACCCATGTCCGTTAAGTCGGTGATGCCATCCAACCATCTCATCCTCTGTCGTCCCCTTCTCCTCCTGCCCTCGATCTTTCCCAGCCTTAGGGTCTTTTCCAATGAGTCAGTTCTTCACATCAGGTGGCCAAAGTATTGGAGTTGCAGCTTCCACATCATTCCTTCCAATGAACACCCAGGACTGATCCCCTTTAGAATGGACTGGCTGGATCTCCTTGAAGTGCAAGGGACTCTCAAGAGTCTTCTCCAACACCACAGTTCAAAAGCATCAATTCTTCAGCACTCAGCCCTCTTTATAGTCCAACTCTCACATCCATACATGATCATTGGAAAAGCCATAGCCTTGATTAGATGGACCTTTGTTGACAAAGTGATGTCTTTGCTTTTTAATATGCTGTCTAGATTGGTCATAACTTTCCTTCCAAGGAGCAGGAGTCTTTTAATTTCATGGCTGCTCATTAGGGTGGCATTAATGCCACTACCAACAAAAACTCTATAGAGATGTGGCAATTTCTGCTTTAGTATAATTATTCTTTTTGAGTATATAATCAGTTAACATTCTAATGAAAAGCTCGATTCAAACTGACTTCAAAATCCTCTTCACTTAGAGATGGTGAGATTAAGGCTTTTATCCCAAATCAGCTGGAGATGGTTGTAAGGTGCACACCTGAAGAGTTAGAACCACAGGAGTCTCACTGTGGGGGCACAGGATTCATTCATGACCCCCAAAGAAGAGGAGGAAAAATCCGTGATGCTTTCTTTTTCTGCTTCCTTCCCAAGGGCACTTTGGATGATGCAGACGACCCAAGCACCAGCATCGGAGCCTATCACTACATGTTGGAGTCAAACATGGGGAAGACCATGCTGGAGTTTCAGGTACCTGCCACGTGTTTATTTTGCTACACAGCCCCTAGAAGCCTGGGGGAATGCCAGTCTTATCACAAACAGCTCTTTGTTTACTTTGGTCATTTTAATTTAACCCTCTTAGAATCCAGCACTATAACTCTCTTTTAGCAGCACTGCAGTAGGCTAAAACGAACAAGTCAACAAGGCACCATCTTTGCTTCTTCAAAGAAAGTAGAAGACTTAAGCTAAGAAACAGGTAGGGAACAGTACCATCTTATGACCGTATTAACACTTTACCAGCTTCTCAGTATAAAGCTCCCCTTTAAATCAAATCAAACAGCTTGAAATACTGGTCATGACCGTTTGGCTCTTAATTTTCAGAAGTTATAGATGAAGGTGACTGCATGTATATTAAACAATTTCCCCATCCGTTATGGTATTTTTATTAAACAAGGTCTGCCATCTCCTATCATTAAGTAAATAAAAAAAATTTAGCAAGCTCTAGCTGTTTTCATTCCACTGCTGACAAGCAATGATAGAGCTAAGGAACTATATTACCTATTATTTGTAAATTAATTATATTGGTAGTAGTAAGAAGTAGAATAGCTTACACTCATTGGATGCTTACCTTGTCTGGCACTGTGCTAAGCATTTAACAAGTCTTACCTTGATCAGACCCAGGCGGTCTGATTTCTGAGTTCATATTTTGACTATTATCCTATATTGGGCTCAACAGACAAAAATTCAATAGTGGTTGAGAATGAAAAGTATGCTCTCTAAAAAATTAAATTTGAATACAGTTGACCATCCATATACATCAATGCTACTAAGAATCAATATGCAGTGTTATAATAAGGAGACTTTACCTCCAAGATTTCTGTTCTTTTAGGTTAGATTCCAAGAGGCAATCAGAATATAAAGTGTTATGGACAAAAATGTTCATCATGGTATAATTTACAGTGGTGGTATAGCTGAACCCTAAAGCCAGCTTTCAAATACCACCTTTGGTACCTTTCAAATTCTCTTCCTGATCACAGTGCCACAGCCTCTTACTTCTCAGGTGGATATGTCCGTCCGGCCCATTTTGAAATTTAATAATTTCACTCACCACTCTCTTGTTTGATTGAAGCAAAAATGCTCTTTTCTCATCCTTTCCTGGGAAGATCTCAGTCTTCCAGATTTCTCCTTAAGCAACTGTGGTCTCACTGGCCTTTGATGTTGCTGGTCTTGGCTTGCAAGAGACCCTGAAGCTCATCTTCTGGTGTAGACAGCGGCTTGCAGCAGCCAGTGGTTCTCAGCCCTGGCTGCGGGTGGGTTCGGCTGCTCACTCCTGAATCTGTTTCCTCATTTGTACATAATCAGGAAGAATAATAGGAGCGATAATAGCAGGGCTACCTCACTGCATCATTGTGGAGATTAAACGAGACTGCATAGGGAGTTCAGAACGGCTCCTGGCATATGGTAAATTCTCAGTAAAAAAATGACAACTGATAGATGTATATTTCTGAAGAAGGACTGCTTTACTTGAACTGCCAGAGGCTCCCGGATGGACTCCTCTGACAGCTTTATCTAACCTAAAGTCTCCGTAGAGGACAAAGTAGCTTCCCAGCAATAAATGCTTCAGGGCCCTGGGTCTCCTGCATTGCAGCAGATTCTTTGCCAACTGAGCTATGGGGGAAGCCCTGCTATAGAATACAAGAGTGAAACTGGCAAGAGTCATTTTTATATCCCATAACAATCTAAAGTCAAACAGAGGAAACACAAAAGGGAGGCGCACGACACAAGAGAAGGAACACAAACTAAAAAAAATCATACAGATCCAAGAGCCAAGCCTGTTCTACCACTTGTCACCTGTGAACTCAGCCATTCTGAGACTCAGTTTTTCTCATCTACACAATAAGAATCATGAGGTCCATTGTGTAGACTTTTTGGGGGACTTATACAATGTGGCATTTATAAAGCATTTAGCACAATGATGCCCTAAGAAAGAAATCATTTATTTTAATTTCTCCTCTCTCCCAGACAGAAGAGTATTGTACCTTTTTTTTCTTACAGAATGAATGTTGCCTGGCCAAGAACATGGTACCTTGTATAGGATTTAGTAACTATTTTCAGAAAAATTAAGAATGATTTTTTTTAATGCAGTGGGTTAGTCTGCCAAATATAGGAAAGGCAAAAAAATTTTTTTAATTTTTAAATTCTGTCCAAGTACTATGAAAGGCTGTACTCAACCACCTTTTAGTAATACTTTTCTTTTTAATTGCCTTACTATGGGCTGCATGTTTTCTGTGTGGTCTGCGTAGTAAGGTACTTAAGAATGTGAAATAATAATTTGACTCATATTGTGGAAATGCTTCATAAATTCTCATAAAGGAGGCTGGGTTCCGGATGAGAGATGGAGGTAGAGGAAGACGTGAAAGCAGGAAAAATCCAAACTCCCTCCTCCCAGTAGGGATGCTGGCAACCCACAGGGAGGGCCATGAAGTACATCCCTCTTCCTTCCTCCAGCCCCAGGCTGCCTGCTGGTTTCCTACACATTCCTCCATGGCCTGGGTTAAATGCATCAACTTGTTTCTGCTCATAATGGGAATTGACCACAGGCCTGGGCTGTTTGCAGTCCACACACCAATTCAGTCCCCCTGGTGGGTAATAGATGTGTGTTTGTATCTAGCTACGGATGACTATACAGCCGAAAAACAAGACTGGTGTCTCCTGACTGCCCTCGGGCTTTTCAAGGGGGCCGTTAAGGAGGCAGAGCTCAGAAGAAACCTGATAGGCTTCTGCTTACCTTCACTTCGTGGGCGGGAGGCTGGGGTGCCTGTTTAAGATAGCCTTGCCTGAAAACTGCCTCTTGTTTGCAGGGGTGGGATGGCAGTGGCTCTAGCCACTGGGTCTTGTCAAGGTCAGATTCAAGGCAGACTTTGACTGAAGCTGGTTAATATATTTATTCTAAAGCCTAATGCAATCCAAAGATGAGCTGTTTATTTACATCTTTGCTAAATTCTCCAGGTTGCCTTTTAAAACCTCATCCCATAAACAAATTTCCTCTTAAATCCATTCTCTTGGGTGGGGAGATGGTGCCCACCTGCTTTTCAAGTTCTCCATTTACACTGTTTGTTTTTCTTATTCCTGATGAAGCACAGAACCAAGCCAGTCTCCCAGACAGAGTTCCAGAGAGAAGCAGTGTTCATTCTCTCCCTGCGAAGTAGCTGGGAGGCCACACATTGTCCCTCCTAGGAGGCGACACCAGGAAGCTCTGTGAGGACAGACCCCAGTCGTTGTTGGTTTAGATTTAATGAATGACAACATGAACCAGAAGAGCTGTAGAATGAAAGCTATAACTGCAAAGTTCCTGAAGAGAAAGAAAACACAGGACTCGATTCACCACTTGATTTCGGATTTACTTATAGGGGCTCCCTGTGGCTCAGACAGTAAAGAATCTGCCTGCAGTGCAGGAGACCCAGGTTCAATCTCTGGGTCAGGAAGATCCCCTGGAGAAGGAAATAGCTTCCCGCTCCAGGATTCTAGCCTGGAGAATTCCATGGATAGAGGAGCCTGGTGGGCTACAGTCTATGGGGTCACGAAGAGTCAGACACAACTGAACAACTAATAGGTAAAGGGAACTGGCTACATAATTTATGGGGCCTGGTGCAAAATGAAAGTTTAAGGCCTTTTGTTCAAAAATTGCTAAGAATTTAAAGATAGCAAAGCACTAAAATGAAGTTGCTCAGTCGTGTCCAACTCTTTGCGACCCCATGGACTGTAGCCTATCACGCTCCTTGGTCCATGGGATTTTCCAGGCAAGAGTACTCGAGTGGGTTGTCATTTCCTTCTCTAGGGGATCTTCCCCACCCAGGGATCGAACCCAGGTCTCCTGCATTATAGGCAGATGCTTTGCCATCTGAGCCACCAGGGAAGTTAGCAAAGCACTAAACCAAGCTCAAAGCCTGTGTGACTGCACAGATCACAAGCTTGTGAAACTGCCCTAGTCCCTGAGACAAGATCCCCAGAACAGCCCAGACTAGGGTAAGAAGAGTCAAGCATTCAACTGGGGTGCAAAATTTAAAGGAGCAACAAAATTTCAGTAATCAAGGCAAATAATGTTATAATGCAATACATTTAAAACTCAAAATAAATGTGTAAAAATCTATGACAAATGAAACATCCAAATTTTAAATAAAGATAGGATTTTAAATAAAAGACCCTGAACTTGTGCAACTCACCTTAAGTTTTGCTTCACTCACCTGGCCCTAGTCTCAACCCCACCTCTAGGCCAGCTTCTTGTTTACCTGTAAGCCCATGCCGAGGAGCCAGACTTCTAGGTCAGCCTACGTCACAAACACAGCTCAAAGACTTCAGTGAGGAAGAAGCGGGACAGCTAGCCCACCAAACAGACTTCATTCAAAACGATAGGGCTTCCACAAATAGAAAGCAAGGCAGAGAAGAGCAGGCAGTGAGGAGTCATGGGAAAACCAGGAACTGAGTCCTCACAGAAGCCCACAGCCACCCTCTCCTTGCCAGTCTTTCACAATGCAAGGGTTTCCGAAGGCATCAATGATAAGCACACAAGGATTTCCTGGGGTTGAGCCAGGGTTCACACAGCTTCAGGAAGATCTGAAGATAGCAAATTGGTCAGTTCAGGTCAGTTCAGGTCAGTCGCTCAGTCGTGTCCGACCCTTTGTAACCTCATGGACTGCAGCACACCAGGCCTCCCTGTCCATCACCAAACCAATGTCCATTGACTCGGTGATGCCATCCAACCATCTCATCCTCTATCGTCCCCTTCTTCTCCCACCTTCAATCTTTCCCAGCATCAGGGTCTTTTCAAATGAGTCAGCTCTTCGCATCAGGTGGCCAAAGTATTGGCGTTGCAGCTTCAACATCAGTCCTTCCAATGAATATTCAGGACTGATTTCCCTTAGGATGGATTGGTTGGATCTCCTTGCAGTCCAAGGGATTCTCAAGAGTCTTCTCCAACACCACAGTTCAAAAGCATCAATTCTTGGTCATGTGATGGGAAATAAAGAAGTGGGACAGGGAGAATGTGGAAATATCTCAGTAGACTTCATATGATGATGATAAGCTCTGTTATCTCCAGAGAGGAGGGCAAGCACCACAGATCAGGACACAAAGTAAGAAGGTAGAAAGAAGGTTATCTTTCCTGGGGGATTTAGGAACAAGAGCCTCAGGGAAGAAGAGGCAGTTGTCTTGAGTTGAGGTGAGATGAAGTCGCTCAGTCGTGTCCGACTCTTTGCGACCCAGTGGACTGTAACCTACTAGGCTTCTCTGTCCATGGGATTCTCCAGGCAAGAATACAGGAGTGGATTGCCATTTCCTTCTCCAGGGGATCTTCCCGACCCAGGGATCGAACCCAGGTCTCCCGCATTGGAGGCAGACGCTTTAACCTCTGAGCCACTACTGCAGAGGAAACAACTGCTTGACGACAGGATAGAAATTTAGACAAACCAGAGGGGGTGAGGAGGCTAATCCTCCTCCTGCAGGCAAAAACAGTCCAAGTCTCAGTGGGGAAGTTTTATGAGAGGGGTAGGTTGCCAAGGGATGTGAGAAAGATTTCCAGTTCTGTTCACAGGATTGTGGGTTCCACAGTGTTGGGAGGGTTGCTGAGTGACACAACAGAAATTTATCTGGATGAGGGGCTTAGCACATAAATAAGAATGAAAGCTTAGAGGACATTGGGGGAAAAATATATTATGAAGGCGACAGTTATCAGAGGATGGAATTAAGAGCTCTGTTAGTAATAGGTCGTTTCTCAAACTGGGCCACACGGATGCAAGGACGATGCCAGGAGGGTTACTGAAGTCACAGAATAAACTCAGTACCACTTTCTGGGTTGTCGACATTACGTGAAGATCACAGGATAAGGAAAGGAGTGGAGTGGCATCCATTTTCTTCTTTAAGGAAAGGGACATATACAATAAAATGCAAAATTTAAGCGGAGTCTTACAATAAAACATTTGTCAATATTGTCCCTCCTGTAACACCATGGAGACTACTTCATATCAGAACCTAAAGAGCATTCCTATCCTTTTTTTTTTTAATGTCTGCAAAGTGTTCGGTGAGGAGGCCTGAGGGTATAGCAAGGAGGGCAACACAAGTTTGCCTTCCTCAGCCACTGGGGTTATCTTGATAAAAGGCACAGTGGTGGGAGCCAGATTAGATTATGGATTTAGCTAGGGAACAAAAGATTTTCACTTTCCCAGAGTAGCATAGTGATGTGGCAGAGTGGAAATCTAGATGGGGGCAGAGAGAAGTGGAGAGAAGTCATAAGAGGGATGAGTTCCCCTGGCACTGGACCCAGGGCCCTGGGTGGACATGGGGTCAGTGTGTGGCTCAGCTGGTGTCCATGTCATGTTTTAATTAATGGAAACACATGGTTTTGCCCTTACCAAGGTCTCTGTTCTTGAGCTTCCCTGATGACTCAGACAGTTTCTGCCTGCAGTGTGGGAGACCTGAGTTTGATCCCTCAGTTGGGAACATCCCCTGGAGAAGGGAATGGCAACCCACTCCTGTGTTCTTGCCTGGATAATTCAATGGACAGAGGAATGGCAGGCTACGGTCCATAGGGTCACAAAGAGTCAGATACAACTGAGCGACTAACAAAGTGTGTTCTTGTGGTGCTTACCATGTAGTAATACATACACAAAATCCTAAACCAAAAAGAAGAAAAGCATTACATTCTAAGGGCAATTTAAACATGAGAATAGTGCTATTCAGTCCTGAGACATTTAGACATGAGAATATTTATTCTGATGATCTTATCTCCTTAAATTCTACCTCATAATTTTAAGGAAACTGTAATCTCATAGTGAAAATGTTTTCCAGAGCAAGCATACATAAAGACCATAAAAGTCCACTTTTTGTTTTGAATGGGCATAAGACATCTGTTCAAATGTTAAGCTTTCAAAACTTGTCTCATGACCAGGAAATTCCTTAACTGTATTGTTATTTTCCAATAGGTATGTGGCTGTGGTTTGTACTACTACTGATCCCCTGTAGTAGTGGATTTTTTTCTCTGATCAAAAAAGAAAGAAAAAAAAATGTAGGTAACTTCAATGGAAGACTGCTAATCCTAATCAGCTTGGAAAAACAAAATCTTCAGAATGTTGAATACATGTTAGCTTGCACTCGGTATCGTGCAGGGAAAGGATGATGCTGACAGAAAGGCTAAATGCTGAACTCAGCCCTGTCCATTGAATGTGAAAACTGTGAAAAGTGAAAGTGAAGTCGCTCAGTCGTGTCCGACTCTTTGCGACCCCGTGGACTGTAGCCTATCAGGCTTCTTTGTCCATGGGATTCTCTAGGCAAGAATACTGGAGTGGGTTACCATTTCCTTCTCCAGGGATCTTCCCGACCCAGGGATCAGACCCTGGTCTCCCGCATTGGAGGCAGACGCTTTAACCTCTGAGCCACCAGGGAAAACTGTGGGTGGCTTTAATGTCAATTCATCCTTATTGGTCATATTTTAAGGCATTTTCTTGACTGAATTTATAAACTCATGGGTATTTTACAGTTTATGTAGTTTCTTCATTATATGCTCTATATTTATTTTTTGGCCTGAATTTTTTAAAATTTAAATTATTTTCATATGGCATACTGTCACATGGTTCAAAGCTCAAAAGGTACAAACGAGTGTCAGAGGAAAGGCTTGCTTAATTTTTCTCCCCAGAGGCGACTCATGTTCCCAGATTCTTTTGTATCTTGTCAGAAGTCTTCTAGGCATTTATAAGCAAATATTTATAGGCATCTTCTAATTCTTTTTTAATCAAGTAGTAACACACAGTATACATGTTGGACACCTTGCTTTTAACAACATCTCACAGAGACTCTTTACATTAGAACTAGAGAGCCTTCTCACCCTTTGTGATTGCGTTGTATTTGGTAGGATGACTGTGTTGTAAAGGAGAAAGAATCATTTTCTTTTTATCCTTCTGGATTCTTAGCCGAGACTCCTGTAATGAAAGACAGATTAGGAAGAGAAAAACAGAAGTACACTTCATGTGTGTGTGAGAGATACCCAGGGAAAAATGAGGACCTCCACAAGGTGGCTTAGAATTCAGGATTAAATACCATCTTAATACCAAAGGGAGAGGGGTGTAGGCTTCTCAGGAAAGCGCATGTGAGCCTGCTCAGTTGCTCAGTCATGTCTGAATCTTTGCAACCCACGGACTATAGCCCATCAGGCTCCACATGGATCCTCTGCCCGTGGGATTCCCCAGGCAAGCATACTTGAATGGGCAGCCATTTCCTCCTCCAGGGGATCTTCCCGACCCAGGGGGCGAACCTGTGTCTCTTAGGTCTCCTGCATTCAGATCCTTTACTTCTGAGCCACCAGGGAAGCCCCTTAGGAGAAAGGAGATAATCTTTAAGAAAGATGAATTGATCCTTAGAAGAATAGATAGGAGAAATGATAGTGACAAAGTCTGGCTGAGTACGGAATGGACTTAAGTTTCTACTTCTGTGATGAGTCAGTATACCCTCGCTGATGAAACTTCTGGAGAAGGGAGTTATAACAATTAAGTTCCTTTTGGAGGATTTGTCTTTTGGGAGATAAGGGGAGTTCAGAGAAAGCCTTTTCTTCTGTTTGCGGTTTTTTAAGTAGTTATAGCTCAAAATAATCAATATACCAAAGTTGAATATTTGAGGGTGCTATATTCTGCTACACTTGAGAATTTAACCATTCCTTTTTGTAATCATTTCATTTAACCATTCCTTTTTGTAATCATTTCATTTAACCATTCCTTTAAAAATGAACTTTTAAAATATTGCCAGTCTCAGGCAATTTTCTTTAAAATGATGCAATGAATAACCTTGCCTACACATTATTCAAAGATGTGCTGGTATATTTATATAACTTTCTGGGTGTAAAATTGTTAGAGCATATGTGTTTGCACTGTTGAGAGGTATTTGTCCATTATTTAATAGTTCGTGCCAAATGTAGATAAAACAGAGGAGGGAAGGAAACCACTCTGGAAGCCCACGACTGTGGTATTTGAGAAGTCTCAGAGTGTTCAGACAGTACTGTATATTCCATTTGCCTGATATAGTTGGGAGTAGAGTTATGACCTCTTTGGCAATCACTGAGGCACTTTCTTTCACATTTCTGCTTTGAGACTAATGACAAGCATTTGGGTTTTATAGGAGCTTATGACCATTTTCCAACTATTGCACTGGAATGGAAGCCTCAAAGCCCTTCGTGAAACAAAATGTTCCCGACAGGTGAGATTTTTCCAATAAAAAGCAGGTTTGTGTTGTATGGCATCTTCCACTGAGGTTCCTTTATTTGAATTTTTCTCTGTTTAGTACCTTATTTATTAAAAGCAGAGGATATATATATATACACTGTGCTTAGTCACTCCATTGTGTCCGACTCTTTGAGACCCTCTGGACTGTAGCCCACCAGGCTCCTCTGTCCATGGACATTCTTCAGGCAAGAATACTGGAGTGGGTTGCCATGCCCTTCTCCAGGGAATCTCCCCAACCCAGGGATCAAACCAAGGTCTCCCTCATTGCAGGCAGATACTTCACTGTCTGAGCCACCAGGGAAGTATATGTATACTAACATGTAAATTTGTGTGCATTTATGTGCACGTAACTATATGTGCAACATATATAAGTGTACTAACATATAGGTAGATAGATAGATCCGATATCTCTATCTGGTATATCTCTCTCTGACATATCTATCTAGATTTAGGTCTAGATATACCAATCCAGTTATGTCAGGGACTGCCCACAGACACACACTAAGAAGAATGCTGGCTGGCCATAGGACAGATTTAGGCACCTGTACTGAACGCTAGAATGGAGGGATCACTAAGACAGACTTAGTTCCTAAGTCAGATACGGCAAATACTCCATGCAGTGTGCCCCCTCCCACTCTTCAAAGCAGAAAGAAATGTGAGTCTGCACCGCCTCCAAACTTCCTCACAGAGAACAGGTAGTTATTTGTAGCAGGAGGATTCTTCTCACCCCCACCAAACATTCCCAGTGGGCAACAGAACTGATTATAAAGGTGGGAAACATGGTGTTTCCATCACTTCAATTTTTTGTTTTTGTTTTCTATAACTTCAAGTTTTTGCTTTTTCAGTCACTTCAGTTTTGGGGGTTGGAAGTTTCTTCTTTATCTTTCAGAGACAGGGGCTCACTGTTTCTTAGCTATCTATGAAAAGCATCCTGCCCCCTTTTTTGGTGGCAAAGGCAAACCCCCGCCCATGGTTCTCACCCTACTCAATGGTTCTCACCCTACTATCACTTAAGATTTATCCTTCCTTTATCCCACTAGATTTTTATTCTTGAGAATTTGCTTACAGGAAGTTGTATGAGGAGCAAAGCCTCTCCTAGTCGACAAGATGAGGGGGGATGTAAAAGTTTTCCATGCACTGCTGCCCCAGGAGTTTTTAGTTGTTCTTTGCCTAGAAAGCCTGGCTTTCAAAATGTCAAAGATGGAAAAGAAATGAGTAGCTGACAATGGCTTTGGCTATTTTTTCTTTTCCTTTGATTTCATAAAAAGCCTTTGAAACATGCCGAGTTGGTTACAAACACTTTTCCGTGATTGTTTTTAATTTGTTAAGGTCATAAATAAATACCATATGTTCTTGAAAATAAAAATAAGCAACGCATCCACTCCACAAGGTCTTCTTAAAGAGTGTTCATCAAACTTATACATGACATTAAGTGTACGGGCAAATTTTACGCATGAGAATTGGAAGATAGTGACGAATTTTGCATTGTCTGCAGAAAGTAAGTGACAATGCACATAGTTACCATTATGATATCCATGATGATAATACCTATATTCCATAATTTGTAGGGCCCTTCCCATAGTTACTGTGAGCCATTTAGTCTGTCATCTTCCTTATGCTAACAACACAGCAGTTACGAAGCTGACTCTCCTGGAGTCTCAGTCTTGTCCTTACTCAAGGCTTCCTGTTTTCTGCAGTAAAAGTGAAAGTGAAGTCGCTCGGTTGTGTCCGATTCTTTGCAACCCCATGGATGCCAGGCTCCTCCGTCCATGGGATTTTCTAGGCAAGAGTACCGGAGTGGGTCACCATTGCAGTGGGTGTGGCCAAACCCAGTTCTTCCTGAATCCTTCTGTGCAGTTGTTTCCCTCTGCCTTGCCAAAGGAGCTAATCTTGGGCAGAAGGGTTATAAATAAATGAGGTAAAGGTCATACTAATTGTTGTAAGAGTGTAGTTTCAAAGGAACATGTATTTTCCAGTGAGGTTAGAGTTCTGTTCTGTGAACAATATTAGGTCATTCCTGGTGGCAGTGTTTTTATTCAGCCTGGAGTAACCTTTACTTTGGGTACCAACTTAAGTCATTTTGATCCTTTAAGAGGTATGTCCTGGGGTTGGGCTTCAGTTCGTGAACATCAGAGAGACTCGGTTGTCGGTAGAACGCCCACGGGTGTTTGTGTGCTGGGGTGGGTGGTGGAGGCCTAGGAAATGCAGTGTCAGAGGCCATGAGCCCAGGCACTTTCATTGCTCTTCACTGATGCTCTGGACCTTGTCTCTTGGTTCCCAGGAAGTCATCTCCTACTATTCCCAGTACTCCCTGGATGAGAAGATGCGCAGCCACATGGCCCTAGACTGGATCATGAAGGAGCGGGAGTCGCCGGGAATTCTCTCCCAAGAGCTGCGAATGGCCCTGAGGGAGCTGGAGGAAGCCAGGAAAGCAGGACAAGAACTACGGTTTTACAAAGAAAAGAAAGAGATCCTGAGTTTAGCCCTGATGCAGATATACAGCGATCCTGACGCTTCTTCACCCAGCGATGATCAGCTGAGCCTCACGGCCCTCTGTGGCTATCACTAGCAAGACCAGGTCCCAGCTGCCCCCAAGGTGGGCAGAAGCTGGACTCTCCCATGGGGAAGCTCATGGAGAGGCTGGGTCATCAGAGGCTTTAGCACTTCTAGATGCTACGTGAAGGCGGTAGTAATTCTCCTCACTTATCCCATGCGCGGTATCTCAAGAGTAGTAGGACCCTTATAGGACCCAGCGTCCCCCTCAATGCAATTTCCCCATCGCATTCTCAATAGTTCCACCTCAGGCCGAAAGGATGAAGGTGGGATTGTTTGGAAAATATTTCCCAGCCCTGGCTTCCACCTGAAGCCTGGCTGACATGTGCCTTGCTGGATTACGTATGTTGTTTCAAAGAAAGAACCAGTGTAGCAACTCTGAAAAGAACACCAGCCAGGACTAGGGAAAGTAGCATGATAGCAATTAAAAAATACTTGGGATTAAATAAACAATGTGGTTTATTTTTTAAAATATCCAGGGGTCAGAGTTTCTTCTTAAGCTTTGTCAGCTGCAAGATCATTTACACTCCACTAGGTGTAACATATAACTTCAGTGGCAATTTTATCTGGACATCCCACTATCAAAGATTTTGAAGTGGTAATGGTATGAAAATACTATATAAATGTAATGTGGCTTAAAATGTCATTCTCATAATTTTTTTTTTAAGCCCGCTCTTCCATATGCGGATTAATGTCACCCAGGATAGCATCCTCACTTGTTTTCCTCAAGAAGAATTAATATCCAGTTTTTGTGAGTCCTCAATCAGTCATGTGCATTTTTAATATGCAAACAGGTGAAGTGCTTTATTTTCATGTCTGCCACCTCAGTCATATATCTATAATGGGGACAGTTACTGGCATTTCTAAGATTAAAACATTTTGAAAAATCATTAGCACTTAACAGTACTTATATTTACACTTGATTTGTTTCTCCTGCATTAGAGAAAAGGAATTATTAATTGTCTTTGTTGTTGTTCAGGAACTTAAGCCACCAGTAGCTCAAACATAATGTCAATTTTCCGTTTAAATTATTGGACTCTTCTTTAAAGGAGGGATAAAACATTGCCATTTCTCCTTTAAAATGGCTTGGGTCAGTCAATTGATTAGAAAACCAAAAGCAAATACAAACCATTTTTTATGGTTCTTCGTCACTCAAATTTAAGAGTGGTAGCAGTGGCAGTTTGAAACGCTTATAAATAGTTCCTTATTTTTAACATGGGATGGATTATCTTGCATTTACTTCAATGTCAATTTTAATAAAAACAGTTTTCTTGATTTTCAGTAAGATTTCCTTTTCTTCCTGTTTAGGCAAATGCACATTAATTTTCATGAAAGCTGAAACCATTATAATTACACTAATGTTTACAAAAATGTGTGATAGTTGTAGCTTCATATCTAAATATCTACAATGCTAATTGTCACTCCTTGAATCCTCAAGAAACTGTATACTGAGTATGTATTTTGGAAGTAGTCTTATTAATAAAAATTTACTTTACACATCATATTTCTCACCCCAGGGGAAAATTTAGCTATATACCTTCCCTACTCATATGTCTTGCCGAGGTAATACTATATAATAATAGATACATTTTATTTAAAATATTGTTTTAACAAAAAAAACAATCACATCCCTCCCCATAATGAGGCTAAATGTCACCTAGAAGAAACCCCCAAATAGAAATTAGAATATCTGTAAGTGAATACATTTTAAAGTTAAATCACTTCCTATTTAAAGCAATGTTTTCAAGAAGTCATTACTCTTTATCATTTCAGAAAAGCTACAGCTTCCCGTGTTAGGCGTGATGAAAAGTAGGTACGTCTGTATTGCATTTGCAGTCTTTAACAATGACCACCTCAGGCCGACACTATTTAACTAGATGCAGGAACAGGAATCCGCTAGAAAATATTAAATGTAGTCTCTGCACGGAAATTAGAAAAACTGTACCCATTCCATACACTGGAAGCAGAGGCTCTGGCTTGGCCGCTATCAACTTTTCCTGGCTGGTCAAAACTGCCCACTCTTCCCGCCATGGTGTGGGAGTTTCAGCAAAATAAGCAAAAGTCAGAATCTTTGCCATTGCCTTTAATGTTCATTTATCACAAATTAGTATTAGCTAAGACCTAATGTCTGTTGGTATATCACATAAACATATGTATTTCTGGCCTTGAGATTAGCAGGGTTGAAGAGCAAAGTAGACTATTATTGTTTTTCATTTTCTATACTTGTTCTCAATAACACACTGGGTTGAATGGATCTGCAGTGGAGGATTCTCTACTTAAATATATAGAACCCTGGGTTCTAACATTTTGTGGTTATAAATTCTTTGAGAATCTGATAGAAGCTATGGACCTTATCCTAGGAAAACCAAATGAAACAATTATATTCAAAACTACACAGACTGTTTGAGAGTGTATGTGAACCTCCCCCCAATCCATAGATTGCTCTGTTGAAAGGACCCCCAGTTTAGAACTATTTTTGCATATCTACTTATAGTTTCTTAAACTTTTCAGCAGGGCTCCAACCTAACTCAGACATAGTCCCATGAACCTATCTCTGAGAAATATGTCATCATCCTTAAATACAGAACTGCACTGATTTGTGACAAGAGATAGTTTAATTTTCACAAAACCCAAATACCCCAGATTGTTATGGAAAAAACTGCTTAAAGAAAATTAGTCACTTAACTTGTATGAACACATCAGAATATCACAGATTTAATAAAGTCATTGTTCCTCTAATGATCAGAATTTGGTTGTCCATTTGTTCAATATGTTTGCTGTTACATTCATTCACCTATTTCTAGAAAAGGAAAAGAATCAAGCCATAGATATTCTTGAAATGCTGTACCTACATCAACAATAAATCTGATCAGCTAGGTCTCAGGAAAACAAGAAAGAAAACATAAAAGCTTAACAGCTTTCAATTTGTTTAGAGAAAGTTTCTGATATCAGGAGCATTGTTGCAGTCGACGTCATCTCTGAAATACTTTAGAGGGTTCTCAGTTATGTCATGCCATGCCTTTCTTTCTTGCCACACAACAAAAGAAGCCAGACTAAGAATATTTTTATTACCCTTGACTATGTTTACAGGTAAAGACTATTTAAGATATTAGCTCTTGTATATTGCTGATTTTTGTTTTGTTTTGTTTTACCTTGCAGAAATGCAAAACTCAAGATTTCTTCTATGGTGTCCACCATGTTAAAGGGTGAATATTAAGATTATTTTTAGCCAGGGCTCCAGGGAAATGAAAATTATTTTCCCTTCCCCAGTAGTTCTCAACTTTGGCTCACATTAGAAATATTCAAGGAGATTTAATAGATCCTAGCTATTCAGACTGGAGAAGACAATGGCAACCCACTCCAATACTCTTGCCTAGAAAATCCCATGGACAGAGGAGCCTGGTGGGCTGCAGTCCATGGGGTCACGAAGAGTCGGACACAACTGAGTGACTTCCCTTTCACTTTTCACTTTCATGCATTGGAGAAGGAAATGGCAACCCACTCCAGTGTTCTTGCCTGGAGAATCCCAGGGACAGGGGAGCCTGGTGGGCTGCCATCTATAGGGTCGCACAAAGTTGAACACAACTGAAGTGACTTACCAGCAGTAGCAGCAGCTATTCAGACTATCCCCAGATCAATGAAATCAGGCTCTCTGGAACTGGGACCCAGCCATCAGTATTTTTTAGAGGTCCCAGGTAGTTCCAGTGTGCAATAGTAGTAGGCAGCACAGCCTTGGTCTAACATAATCAGCCTCTTGGTGTAGAGTACAGAAAGGAATAAAGGAGGATAGGGGAGGTTGCCTCTTCACTCTTCTGGAGCTACAGAGAAGCAGAAGGTCTAGCTGCCTTTTCTCTCCCAAAAGAGTAGCTCCCACTCTTTTTATAACTTTGGCTCCAACATTGGGAATTAGCTTTAATCTCTTTACTGGAAACTGTGAAAATCTTCTATTAGCTTATGGTTAACATCATTTCTTTAAACCTCACCCAACCCTGGTAGCACATTCTCTCTTGGTGCAAAGTAAGTTGTGGGAAAGGGAAGCAGAAGTTCTTCCTGAGAACTGTTGATTCTCTAGTGATCGTTGGGTTCCCAAGAGAAAGTCCTGGATTGCTATTTATAGGCAGTTCCCAATTTTAGCAGCAAGCATGTTTCACAAGTCCATTTGTAATTCAGTTGTTCAGTCCTAACGATGTATTTTTCCACAGCAGCAAGGTCATAACTGATGGCAAGTTTCCCAGATGAGCCTATGTAAACAAATATATATATGCAGTGTGCATGCATGCTCAGTCATGTCCGACTCTGCCGGGGGCCAGCGTGAAGAACTCTGCCCATGGCAAAGGTCATGAGAAGGAAGCTTGGCATACGCAAAGGCGTGATCAAGCCTCAGGAAACCCCCTGTTCCCTAGCATCTACTCCCAAAACCAGAGTACTTTACAGGGGGCTCTCCCCCATAACCATTTCTCTCGGAGAAGAAGTTAACTTGCAGTTCCAAGTTAATAAAAATCCCTGGGTGTGACAAGAGTGTTTCAAGTTACGAACTCTGAAGATTCTCTGGCCTGCCTGATCAGATTCGTCCAGCTGCATGTGATTGTTTACAGCCTCCCAACTGTGAGAGGCATGGGATGCTTTAAAACTTCTAAATACAGACTCTTTTGAGAAGTTAGAAGATTATTAGTATAGTATTAGTGGGTTGGTTAGGAATTATATTGGTGAAGGGTTTTTTCATTTGCCGTGCCAATAATTACTGCTAATTCCCTGCTCTGGGTGTGACAAGGGTGTCTCAGGTCAAACCTCTCTGCTGACAGACTAGCTTGTGTGACAACCTCTCAACCATAAACAACACAGAGAATATTAGCATAGGGCTTTTTTCATTGTTGGGTCAATGATTGCCACCAGGCCTCCGTATCCTTAGGCACCTGGGAATATATTAATCAATGTATTTGGAATATAGAAAAGGAAATATAGTAGTTTTTGATGTTAGCAATACTAGACTTTTTGAATGAATGAATTTTCTCTTGTTATAGACCACTGTATTTTGTTATAAATCACTGTGTCCTTGCTATGCAAAAATGTAACTTTATCACTATCTTAAGACTAAATAGATTGTAAAGGGAACATTGGTGAAAGGTTTTCACTTATTGGGCTGATGTTTGCTGCTAAATCTCCATATTCCCTGCCCTTATAATGAATATAACTAGCATATAGGAGAAATAAGTATTAACCTTTAAGATTAATCATGTTAAACCTTCAGTTCAGTTCAGTTCAGTTGCTCAGTCATGTCCGACTCTTTGCAACCCCATGAATTGCAGCACGCCAGGCCTCCCTGTCCATCACCATCTCCCGAAGTTCACTCAGACTTACGTTCGTCGAGTCAGTGATGCCATCCAGCCATCTCATCCTCTGTCATCCCCTTCTCCTCCTGCCCCCAATCCCTTCCAGCATCAGAGTCTTTTCCAATGAGTCAACTCTTCGCATAAGGTGGCCAAA
>SJYF01000002.1:3650985-3677224 GCA_006410515.1 Procapra przewalskii
AAGATTTTGGACAAGGAGAAGCTTTGGGGGTTCAAGAAACAAGCAGAACTTTGTCAAGCTTATGGGGCTGAAGCAATGCAAAGACTTGGAAATCACAAGCATGATGGGAAGGGAAGGGTAGAGAACTGAACTCCAGATATGACCTGCTTTTCCCTCCAAACATCTGCTGAATTCTCAAGATGCCTGGGACAGGTATGGTTATGAAATTAAGCACAATGTCATCTTGAAAAGTTGAGTGAAGGTGTAGATAGTCTGTCCAGGCTGAGACAAGATGCATCGGGGGTTAGTCTCGGGAACTGTGGAGACAAAGGCTGGAGGAGAGGACTTGCCGAAACTGCTGGGCTGTAACGCTCAGGAACTCAGCTGCGTGTGGGAGACAGCTGGAGGTCCTTAAAAAGTACTGATGCCTTGGATCACCTCCAAATAGTTTTAGTTGATGGGTTTGGGGGTGCGACCTGGGTGATCAACTCTAATTCTATCCATTTGGTGAGGAAAGGATACACCTCTCTAGAAAAAGAGACCATCTCAGCTAAAGCATCTAAGATGTTTAATGCACAGGGCCCTGGTTTTAATCTTTCAGCCACTAGAAATGAAATTTCAAATCACTAGGAATTCCAAGAGACAGAGCTATAAGATGTTAAACTAAGAAGAAAACCAAACTGTAGAAACAAAGCCCATAGGTGTTCCAAATATTGGCATAAATGGATGAGGATTTTAATTTATTAATATGTTCAGTGAACAGACGAATAGACAGCACAAGGAGACAAAAAGATGAAAAATTAAACCGGAGATAGATTTTCTATATATTAAAAAATGGAAATTATAGAACCAAAAAAATAATAATTGAACTTAAGAGATTTATAGAAAAATTTAACAAAAATTACATATAGCAGAAGAGACTTGGTGACCTGAAAGACAAGCCAAAAGGCATCATCCAAAATGAAAAAAAAAAATTGCATATATAATGTCCTTTCATTTAAATTGAACAGAGATTTCTGAAATTTTAAAACCCCTCAGCACTTTTCTCTAAATGTCACGAACATGAAGGTAGCTCAAGTGGTAAAGAATCCATACACACACCACCAAAGGAATATGTTAAATCATTATTAGCATGAGTATATCCTTCTCTCTCAGTCAGGAAGGGTGAAAAGGAATGAAACAAACCAGTAGCCTAACACTCCTGTCATCATTTAGAGGCAGATTTTGCTATGCTCAGTATAAAAACTCTGTGTTTGGTAGACACTGTCCTACGTGGGTAAAGTTTACTCTTGTGGATGCCAGAGGGCTTAAATGAGATATTGAGTCAACTGGGGAGTTCAGATCACTTTTAGAATGGGTCAAGGTTAATGAGAATGTCAGTACTATCCTAGGCTAATTTACGTGAAACTTACCATACAGTGAGTATCTCAAAATATGTTTGCTCTTAATATCAGTGGAAATGGGACATGGATCCTAGCAGTGCTTGCTCAGATGATGTATTTGCCACTGTCCACTTTATCTCAGCCTAGTCCATCAGCGTGTTTTGTCTTGGCCATGCCTTGGCAGGACAACTCTGTCCTGTCATGTGGCTTTAAAAGGATCATGTATCAGAAAAGGGTCTTAAGTTATCCGACCCGATAATATAAAGAGAGCTTCTTGTTTTTCTAAGATCTCTAAATCAAAGAAATTAGAAATAAGAGCTAATGGGCAGAAATACCAATCACAAACATAACTTCAAGTTATAGACATGATGCATTTTTTACAGCAGTGTCTTATTAAAAGCTCAGAATATGTTTCCCCATTGTGGTTTTCAATAATAAACACACCAGTGTGTGCAGAGAGGAGCCCAGTGCTTCTGGCGCATAAATGATTTCTAGTACTTTGGGCTTAGGGGGCAAGTCTCCTGAGGTTTCATTCATAAGCAGCGCCTAGAAAATGACTGACATAGAACAGTTGCTGTTACTGGTAGGTTAAGACGTGGGCTTGTTCCAAAAGACAAGAAAGGCTTTTCTCACACTCATCTTTCAAAATAAAGTAACCGAATAGCTTTAAAAATAACAGCGACAAACAATATATCACCAAAAACCAGGTTTCAACTGAAACAATAAACGTTTTTACTCTCTCGGTGGGTGGGAGTCAAAACCAACTGTCAGACTCACATATCTGCTTCTTTTCCATTTTTAATTCAATTTGCCCCTCAAGCGAGTCACAGTATGGTCTTGGTTGCTCTGAAAAGCAGAGAATAAAGCCAGAAAAAGCAACTGCTGCACACAGATATTAGTGCAAGGGAACATCCTGGACAATCTACCTCCTTTCCTGACTTCACAATCCTTTCCACTCAGGCTGCCTTAAAGTCTCATTCTTCCTGCAAATATGCTCCTTTTTTTGCCAAAATTGTTCAGCAAAACAAAATAGGGGATAAGGCATATTCTGAGCTGAACTAAAACCATTATAGCCCCTTGAAAAATCACTCTGAGAAAAAGAATAGGCATTTAATAAACATGAAGGATAGAATGGTGGTTACCTGGGAATTAGGTTCAACTTTAAAGGCTTTTCAATTAAATTATTTAATGAGTTGAAAGCATAGAAGGAATAGAGCTTAGAAAATTAACTTGCTTGTTTTCAGGAACAATTAGAACAAGTAAATGAAGGTTTTCAGAGCTGTTCTTTTTCATAGGTTCTACTTCAAAATTCATTCTAGAAATCTAACAAAATAAAAGCTTCAAGCATATTTTGTCCAGGAGAAGGGTGCCTGCCTGAGATCCAGAGGAGAGGAAAAGGAATTAGAGAGAGCTCATCAATTAGGGTCTTTGACATTGAGTGGGCAGGGAGTATAGAATTAGGATATAACAATGAAGGACAAAGATTTTGATTCCAAATAAGGTCACCAGGGAAACGGTACACCCCAGCTCTTATTTTTAATGCGCCTTGAGAGTACTTTAACTGTCCTATTTTGATAAATAATAATAACAATGATATAATGTAACCTATAGTTTACAAATTTAATGGGGAAAACTTGGAAGAAGCAATGGGTAAAAATGAAAAACACATTCTCCTATTTCTTCTTTTTTTTTTTTCTTTTCTTAAAGGTGGTCTTTCCCTGTTCAAAGTGTAATCGTATGTGAAACTCCATCATTTCCCTTTTTGCCTTTCCAGCCCCAGCGTGCTTCATTATGGCCACCATCATGCCATTCATCTGACGTCTTTGCTAACTACCACAATTTAGTAGGTGTTTGGTATTCCTAAAGGTAGTGTTTTTCATTAAAAGACACATTCAGACTAGTTCTGTATACTAATTTGAAGCAAAGGCTTGGTAATGAATCTATTATTTAAATTAATAAACAGTTCTGGGGCATTGTTCTAAAGCATGGATCTTATTTTAGGATTGAAGTGGCACACAGCCTGGTCTATTTTTCTCCCCCAAAAATGTTTTACTCACTTTACGACATAGTTTTTGGCTTTTTTTTTTTATCCACAATTCATTAGACTGAATAAAATAGCAGAAGATGTGAAATTGAAATAGGAAAATAAATAGCAACGTGTCAAGTTTTTTCTTTCTTCTTTTCTTTTTCTAACTCACCAAAAAAAGAGAAAAGTTCTGTCTCGCTGGCTAATTCAACACTGAGGGCAAAGAAAGCTCATGTGTAATGTCAGCAAAGCCAGTTCAGCAAAAGACCCCAGGACATTGCTGAAGGGAATGTTTATCAGACAAATGCGTCTCCAAAGATTCTTCCTTCTTGGAGGCACCTTTCTCAGTCCTTCCTGTTTGCATTCCTCAGGGTCAGATTTCAGCTAAGAGATGGAAATTGAATAAAGGTGCATTGGAGAAGATATAATTAGTCCTTAAATCATAGGATCTCAAATTCATGAATTTCCTTGAAAGTTTAGCTAGAAGTCTTAAAAAAAAAAAAAAGGCCCTGGGGCAATCTCTCCAAGTTTTCTCCCAAGAATTTAATGTTCACTTATACAAGTAACATTACTCAATAATGTCTCCTGTGCTGAGTTTCCTCTGGCAGTCTTTTTCACCCTTGAAGTGAAGAATTCGCAGAAATGCATTCAGCCAGACCTGTTTCCATATGCGGTTCGCGTCAAGCTTTCTCTGAGTCTCCAACCCTTCTCTCAGTTGTTTCTTGACATGGTTCACATCGGCAAACACCTCGCTGAGCCGCACGATGTCAGTCTCCGAGCATCCTTGGGTGTCGGCCCCTTGAACATAAGAACCACCCTGTGAAGACAGAGGGCACGATGCGGGGGAAAGCTCAGCTCACCTGGAGGGAAGTGCAGATTCCTGGCTGTAGCATGTTTTAGGGTCAGTTAACACTGAATAGGAGAAGGCAATGGCACTCCACTCCAGTACTCTTGCCTGGAAAATCCTATGGACGGAGGAGCCTGGAAAGCTGCAGTCCATGGGGTTGCTAAGAGTTGGGCACGCTGAGCAACTTCCCTTTCACTTTTCACTTTCCTGCACTGGAGAAGGAAATGGCAACCCACTCCAGTGCTCTTGCCTGGAGAATCCCAGGGACGGGGGAGCCTGGTGGGCTGCCGTCTACGGGGTCACACAGAGTCGGACACGACTGAAGCGACTTAGCAGCAGCAACACTGTGACTAGCTTAAATATGTACTACTTTATCTTGCTTCAACTTGGGGGAAAGAAAAGACAGAAGAAAGTCATCTACGATGGTTTACAACTGAACTTAGGTTCAGTTATGGGAAGAAAGCAGAATTTGCAGGGAAACTCTGAAAATCCTTATGAAAAAAGAGAGCTAGAAGCTCTCAGACTTTCTGCTTGAGAACCACTCGATTGTGAGGAGTCCACAAAGGTGGGAATTAAATTCACCACTAGTACATGTGGTACCTAGGCGTCCTGAAATAAACCTGTTCCTACCAGTTAGAACCTTAAGTGACTGGTGCTTCTGGAGGGCATTTGTTTGCTATATTTCCAAATAGATCACCAATCAGTTTAATAAAGTATTCTGTCATTATAATTAATGAGTACTTATTGCAAATCTCTTAACTAAATATAATTTTATAAAAGTCAAAACTTAAATTAGTTAGCAGCACAGCCTTGCTCTACTTAGCACTCAAACCTTTAGGTTGCAAGTTCCCAAAGGAAGCTCTTAGGCAGTAAAAGAAGCTGTTACCTATGATTTGGGAAACATAACGTCCACAAGGTAAAAGCGACCTGTCAACAGACTGTGACAACACAATTTCTCAAGAAGTTTAGAAAACATTGTAAAGCTCTGAGTCCTCTGCCATTTACTGCATGTTAATTTCTTAAGGACTTCCGTCAGGCACCATGTGGCTCGCTCAAGCAAGCAGCAATGTGCCAATTTTACTCTTGGCACCGACCTAGCCAACCTTTTTTTGTTTTTAGGCGTATAAGTGCTTTACAATGGTGTGTTAGTTTCTGCTGTACAATGACGTGAATCAGCCATGCTGCTGCTGCTGCTGTTAAGTCGCTTCAGTCGTGTCTGACTCTGTGCGACCCCATAGACGGCAGCCCACCAGGCTCCCCCGTCCCTGGGATTCTCCAGGCAAGAACACTGGAGTGGGTTGCCATTTCCTTCTCCAATGCAGGAAAGTGAAAAGTGAAAGGGAAGTCTCTCAGTCGTGCCTGACTCTTAGCGACCCCATGGACTGCAGCCTTCCAGGCTCCTCTGTCCATGGGATTTTTCAGGCAAGAGTACTAGAGTGGGGTGCCATTGCCATATGTACACATATAATCTCTCCCTCTTTGACCTTCCTCCCACCACCCCTACCCACCCGTGGATGTCATCACAGAGCACTGAGCTGAGCTTCCTGTGCTATAGAGCCTGTTCTGAAAGCTGTGATGGCAACTGCTGGCTCTAGGATTATATGCCTTGGTTGACATCTAAGGATCAAGAAGCTGCCTGTGCAATCCCAGAAATGCCTGCCCTGCTACAAATCCAGAGACAGGAAGTCATTGCCAGAATTCTCAGCTTCAGAGTCACCCTGCACCTGCTACGTCTGGACTAGGTAAAATAGGTGCGCTGTGCCCTCCCGCCTTGGCTCGGACTGAACTCAGTTCTGGACTCAGTCTTGTGGTAGTGCAACCAGCTGAGGAAACCCATTTTGTCACAGTAGCAAGGGAATGTGGGAAATGTAGTTTTTAGTGCTTCCTTGAACAGAGAGAGTTCGTAATGTGCTAACATGTACAGTCAACCTCCAAGAATGGAATATAGGGCACAGCAATTTCACAACTTAGTTGATCAATGGCCCTTGTTTTCAGCCAGCACCTCGTAGGACGGAAATAGAACTCTGACTCCCCATTTCTACTCCTGTGATCATGCTTTATTTCTGTAGAAGAAAATATACTGTTTCATATTCAGGCTTTTTCCACTGCTATATTAGGTAGCCTTTAATCATACTCTTAAATCATCTTTGCCATTGTTACATTAAAAGTTCATATTTTTATCTTAAATAAACAAGGATTTTCACCTTTTATAACATTTTCACTTTTGTAACAAATCTTGTATGCACTTTAAAAGGAAGAAATGGAAAAATGGTAAGGAAAAATGTCCTCAGAACTATGTCCTGTAATTTTTTCCTTCTAAACACTGATTAGATAGCATGTAGTGGTTATGCTTACATTACAAATAATAATGATAGAAGGGAACCACACCATCACCGTCACTGGGATCCCTTCATTGTGTTCAGGGTATTTTCCTTCAAGGCAATTTTCGCAGAATGACCCTGTGCTCTGTGGACAACTGTTCCCGGACACAGGAACTGTCTTTAGGCTGAGAGGAAGTCCATCAAGACAGCACCTAATTCCTTCCATAGGTAGGTTGCTCAGGCCTGAAACAGTGCTCTGGGGGACAGGCGTCGCTCCTTTGCCTGAAATTCTCTCAAGCATTTAAAAGCATCGGTCTAGTGAGAGCCAAGTCCTTGGCCCTGCCAATGTAAAGGCACTTTCACCCCCGGGGCAAAAATTGCCAACTGTAATGGGTTCCAGCTGTCACATGGTTGAGTGCCTGCCCCGCTAGCCGGCAGCCTGCCCTGGCATTTCAAAGGGCTCCTAGCAGGCCTCTTACAGCCTCTGCAGAAGGCGAAGCTGGCCTCTGAACACGTGGCCCTGCTCGACTGATGTCCGTCACCTCCAGGAGAAAGGAATGGCTTCCTTAGGACTGCGTGGTCCAGCCTGAGGGCTGGGAGCTCAGATTACCTGGATCACTCGGGAGGCCAGCACCGGAAAGGAAGTCTGGATCAGCTGGAGCAAGGCACCGATCTCAGCTGCACAAGCAGCTCTTTGAGAACCAGAGGCAGGGCAGATTTTTCGGTGTGCAAATCTCTGTAGCTCTTGGGGACCTTTACACTCCAACATATTATGAGGTGAAAATCCTGTGGACATTTGGGCTTCATAGAGAAAGGATCAATATTTGACATTTGCTGCACAGAAATGGATGTGTGAGTGTCTAACACAGCATCTACTTTTGTATGCAAGTTATGTCTAGTTAATTACCAGGACTGCCTTGTTCTGTCACAGGGAGACCTACCCTCTCTGCTGGTAGAGCATGAGGGGAACCAGGAGAGTTCAGTCCCTCTGGAATTAGCTGGCATGTTAACCCTAAGTCCCAACAGAGAAATGGCTGAATTTCTCCGAGAATAAATTGAGATATCCATTCTTATGTCAGGAAAAGTTCTTTGCCCCGATTCATAAATCACTTTAAGTTTCTAAATGGAAAACATGTATGTTATCAAGTTTCAATAAAATGATCCCAGGATAAAGAACTCTAAGTTAAGCCATCTATTCTAAAGTCTTAAACTGCCAGCCCACAGGCCAAATTCTGCCTGAGGAATGTTTGTTTTAGACCTGCACAGCATTTTCAAAATGAAGAAACTGAGTCAACAGCTAGAAATCAAGAGATAGTACATTTCTTTAAATGAGGACATTAGAGGTATGTGAGCCAGTGGACGGAGAAGGCAATGGCACCCCACTCCAGTACTCTTGCCTGGAAAATCCCATGGATGGAGGAGCCTGGTAGGCTGCAGTCCATGGGGTCGCTAAGAGTCGGACATGACTAAGTGACTTCCCTTTCACTTTTCCCTTTCCTGCATTGGAGAAGGAAATGGCAACCCACTCCAGTGTTCTTGCCTGGAGAATCCCAGGGATGGGGGAGCCTGGTGGGCAGTCGGACACGACTGAAGCGACTTAGCAGCAGCAGCAGAGCTAGTGGGTGTGTGTGTTGTGTTTTAAGACAGAAATGTTGACAAGACTTGCCACACACTTCACAGGAAGGAACTGAATAACTGAACTCTTAAGTTCAGTAAATGGGGCATGTGAATGAAACTGACAATAGACTGATTAACCAGAGGAAAAGCATACAGATTTTATTGATCTTTTTTTTTTTTTTATGTGCACAGAGTCCTTTCCAGAAAAGAAATGAAAACTATCAAGAATCAGACTCAAGTATTCTGAAGCTCCAATACTTTGGTCACTTTATGGAAAGAGCAAGCTCATTGGAAAAGACCCTGATGCTGGGAAGTTCAAAATAATATGCTGAATTGGCACATTTTGAGATGGTGTATCCTGATGTCTTTCAACAGCTCAGAAGATTTCATAAATTTGCACTCAATAGTTCACAGTGTGTGCATGCTCAGTCGTGTTTGACTCTTCGAGACCCCACGGGCCGTAGTCCGCCAGGCTCCTCTGTCCATGGAATTTTCCAGGCAAGAATACTGGAACGGGTTGCCATTTCCTCCTCCAGGGGATTTTCCCAATTGAGGGTTTGAACCCGCATCTCCTGTGTCCCCTGCATTGGCAGGTGGATTCTCTACTGCGTTATACATCAGGATAGATCATGCACACACCAAAAAAATCCCTGAGAATTTGCAATAATAAACTGGCTCTCATTTAGGTTTACATAACAAATTCATATTATCATGGAGAATTGATTTTAGAGAGGCCTCTGGCAAATGCCTTGAAGAAGAACTCACTAATCCTTTCTGGAAATGAACTTTCAACTGATTCTTCCCTTTCAAGCACATATGGAAGTTTCCTAGAAACTGAATATATACTCAGCTATAGATAAACTCAGCACTTATCAGAGAACTGATATCACACAGATTACATTCTCTGACCAATGTGCAATTAAATGAGAAATCAGTAACAAAACAGCTAACATATCCCATACTTTAAGAAAGTTTTAAAAACACATACTTCAAAAGAGTCACAGATCACAGAAGAAATCACACTATAAATCAGAACACAGGACTAAACAATAATAAATTTTACATCAACATTCAGAGGATACACAGCCCCTTCTTTAAATTTCATTAATTATGCCAAATTAACATATTGGGGTTTTTCTGTTTTTGTACATTTTGATTCCTTTGCATGAAACATAGTTACCATTTCTTTTATGGACATTTCACCAAAAACTGATCATTTTTCAGTGACTATTTTATATTCAGAGCCAATTATTGTTTTCCTAAAAAAGCTTTCTTATCTTAAAAGACTTTCATAGAGCAGCAACCACCAGTTACTTTAGGGGGCAGAACCATAAATATGAGAGCAAGAGGTGTGTTACGTTAGTTTTGTGGTAATTTCTGATGGACAGACCATAATCTGACTCCCACTTGGATCCTGACATTCTATCCCATTTTTGCTGATTCTGAGCCATCTCTCTGCACAATGCCTCCATTTCCCAGCTTCCTCCTCCAATGTGGCTCTATAGAATTATCCCCCACCCCCAAGATTATGGGCTTCCCAGGTGGCACTAGTGGTAAAGAACCCGCCTGCGATTGCTGGAGACCTAAGAGACATAGGTTCGACCCCTGCATCAGGAAGATCCCCTAGAGGAGGGAATGGCAACCCACTCCACTATTCTTGCCTGAAGAATCCTGTGGACAGAGGAGCCTGGCGGGCTACCGTCCTTAGGGTCACAAAGTCAGACACAACTGAAGTGACGTAGGACACATACATGCCCCAGGAGTATACAATCTCAAGTACGTGCTAGCTCCACCCTCTGCACTCTCTATTTGCCATTCTTGGAAGCAACCTGTAATGCTCTGACGTAGGGAAGCCACAAGACGGTTTCTATGCTGCGTGAACATCCATACAGGGAAAGTACTGGGCATCTCTGTTACCTCTTCTGCGGGCTATAAAGTGATGCTCTGAGTGTCCCAAAGCATCTAGAACACATCCTACATGTTTTTGATATTTTTGTAGCCATATATTTCACATCCCTTTCTTCTAGATTTTCCCAGTGTAGCTTGTGTGTCTCCATGGTTGACCTGTCACGTGTAGACTGAGAAAAAGTAAATACTTAATCCAGGAATTATAAGAGCTATTTCAGAGATCTGCTGGTTTTCATTTGGCTTCTCACTAAATGCTCCCATTCATGGGCACAGAGAATTCTCATTCTATATTCTCAAAACATAGCAAAGTCCATTAGTTTGGGTTTTTTTTTTTTTTTTGGACACAGATGGGAAACTGCTGTAGATTAATAAAGCAATGAACCATGAGAACCATACTGCTGAAAAAAAGTATTTTTAAAAAAGCACTAGTTTATGTTTTATAAAATCAGAAGAGTGAGAGCCCAGTTCTTTTTCTGATGTTTACTTTTGCAGGGCTGGGGCTAATCACTCAACCTAATTGGGTCTTTGATCCTTCATTTGTAAAATAGGGGAGGAGAAAGGAGGGAAGGGAAGTCAATTAGTCTACCTCTAAGGGCACATTAAAAGTGAAAAATTCTAGGGTTGCAAGGACTCCATCCCCACATAAGTACTTCGGAATAATAATTACAATAGCGCCTGCCCTGGGTATAATCCTGGGTCCAGGGGATTCTGCCCAGTGCCCTTCACAGCAGCTCTGCAGGATGGATCGTTTAGAGCCAAGAAGACTGAGACACACAGCTTTAACCACTGCATCCGACCTGTGGCCTGTGGCCACGAGTTTTTCCTTTCAGTCTGCTGTTAATAAATCTTCACGCGAGAATGAAAGAAAACCAACAGATGCAAAGCGTGCGTCTTCTAGGTGGAGGCGGAGAGTCTCGCCCCTGCCCCGCTCTCACTCGCTGCACCTCACTGTGCCCTTGTTGCTTCCCCCTCAGGACTTCTGGGTCACATTTTTCACGGTGAACTTTTCCAAGATGCTTCTGTTGAAAGTGATACTTCGGAGCCCTGCCGCTGATAAAGTCACTCCCGCAGCGCTCACAGTTGTAGGATTTAAGAGTCCACATCCTTTCCCAGTGAAGCATCAGATTAGATCCTGTTGACGACAAAGCAAAAAGATAATAAGCCCTTTGAAGAAAATCCAGTCCCTCAGAGTTAACCAGAATAAAGATAATATTGTTTCTAGTGTGCTAATTTGTGCTCTATCGGATGAATGTTTTCCAAGAGGTTTATTTCTCACTGATATCAACTATGATATCAGGAAAATAGTCATTTAAACCAGCTGCTGTAACTCGAGTTGATAAACATTATCAACTGCAAAGCCAACCAAACCAAGTGCAAAGCTGTGTGTGTAGGTGTGTAAGCACATTTTTCGAAAAAGAGTTTCAAATGAATCTGTGACCTAAGAGATGCTAACTGTGGATTTAGACATTATCTTTACTCGGGGACTCTCTAAGAGGTGTCATTTCTTCAATTTTTATCACTCAATGAATTCCCGTAAATGAGAAAATTATCACGAGTGATGATTTCTACGTCTTGCAAATTAACTCTGTTCTTTTTTAAAGTAAAAAAATGCAGAAGTTTGTACCAAGGGACACAGTCTGGAAGATGTGGGCGATTCTATTCTCCACCTGGCTGCTTCTGAAGCTGTTTATACTCTTGTTGCTAAGTAACTCGACTTGCATTTGTACTAACTTGTCTGAAGCTTAGAGCGCCTTCCTCAGAGGTAAGCATTGTGGGATTTGTAGTTACCGGTTTCTTAGCAAGTGGTCAGAGTAAATATTTCTAAGTGCACTCAGATTATTTTGAAGCTGCTACTGCAACAAACTATCACAAACTTTAATGGCTTAAGCATATAACATTACTCGTTTTTTGTTCTGTAGGCCAGAAGCCTGACATGGGTCACGCCGGGCTAAACTTTCCGGAGGCTCTGGGTAAGATCCACTTCCTAGAGAGTGACCCACATTCCTTGGCAGGTGGGGCCCCTTCCTCCATCTTTAAAGCCAGCAAAATCCAGCAAAATCCAGTGGGATCCTGTTCACATCCAACCATTCTGATCGGTTCTCTTCCCCTCTTAAGGACCCTTGTGGCTCCATTGGGCTCAACTGGATAATCCAGGATAATCTTCCCATTTCGAGGTCTGCTATTAACAGCCTTAATGCTATCTGCAAACTTAACTCTCCTTTGCCTTGTAATAAACTCAGAGCTTCCCAATATTAAGATGTGGACATCTTTGGTGGGGGTGCTGGGGGGTCATTCTTTTTCACCCACCACACTGTAGCTCTAAAGTTCAATCAGGAAGAGAAATGAATCCAAAATGTATCTGTATAAGGTGGAAGAAAAGCAAAATGTATTCACTACTTACAAATCTTTGGTACTTAATGGGCTCTGGGGACTTTGTGTCAAACAAATTTGGAGTTGCTGGGTGATCTGCTACTGAGCAGATGCTGTTTCCACTGAGAAAGGCATGGGTCCTGTCACATGAGGAATATGTGAAAGCAATGAGGTGGTTCATGGCAGCACTTTAAAAAAATCAAATAGAATAAAACTAGAGAATATTGAACATAGTGAAGGTAAACAACGATTTGTGAAACATTCTTGGACGACCAGTCACCAAGTTTGCCTAGGAGTAAGGGGGTCCCTGTTAAATGCAGGATTTTCAGTGCTGAAGTCAGGAAATTCTCAGGCAAATTGGGACACGTTGGTTACTCTATCACTACCTCAGAGACCACCTTGAAAATCAGCCTCTTACCCAGCCCTAAAGCTCCTCTCAATGGATGGATTGAGTCCCTGCAAGACCCAAGGTCGTGGAGTTTGAAGAACTTGATTCTATCTGCCCAAATTGTGACGTTTGCCCTGCATCGGTGTTCATTTCTGGGCCAGTCAACCTGGACTGAGATACAGTGAACCCAGGCAGACACAAGACTCAATCTTATATGCCAAGTTCTCTAAGGGGTGCTGAGGCAATGTTAGGCATTTATGGTTTACAGAAATGAAAATGTATCAGTAAGAGCTTCCCAGCACAAACTTTCTGTCCAGGATCAGAAGAGTGAAAGAATGAGGAAAATGGCAAGATTTCTAGGTTTCCTCAATGAGCTGCCTCTCCACCCTTCTTTCACTTAGCATGATGTTTTCAAGGTAAACCCGTTTATAACAGGTATCAGTACTTCATTCATTTTCACAGACAAACACTACTCTATTGTATGGACATACCACTTGTTTTGTTTTTTAATCCACAAATTAGTTAATGGAAATCTGGGTCATTTCTACTCTTTAGCTATTATGAATAATACTGCTATGAACATTAATGCTTTCATGTACAGGTTCGTGTATGAACATATGTTTTGAATTCTTGGATAGCTGAGGGTGAAATTGCTAAGTCCCAGGATAACTCTATGTTGAACTCTTTGAGGAACAGCCAAACTGTTCTCCATATTTTACAAATTACAACTGTGAAGTGGTATCTAATTGTGTTCTGATTTGCATTTCCTAATGACTAATGCTGCTGAAAGTCTTGTCATGTACTAATTGACTATTTGTACATCTTTCTCAGAGAAATGTCTATTTACTTTGCGCATTTTAGAATAGGATTATTTGTCTTTCTATTGTTGAATTGTATGCATTCTTTATATTTTGAAAATCAAACTCTTATCAGATGTACGATTTGAAAATTTTGTGCCATTCTGTGGTTTGTCCCTTCATTTCTTGATTCTTTCCTTTGATGCACAAAAGTTTTAAATTCTGGGACTGCCCTGTTGGTCCAAAGTGGCATGACTCTGAGCCCCCAATGCAGGTGACCCGAGTTCCATCCCTGGACAGGGAGCTAGATCCCGCATGCCGTAACTAAGAGTTTGCACGCTGCAACTAAAAAGTTCCCCCGTGCTACAAACTAAGACCTGGCGCAGCCAAATACATAATTTGTTTCAGGTTTTAACTTCTTATGAACTCAAAGCTATTTCCTTATGCTGCTTGGGCTTTTGGTGTGATACAGTGGAAAAAAAAACCCCCAAAACAAAACATTGCCTAAGCCAAGGGAAACCATTGGTAATCAGTCAAATTCCTTTCACCCACCCTACTTAATCAAGGTTGCCTTTCCCTCATAGCTCAGTTGGTAAAGAATCCCCCTGCAATGCGGGAGACCCCAGTTTGATTCTTGGTTTGGGAAGATCCGCTGGAGAAGGGATAGGCTACCCACTCCAGTATCCTTGGGTTTCCCTTGTGGCTCAGCTGGTAAAGAATCTGCCCACAATGCGGGAGACCCCAGTTTGATTCCTAGGTTGGGAAGATACCCAGAGAAGGGATAAGCTACCCATTCCAGTATTCTGGCCTGGAGAATTTCACAGACTATACAGTCCATGGGGTCACGAAGAATCGGACACAACTGAGCGACTTTCACTTTCACTCATTTTCACTTTCAAAGACTTGCTTGTCCTCCAAGTAACAAGTAACAGGTAGCCTAAGCAATAAGTTGTTTGACTGAGTTATTTTCCAGAAGCTTGAAGTCAGTTGTATCTAGGAGGAGGTGAGCTGGTTAAGACTGAACAGGACAATCCATCCTCCAACTGGGAATGCACAAGTGTGTATGCTTACTGACCTTTTGTTGTTGTTTGCTTAGTAGCCTTTTGATGGGCTTCAGATCCTGTTAAGCACTTCCATCTCTCAACCAAGCAGAAGACCCTATAGCCTAGTTATGCCTGCGCCTAACTATAACCACCAGATCTTTTTCCAATCACCTTTCTCCATTCTGTGCACCGCAGTGCCTCAGAGCTCCCCTCAGACCGCTGTTTACTCCAAAATACCCTGTCTCTTGCCTTCCAGGGAGGGCAGTTTGAGGTTTGTTTTTCATTCTTACTTAGCTGCCTTGCAAATAAATACTCTGCTGCAAACTGAAGAGACTTAGCACGCAAGCACTGTGTCTCAGAGTTTTGCCTTGGTGTGTGTTGAGTAGAACAAGATAGTTAGTACCTGGTTCAATGACAGGTTTGGTGAGCCAGCCAGAAGGTAAGTCCAGACACGCCTTTCCTCTGTGGTTCCTTGGCCCCTTGTGGGTATTGAGAGTCCAAGCAACTACCTGGCTGATTTGTTCCAACAAGCACCCTCCTGATTTCCCCAGCCAGGTGCCGCCAACGTTCAGAATTTAGCTTTGTTTTGCAGTGAAGAAATGGTTTTGGAGTTTGGAGTTTGGAAGACGTGTTTGGGGTGAGTAATCTTATTAAAGAGACACACCTGTGCCTTCATTGTCTGGCTGTCCCACCCAGATGGTGGGTTGGAGGCCCAGCTTGCTGGATTCGCATAGACGGTATAAAAGTTTACAGCTGCTGAAGCGGTCCACATCTGGGTTAAAGGCCCAGGGCTGTGATTTTTTATCTTTCTTATCTACATCCAATTGTCTGAAGTGTTAAGCGTTGACTCTTGGAGACTGAGCTTCTTGATGACTATAACATGTACTGTAAGAAAGATTTCTTTGCAGCAACCATCTAGAAACAAAATGAGATTTTTTTTTTTCCCATTGCAAAATGAGAAATGCTAATTCGGTTCCCCCTTGAAGCCCTCTAGGCCTGATTCTCCAAAACTGGATGACTTTAAGTTTGAATCTATGGAAAAGAAAAAGATGGTGTCTTTTGATATACTTGCATAGCGCAAACACCCTTTAGCCTCAGAGAAAAATGGCCTTCGATTACAATACAACATTACAACTGGATTTATTTTGGAAACAGGAAGAAAAATGGGAAGGAATTCCCTATGTACAGTCTTTTATCAGAATCAACCTGCACAAAGAACATGGAAAGTTATGGCCCAGCGGAATAGGAAGGGGAAGAAACCTGTTCTTGACTCTAATGCAAAAGTGGGGAGACAGCAGGGCTGCTCTTCCATTGCTTCCTCCTAAGCCCACTAACCCTAACCCCCAACCCTAACCCCAACCCTAACTCCTAACACTAACCTCTAACCCTAATACCTAACCCTAACCCCTAAGCCTAACTCTAACCCCCAACCCTAACCCTAACCTCTAACTGTTAGGTAAAGATGACCAGGACCCCAAAAGAGTTTTTAACAGGCTTTACTGGCGAAGCGCTCCCGGGCAGGGTTCCCAGACCCAAAGGAGGCAGGTCCAGGAAGTCAGCGCGCCGAACAGCGCGCTAGTTTAATATGCACGCTGCGGGGGATGGCCAGGTTAGCGGAAGGGGTTTGGATAGGTTGCCGGTTTGCAGCGGCGCGGGCCGATAGGTTCATCTATGCAGCTGGGGCGAGGCTGCTTTGGCGGCGAAGTGTGCTGTCATTGGTCCCCGGATCCGGAAGCCTCCCTCCGTTAGGGACTCCCCCGGCCAGCGGGAGAGAGGAAGGGCGGCTCGTCATGGCAACCTGCGAGGTGTGCTATCATTGGGGACCTTCTCACCGGCGGGAGGGAGAGGAGGGGCGGCCCATCATGGCCTCCGGGGTCCGACCTTACACTAACCCTAACCCCTAACCCCAACCCTAACCCCTAACCCTAACCCTAACTTTCCCCTTCTCTGAAGGCTCAGGGAAATAGGAATGCTGTCTTCCTTTCAACCCTGCCAGGAGTTGGCCTGGGCTCTGGTTTTTAGATTCTGCATACATGATAATATACAGTGTTTGCCTTTCTCTTATTTCTCTAAAGATAATACTCTGTCTTGTTGGAAAATACATCTTGTTGGAAATGGTAGAATTCATTCTTTTTTTATGGCTGAGTAGTATTCCATTGTGTGTATATGTATATTGTATGTGTGTGTATGTATACATATATACATATGTGTGTGTGTGTATATACATACACATATACTTCCCAGTAGCACAAGTGGTGAGGAACCCACCTGCCAATGCAGGAGATGTAAGAGACGTGGATTTGATCTTTGGCTTGGGAAGATCCCCTAGAGTAGGAAATGGCTGCTTGCTCCAGTTTCCTTGCCTGGGAAATCCCATGGCTAGAGGAGCCTGGCAGGCTATAGTCCATGGGGTCACAAAGAGCTGGACACAGTAAGCACAGCACATATGTACACATACCACATCCTTACCCATTCATCTTAAATTGCTTCCATACCCTGGCTATTGCTGCTCTGAATTTTGGGGTGCATGAGCACTCTTGCCTGGCAAGTCCCATGGACAGAGGAGCCTGGTGGGCTGCAGGCCATGGGGTCACTAAGCGTCAGACACGACTAGGTGACTTCACTTTCACTTTTCACTTTCATGCATTGGAGAAGGAAATGGCAACCCACTCCAGTGTTCTTGCCTGGAGAATCCCAGGGACGAGGGAGCCTGGTGGGCTGCCGTCTGTGGGGTCACACAGAGTCGGACACCACTGAAGCGACTTAGCAGCAGCAGCAGCACTATCTCCTTGAAGTAGTTGGGTTTTTTGTGTGTTGCATATACATGGAACTGGAATTGCTGTATCAGACTGCAGTTTTATTTTTAGTGTTTTGAGAAATCTCCAAACTGTTTTCCCCAGTGGCTACACCAATTTCTAATCCCACCAGCGGTGTATAAGGATTTACTTCTCTCCATGTTTATTATTTGTAGACTTGCTGACACTATTCTGACAGGTGTGAGGTGATGTCTCATTGTGGTTTTGATTTGCATTCTCTGATTAATGATGAATATTTCATGTGCCTGTTGGCCATCTGTATGTCTTTTTTTTGGGAAAACATTTATTCAAGTCTTCTGTCCATTTTTTAATTAGGTTTTTTTTTTATACTGGTTGGTATGAGCTGTTGAAATATTTTAGATATTATCTTCTTAACAGTCATATTATTTGAAAATATTGCCTACATTCGGTAGGTTGTCCTTTAATTTTGTTGATGGTTTCCTTTGCTGTGCAGAAACTTAAAATTTAATTGGATTTCTGTGGTCTATTTTTGTTTTAATTTCTTTGCCTTAGGAGACAGATTTTTAAAAATGTATTGCTATGAGTTATGTCAAAGAGTGTTCCACCTCTGTCCTTCTCTAGGAGTTTTATAGTTTCAGGCGAGTGGCTCCATTTCTGAAAGTGCAGAGGCCTGTAGCTTAGCTAGGTCTGCTCAGAACAACCATTACCACACCTTTTTCCAATCACCTTTCCTCACACTCCCTGTGCTTTAGAGTCCTGCTGCTTTATTCTTCTTTAAAACTTCTTTTTTTTTATTGAGGTATAGTTGATTTACAATATTTTATTCTTTATCCCATAAATACCTGCACTCTGCCTTCAGGGAGGTGGCTCTGAGACTAATTTTCCCATTTCCTTGCTCGGCTGCCTTGTGAATAAACCTTCTTTGCTGCAAACCTTGGCATCTCATGCACTTTGGGCAAAATGAGCCTGGGTAAGTAAAACGAGGTCATAAATATTTACACCTATGTTTATTCTAAGAGTTTAATAGTTTTAGCACTTATGTTTAGGCCTTTCAATATATTTTAATAATTTTTATACATGGTGGTGTGAGTTAGTGGTCAAAATTCATTTTTTACGTATGGTATCCAGTTGTTCCGGCACAACATGTTGAATAGAGACTATCCTTTCTCCACTGAATTGTCCTGGAATTCTTGTCAAATCAACTGACCATAAATGTATAGGTTTATGTCTAGGTTTAATTTTATTCCATTGATCTATATGTCTGTCTTATGCCTGTACCATGATGTCTTGACTACTGTATGTTTGTAGCTGGTTTTGAAATTGTACATGTTAGCTGTCCAAATCTGTTCTCCCTTCAAAATTGTTTTTGATTATTTGAGGTTCCTTGAATTTCTATGGAATTTTAGATCAACCTATCAATTTCAATAAAGAAGCTGGCTGGGATTCTGACTGAACAGAAGTTCTATCCCCAGATTAATTTGAGGAGTATTGACATCTTAACAGTATTGTCCCAATCTTAACTTCTTTCAGCAGTGTTTTATATTCTCAGTGTACAAATCTTAAACTTTTTTGGGGTTAAATTTATTCTGAAGTATTTTAGTTTTTTTATGTTATTTATATGGAATTAGTGTCATAATTTCTTCTTTGGACTGTTCATTGTTAGTGTTTAGAAATACAACTGAGTTTTGTAAATCTTCAACCTTTTAAGCTCGCTAATTTTTTTTAACATATTTTGCTTATCATCTGCAATAGAGATAGTTTGATTTCTTTTCTAATCTGGATGTTTTTACTATGTTTTTAAAATTAATCATTAATTTGTTTAATCTTGTCAAATTGCCCTGGGAACATCTTCAAGTGTAACACTGCATAGCAGTATTGAAAGTAGACATCTTTGTTGTTTTCCTGATCTTAGGAGAAAAATCTTTAAATCTGTTAAGTGTGGTATTTATCAGTTTCAGAGAAACCCTTTAGCAGGTGGAAGAAGTTCTCTATTCTCAATTTGTTCTGTGTTGTTATCATGAAAGTGTGTTGGTTTTTGTTAAGGTTTCATCAAATGTTTTTCCAGCATCTGATGAGACAACCATGTTTTTATTCTTTTCTGTGATGTGTTAATGATTTGGGTTAAATTCAGAAGTGTTAAACCCACCTTTGAATCCTGGAATAAACACTACTTGGTCATGATGTATAATCCTTCATATATGTTGTTAGATTCAGTTTGCTAATATTCAGTGTAAGATTTTTGCATTTCTATCTATAAAGGATATTGGATTATAGTTCTCATCTGCCTCTCCTATTGTATCTTCTGCCTCTACTATTTTGCTAGGGCCATAAATTAAAAATAAACAGTAGGTAAAGGAATAAGACAAGAATACACAAGAAGTTGAGTACCTGAGCAGCCCCGTACATTTGTTCCACTTCGAAACCATGACCCACCTGTTTCTCTCAACCTGCTCACCAGTCAATGGCTGGCCTGCATGAAGCAAAGGAGAGGTTCCACCACCCCAGAGACACTTCCTCCTTTCTAAGAGGATCTGCACAGTGGACTGTTAGTATGTTTGGAGCATCTCTGAGTTCAGTATTTGAAATCATGAAACACCTGTCTCTAAAACATCACCTTAAATGAACAGTGTCAAGACTGAAGCTGCAAAAATGATACAGGGAATATTTGCCAGACTGCATTCCCAGTGAAGTCTGGTGCCCAGTATACCCGAACACCCATCCCTCTCACTAATGCTGTCTGAATGCACCCCCTATGTTTTTCTGCCTGTTTGCTGAACTGGCCTGCTAGAGACTGAAAGGACATTTCCATGGGGCAGCTATAGGTCGAGGGGGCTGAGAGGCGGTTCTGTCTGTACTCGGGTGATGTTGCTTGGAACCACATTCCAACAGTCAGTACTATGAGCTCATGGGCTCACTTGGGACAACCGTCTACAGCCATCTCCCCATCAGTGCCACAGAGGAACACTTCTGAGGACCAGCTCTCCTCCTGCCTCCCCCTGAGGGCCCTTGTCTCACGGACCCTGGGGAGGACCCCTGCCAGCTCTTTTCCACCTCTGGGATGAGGTGGCTCCTCCTCCCTGGGAGCTGCTGCTGCCCTGGGGAGGCAGCACCTTCCAGAACCCCTTCTGCAGCACGTCCTACTCAGGACAGGTTTTCCCGGTTGTCAGATTTCTCAGCTGCCTTTATTGGACCACAGCTGTGCCTGGCTCCTTCGCAGGATGGTGTGCGATGTCCTTTGGAGCTAGCTAAGCACCCATCTCAGAATACAGAGGGAAGTTCTCCAGTTTTGGCCACTCTGTCCGAAACTAGTTTTCTCCAGTGTCCTCCCACAAGGAGCACGCTCTCCAGGATTCCTTCAGTTTGCGTCCAGATTTGCCCTAGGCTCTGTGAAAATCCAGGGTGTGTCCCATGAGAGCTGTGTAGACTCTAAGCCATTTGGGGACAGACAAGTCTACCCAGACTGTTCCTGGTCACTCCTGGTAGGCTCTGGGCTGAGACAGAAGCCACCAGAGTTTCTCCACCGGCCAGCTGAAGCTGCATCCCAGGCATCTTCTAACAGGCTACTGCAGACTGCCCCCGAGCTAAGGTGAGGATCTTGGAGAGGTCAAAGATCAGAACTCCTGCTCTGAGTTACTGAGGCTAGAGGGTTGTTGTTTAGTCACGAAGTCGTGTCCAACCCTTTTTTTGACCCCACGGACTGGAGCTCACCAGGCTCCTCTGTCCATGGGATTTCCCAGACAAGAATACTGCAGCGGGTAGCTATTTCCTTCTCCAGGGGATCTTCCTGAACCAGGGATCGAACCCACATCTCCTGGCATTGGCAGGCGGGTTCTTTACCCACTGAGCCACCAGGGAACCCAGGCTGCTATGGCTAAGTCGCTTCAGTCGTGTCTGGCTCTGTGCGACCCCATAGATGGCAGCCCACCAGGCTCCCCTGTCCCTGGGATTCTCCAGGCAAGAACACTGGAGTGGGTTGCCACCCAGGCTAGATGGTAGTAATTAGAATAACTGAGGTGAGTGCCTCTCATCTGGAAGCCAAGGAGATGGTACCTTTTCTGTGCAGCGTATTTAATTAATCATACTGTGGGAATTCATCTGTGGGTTCTCAATTATAGGCAGCTACAGGCCTTCTCCGTGCTAATGAACTTAGATGTAAGTCAAGACTCCTTGCTTTATAAGTTCCTCCTCAAACGCTCTCCTTATTCTTGCTTAGCTACACTGCAGAACTCCCACCAGAAAGCACCCTTACAACTTAGGCTGAGGGGAGGCAGGCTCTTTTATTGCTAATTAGAAGTTAGGGGAAACCTAGCAACTGAAACCTAGCAACCTGAAACTGAAACAGGCAATTAAGGTCCCGCCTCTGTCCTTTGCTTGGAACACCCCTAGGGAGGAATACCTGTGTGGTTACTCTGCACAGATCAGAGCAGGCTTTGGTTCTCACCATAGGACAAAAGGCCTTCAGTGTGGGCACTTCCACAGAGTCGGAGAGATGCTTCTTGCATTGCACCCCCAAATGAGCCTCAGAAGAATGTTGGCTGGGGAATGAGTGTCCCCCAACCTCACCCCGCTCAGCACAGTTGCTGTTACACGAGTGCTGCAGCCGCGTCCAGTCTCGGAGCTTAAAACCTCCCACTGCGACACCCCTCGCTTCAGTTCCTTGTGAACCCGAGTGCCCTTAACTATTTACCACCCACCACGCAGGCCGTGTTTATAAGACCCAGGTGGCATCCTCCCAGCTGCAGCCAGCTGCTCATATTACACAGTCAGGCCTCATGTACCCACCTAGCGTGGGGGGCTGGAGCATAGTAGATGATTATAAATATTTATTGAAATGATCCATGAGAAGCATGTTAAAAGTATGGCCTGGCTTCCTCGTTCTGCCGGTGCAATTTGTGGCTGCTTTGTCTCACACAGAGTCAGGGTGCGCTCCACTATTATAAGCCAGTTTTCATAGCTAGTCTAGAAAAAAACTAGGAAGAAATCCGTTCCGGTCCAAAAAGTAGCTGAAGTTTCCTTTTATAAGAACAACGTGTTTGTTTTAAATAGTTGATCAGCTGCTGGGAGGAAGGGTTGAGACTGCAAGGCGTCTGTCCAGAGCACGCAAAGCCACAGAGCAGCCCTTCCACACGGGATGCCAGCGGCTAATGACAGGCCATTAGCTTCCTCGAGCTCCTGATGGACTTGGCCTTGTGCACTGAATGCAGATGCTTGAGGCACGATGCCACGGAGGTTAGGGACATGCCAAGTTCTGGGGGATGTCTAGGAGCAAGAGTGAGCAGTCCCCCAAAGCCTGTGTGTGTATGCACACGTGCGTGCATTGGTGCTTTGGATGAGGACTATGCTGCTGCTGCTAAGTCACTTCAGTCATGTCTGACTCTGTGCGACCCCAGAGACTGCAGTCCGCCAGGCTCCCCTGTCCCTGGGACTCTCCAGGCAAGAACACTGGAGTGGGTTGCCATTTCCTTCTCCAATGCAGGAAAGTGAAAAGTGAAAGTGAAGTTGCTCCTCCGTCCATGGGATTTTCCAGGCAAGAGTACTGGAGTGGGGTGCCATTGCCTTCTCCAGGATGAGGACTATCAGTCGGTTCAGTTCAGTTCAGTCGCTCAGTCGTGTCTGACTCTTTGTGACCCCATGAACTGCAGCACGCCAGACCTCCCTGTTCATCACCATCTCCCGGAGTTCACTCAGACTCACGTCCATCGAGTCCGTGATGCCATCCAGCCATCTCATCCTCTGTCGTCCCCTTCTCCTCCTGCCCCCAATCCCTCCCAGCATTAGAGTCTTTTCCAATGAGTCAACTCTTCACGTGAGGTGGCCAAGGTACTGGAGTTTCAGTTTCAGCATCATTCCTTCCAAAGAAATCCCAGGATTGATCTCCTTCAGAATGGACTGGTTGGATCTCCTTGCAGTCCAAGGGACTCTCAAGAGTCTTCTCCAACACCACAGTTCAAAAGCATCAATTCTTTGGTGCTCAGCCTTCTTCACAGTCCAACTCTCATCCATACATGACCACAGGAAAAACCATAGCCTTGACTAGACGGACCTTAGTTGGCAAAGTAATGTCTCTGCTTTTGAATATGCTGTCTAGGTTGGTCGTAACTTTTCTTCCAAGGAGTAAGCGTCTTCTAATTTCATGGCTGCAGTCACCATCTGCAGTGATTTTGGAGCCCCCAAAAATAGTGAAAACAAATCCCCCAGAAATGGCCAGGTAGGGAAGAGGCTGTGAAGAGAGAGCCAGCGAGTGAGGATGAGGTTGTCTGCTGTGGCACGTGAGGGCAA
Source organism: Procapra przewalskii (assembly GCA_006410515.1). NCBI lineage: Eukaryota > Metazoa > Chordata > Mammalia > Artiodactyla > Bovidae > Procapra > Procapra przewalskii. The sequence goes on from SJYF01000002.1 coordinate 3,674,720, forward strand.
CTTCTTCCCGCTCAGACCCCCTGTGGGACCCTGGGGAAGCCCCACCGCTCAGGAGCACTCTGGCTTCAGTGAGTATCCTGGGAAGGCACCCTGAAGAGGTGCTGAGCTCTGAGCCCAGGTTAGCCCGGGGCAGGGAAAGACCACAGGTGTGGACCTGGGGAGGGAAGGGGCGACTGACTTCCAGGTCATATCCTCCTAAACAAAGATTCCATGTGTGAAGTAGGTGATTTTCTTTTCTTAAATCGGAGTATAATTGCTGCAGTCCATGGGGTCACAAAGGGTTGGACACAGCTGGGCAACTGAACAGCAGCATGAATTGCTTTCAGTGTTGCGTGTCTGCTGTACAGTGATGTGAGTCAGCCATGTGCACACACACACACGCACACACACACACACACACACGCACAGACACACATGGACGCGCGCACACACACACACACACACACGCACTCCTTCTTGGACGTCCCTACCCGACCACCGCAGCCCGTCTCCCTGGGTCATCACAGAGCTCTGAGCTGAGCTCCCTGGGCTATGCAGCAGCTCCCCACTAACTATCTGACACATGGCGGTGTTTACCTGTGAGTCTCCCAATTCACCCCGCCCTCCCCTTCCCCCCTGCATCTGCCTGTCTGTTCTCTGTCTGCCTCTCTGTTCCTGTCCTGGAAATAGGTTCATCGGGACCATTTCCCTAGATTTCACACAGCTGTGTAATGTGCTAATATGTTAATAATATCTGTTTTTCTCTTTCTGAATTTGGAAACTTTGTTTTAATATTGTCTCTTTCCTCATGACTATGAACTTAAAGATCCTGTCCTTCTGGCAATATGAGGAGGTCTGTCAAAATGTAAGAAAAAAAACCCCAGCAGGCTATACACCCATGGTCAGGAAGATGCCCTGGAGCAGGAAATGGCAACCCACTCCAGTATTCTTGCCTGGAGAATCCATGGAGGAGCCTGGCGGGCTACAGTCCATGGGCTGCAAAGAGTGGGACACGACTGAGAGACTGCGTGTACAAACATACACACACACACAGACCCCTGTGGTCTAGGAGCCTATGTTTCCCAGCCCCTCCTGAGACAGAAGGCCCACCTTGGGCTGACCTCACGCTAGTTTGGGAAAATGCTCCATTTTCACCTTCTCCCTGTAGTTGCTGCACGTACGTAGACAGTCCATCAACCGCTATGGCACTTGGCCCCTCGCTTGTGGTTAACCAACCCCCTTTCTCCCTGGTATCTCCTTTGGTGCTGAGGGAAGTCGGTCTGCCACTCCCCTCACATTCGTATCTTCACCTTGAGAGATTGTTTCCATGCAACCACTTCGTGGAAACAAAGGGCTGGCTATTCCTTTGAGATCACAGGGTTTGGATAGTTCACATTAAGTTGCAAAGTTAAAATACTAGAACAGCCTAATTTAGCTTCACATTAAAGTAATGAAAAGCCTCCTCTCAACAGTAAATTCTAATACACTTGTCTCCAATGAGACAGCATCCTGTAGGCAACTGTACATTTGTCTCAGAGGTGACACAACTGTTTCTAATTTAAACACATAAATTTACCACATAATGTTACGTGATGGGGGTCTCAGATAAGGCATAAATGCCATTACAGGCACCATTACTTTATCTGTAAAAACGGAGTTATCCTAGGTCATATGGAAGGTTCCTTCAAGCACTAACAGATCTTAAAAAATTTGGCTAATTTCTCTCATGCTGTAAATTATATATAACATTTTCTAGTTAAAAGGGATACTTTAGCATGCTTCAAACCTTTGCACATTTAAGGCAAATAATTTGAGAGAAAAGGCAGAAAAGAGTATTGAGCACCTGTGAAGCAGTCTATTTTCCTGTATACCCTCACTGCAGCTTAGTCAACCGTCAGGATTTTATTACATACTTATTTATAATTGCTCAAATTCAGCGACCCTGTGAATGATATTTCAGTTGTGAAAACTATATAACTTTCATACTTTTTGGTTTCTTACTGAAGTATAGTTGATTAACAATATTATACTACTTTATATTTTCAGATAACATTCAGTATTTGTCTTTCTCTGACCTACTTCACTAAGCATAATACTCTTTAGGTCCATCAACATTGTTGCAAATGGCAGAACTTCATTCTTTTTTATGACTAATATTTCATTGTGTATATAGGTATACATGCTATATCTTTGTCATTTATTGTTGATGGACACTTAACGTTACTTCCATATTTTAGCTATTGCAAATAATGTTGCTATGAGCATTGGGGTATGTGTATCTTTTCAAAATAGTGTTTTTCGTTAATCCTGCAGTTCAGTTCAGTTCAGTCGCTGAGTCATGTCCGACTCTGTGACCCCATGAATCGCAGCACGCCAGGCTTCTCTGTCCATCACCAACTCCCAGAGTTCACCCAAACTCATGTCCATTGAGTCAGTGATGCCATCCAGCCATCTCATCCTCGGTCGTCCCCTTCTCCTCCTGCCCCCAATCCCTCCCAGCATCAGAGTCTTTTCCAATGAGTCAGC
>SJYF01000002.1:3703635-3722324 GCA_006410515.1 Procapra przewalskii
GCCAAGTAACAGTGTGAATAAGGTAGAGTCTAAAGTTAGGCCTGGGGCCGAGTTTTACCCTCTGAATGGAACTCTTCAAAAACAGTCTAATCGCCAATTAAAAATAAACTTGGCATATGTTGATCTTAATTCAAAAAATCATCTGTATCAGATGGGAGACAATGGAATACTGTTGAGAATGGAAGCAGAACTTTTCCTCCTTGCTGTATATACACCCTTTAGAAATAATCCCAGTGCAGGATCATTAGCGCTGATGAAGGCAAGACAGAGAAGGGACAGGGCTTTGCAGGAGAAACCATCTGACTAAAACTGAGCACTCTGAGGTTTGGCAAAGGGATGGCCTAAGTCCGTTGGACTGCAAGCAGATCCAACCAGCCCATTCTGAAGGAGATCAACCTGGGATTTCTTTGGAAGGAATGATGCTAAAGCTGAAACTCCCAATACTTTGACCACCTCATGTGAAGAGTTGACTCACTGGAAAAGACTCTGATGCTGGAAGGGATTGGGGGCAGGAGGAGAAGGGGACGACTGAGGATGAGATGGCTGGATGGCATCATGGACTCGATGGACATGAGTCTGAGTGAACTCCGGAGTTGGTGATGGACAGGGAGGCCTGGTGTGCTGCGATTCATGGGGTCGCAAAGAGTCGGACATGACTGAGCTACTGAACTGATCTCCCCGAAAAGCATTTGATACAACCAACCTCTGATAAATGTGCCTTTGTTGAAAACAGGTGAGTTGATCCAGCAACGATACTTTGTATGGTATAGGACCCCAGATGGAACCTGAAGAAACACAAAGGTAAGGACAAAAGGCAAAAAAGAATGAGTCAGCTGCTGGTAAGCCTAGTTCCTGAGTGCAGAGGACATGCTTATTGTAAACTCCACATGCCTGAGGCAGAGTGGAGTCCTGCTCCTGGGAACGGGGGGGGCTTGGTGCATCGGGAGTCACCCCACACACACCTCTCCCAGTAGGCAGGAGATCCAGAGAAAGTAACAGCCCATGTTTGCCTCAAAAATAGCATCATACACCCAGAAGGTGTCATTACTCATTTAAAAGGAAAAGATAAGCGACTTGTGCTGTTGAGCTGGGTCTGAGTTTGCAAACGATCCCTTAGTAATGAGGTGTTTTCAACTAAACAGCTATTCTGAAATAGTCTGCAGCGAAGCCAAATGAGTTGGCTTCCCTGGTAGCTCAGATGGTAAAGCATCTGCCTGCAATGCGGGAGACCCGGGTTCGATCCCTGGGTTGGGAAGATCCCCTGGAGAAGGAAATGGCAACCCACTCCAGTACTCTTGTCTGGAAAATTCCACAGACTGAGGAGCCTGGTAGGAAACAGCCGATGGGGTCGCAAAGAGTCCCTCACAACTGAGCGACTTCACTCACTCAAGCTAAGTGAGCTGGTGACAAGCAAGGTTGGGCTTGATTAGTACTATTACTTAAACAAAAAACGCCACTGTTAAATTGACTCGCATTAAGGAATGTTGTTTACAAATGTGACTATTTCTGTGTTCGTTAAACTATCACTGAAGCATTTTTCCTCTCACAGCAAAGCATGACTCTTCTGAACCAATACAACCCTGGGAAGTGCTTTCAGATGCAAGGCTTGCGGATACTGAAAATCAGTAATTGTCGGAGAAACTTACTTCTGTACAAGCTTACTCCAGTTCTCTTTGACAAAATCCCATGCCAGTAAGTGTCCGGGAAAATGCCGGGCCACTGTTCTAATGATAAACGACAGCTTCTGTGTTCGGATGAGATCTCCATTGAGGCTCTTTTTCATTAACCTGGAGAGCAGAGCAGACTGAGCTTCTGAAACAATTATTCATGATGAAGTGATGACTAAATTTAAATTAATGCTGGTCTCCTAATTAAAGCTCTGTGGCAATTCAAGAGATACAAGTTTTGGGTTCGTCTAAGCTACGTTAACAGTGAAAACTAGTCATGTTTCTAAATGAAGGAAAAACCAATGAGATAAACACACAAATACACTGTTACATAGTAATAAATTGTTCTTGACGTAATAAGGACATTTAGGGGAAAAAAAGGACATTTAGGATATAGTTTCCAGTAGAATTTATTATAATTCTGAAAACTGGTACTGTTTTACTCTGTTAAAAACTTTGGGAGTAGGGAGGTATCTCATTACTCTTAAACTGGGCTGTCATATAAAAATGATGATACTTTTCAGAAGGCACTCAATAAATTGATACTGATAACGTGTACTAGATAATGTTCTAAATTACTGAATAACAATGTTTGAAATAGGTCATTACTATCTATCCTCATTTTATAGTTTAAGAAGCTGAGGTTATATAATTACCCCAGGGACACAGCTATTGCTAATAAATATAGAAGTTAGACATTTGAACATAAGCATTTACTACGTGGTAATATCTGCTTATATGAGAACACACATACCCCTAAAAGAATGCAGCAATATTTTTAACAGGAAAAAACCCCAACTGCTCATCAAGATATGATGGGCTGAATAAATTATGATAGAGCCATATTATGGAATAATACACAGTTATTAAAAAAAATGGAGTAGGCTTTGCAGCAAATCTCAAGGACTGATCATTCACTAAAAAGAATGTCACAAAACACGGGGCAGAGAATAAAGCAGCAAGTATACAGACCAGGACAACAGTGTTAACGGAGGAGAGGGTAAGAACAGAGGCGGAGGGTCGAACAAGAGGTCGTTTTATGCGTTACTCCATTTCTTACGTACTGTTTAAAGACTTTAGGGTGGAAATTTATCAGCATATTCCTGGTCTAAAACAAAATTATTACTGATTTAAAAACAAACCTTTCTCTGCTTGGGTCAGAGCCTGGCTACTACTTTCAAGAAAATGACCATTTACAGCGCATCCTTTGGAAAGTGGGTCTGGGCAGCTGTTTGAAGCCATCTCAAGGACACTATGATTTATCTGAGCAAAACCGTACAAGAGAAGTGACAAGACCCCGGTGCTTCCGTCCACCCCTTTCTGGGCACTGACTTTCAAGACGCTTCCAGTGTCTCTTGGTGACTCAGCGCCTTTCCCTGGTTCTTCCTGAGGGGAGACCTACTCACGGCCCTTCTTTCCTCACATGAGCCTTCCATTCCCAGGTCGCCACCAGCTGAATAATTAAAGAATCTGGCAGATTCACATAAAGGTGTAACCTGTAAGCTTTTATGTAGTACCTTTTCCTGAAGTGTCTGCATTTTCAAAGAGACGGCTGGGACAGAACCGTGCCTTTGCCCAGAAAGAATGAAGCTAGGTGTGGAATTAAAGACAACAAGCCAAGGGGAGGAAGACATTTTTAAGAAGAAAGCAGGGCTGTGACTCTTGGCATCTCTAGTTCCTTCTGGGCATAGCACTGTTGCCTGTGGGGAGAGGTCTGGTTCCTGAGATGAACCCATGCATGTGGGGTCTCCTCGCCACCCTGCCCAGGTCAGGCCCGGCCTGTGAGCAGTTGGAGGAAAAGGGGGATCCCCCCTACTCCCAAGGGTCTCACCACCCTGCCCAGGTCAGGCCCGGCCTGTGAGCAATTGGAGGAAAGGGGGATCTCCCCCACCACCGAGGGTCTCCTCACTACCCTGCCCAGGTCAGGCCCAGCCTGTGAGCAAAGGGAGGAAAAGGGGATCCCCCCCTCCCAAGGGGCTCTGAGCTCTTATGCTTTTGGTTTCCATAGATCATATTTCTTTGGTGGCTTCATACCAGTAAAGCTTCCGTACATCCTCTGAGCTGGCAAGAGCTTCGAGTATTTTATTCTTCTCTGCTTCAGAGCCTAGAGAGACGTATTTGCTTAAGAGGAATGACCAGCCTCCCTCAGTTTTTGCTCCAGCCTTGAACACGGTCGTCATGACATCCGTAGGCAGGCTGTAAGACAGGTGGTCCGATATGAGAACAGCCAGAAAAAACACTGAATACAAAGGCAAGGACTGACTGGGGGCAGAGCTCTGGGGGACTAAGCAGGTAATACTAAAGCGTCTTCACTGTGTAATTAATTGTTAGGAAAATGATTAATCCTGTGGCTGCTCCCTTCCTAGTTATGCGACTAAAAAGCATATAAATTCAATACAGTAATTATTTACTGTTCACCCACAAAGAACCAGGCAGGTAACTGGCTGGATGCTGTGAGCAGGGAAAAAGAATGAGACACAGTCACTACCTGCTGGGAGGCTCACGGGCTATCGCCAAGTACAGAACGATAAATACAGACATCGTAACACAGCGTGGTGAGTCCCATGGTAGAAATCTATCAGCAGTCAGCAGGAGGGGCGAGAACAGGGGTAGGAGCACAGTTTTCTGTCTTAAGATCTCAGAGGGCTTCAACAGGCTACCCCAATACCCTACACCCCAAGTCCCCACCTGGTGGTTGGATCTCTTCTCATATAACCAGTAAGAAACCTGGTGAAAACCAATCATCATAAAACACATTTCTACTAACTGCTGATGACACCTGCTACGTTTCATTCCTAAATTAGGAGAGACCTGTTTGATGCCTCAAGCTATTAAGAGGATGGCTATCAAAAGCCCAGAGAATAAGTGTTGTCAAGGATGTGGAGAACCTGGAACTCTTGTACACTGCTGGTAGGAATGGAAAGCACTGAAGCCCCTCTGGAAAACATTATGGGGATTCTTGTAAAATTAAATATAGAACTACCACATGACCCAGCAATACCACTTTTGGATATGAAAGAAATGAAGCAGGTCTCAAAGAGGTATTTGTACACCTATGTTCACAGCAGCATTATTCACAGGAGCCAGAAGGCGGAAGCAACCTAAATGTCTATCAGTGGCTGAAGAGATAAAACAAAATGTGGTATATACATCCAGTGGGTTACTCAGCCTTAAAAAGAAAGGATATTCTGACGTATGCTACAACATGGATGACTCTCGAGGACATTATTAGGTTGTCTATGACCAACCTGGACAACATACTAAAAAGCAGAGACATTACTTTGCCTACAAAGGTCCGTCTCGTCAAAGCTATGGTTTTTCCAGTAGTCATGTATGAATGTGACAGCTGGACTATAAAGAAAGCTGAATGCTGAAGAATTGATGCTTTTGAACTGTGGAGCTGGAGAAGACTCCTGAGAGTCCCTTGGACTGTAAGGAGATCCAACCAGTCCATCCTAAAGGAAATCAGTCCTGAATATTCATTGGAAGGACTGATGCTGAAACTCCAACAGTTTGGCCACCTGATGCAAAGAACTGACTCCTTGGAAAAGACCCTGATGCAGGGAAAGACTGAAGGCAGGAGGAGAAGGAGATGACAGAGGATGAGATGGTTGGAGGGCATCACCGACTCAATGGACATGAGTTTGAGCAAGCTCCAGGAGTTGGTGATGGACAGGGAGGCCTGGCGTGCTGTAGTCCACGGGGTCGCAAAGAGTCGGACATGACTGAGCGACTGAAGTGAAAGCCAGGCACAAAAAGACACTTCCTGACGCTTTCTGTATGATTTCACTTATATGAGGTACTTAGAGCAGTAAAACTCCTACAGAATCCCTTGGCTCCCAAGGGCTGGGGTGAAGAGAAAATGGGGAGCAGTTGTCTTGTTCAGTTTTGCAACATGGAAAAGTTCTGACGATTCATTGCACAACCATGTGAATATACTTACACTACTGAACTGCACACTTAAAAATTAAGTCTATATGGATTTGATCACAATTAAAACACTCTGGTTTGAGAATCAGGTACATAGAGTTCGCCTATATTAACGCTCGGCTTTATGACCTTTATGATTCAGGACATAAAGATCTTGGTTTCACTACCTGCTGTGGGGCACACAAGAGCAAGAGAGAAGCACACATCACCTCTGAGTGCCATTGGACGCCATCCAGTCATTGAAGAGCTTCAAGGCAGCAGCGCTGCAGTTCTCCAGGCTGTGGGTGCAAGCAAAGTCCAGCAAGACCGACCGGAGCTCTCGAGTAGACGGGGTGCCCTCGTCAGTCCAAGTCTGCTGTTGGAGTTGGCTTTGAAGCAATTTAAATACCTTGTTCTAGAGAGACAGAATGGATTAGAGCAGAGTAATAACAATGAGGGCAACCAGGAAAATCAGGACAAGATCTTTTTCTCCTACACTTACCCAAAAAAGAAAAAAAAAGTGGGGGACATAGATATTACTCATTTAAATAACAACTGACATATGAAGCTCACATGTGGTTGGGATGAAACCATTCAATATCACTGAGGCCATAAATAAGGTTGCTATAGGCAAGGCGGACTTAATGACATAGGACAGAAAGAATTAATGACTTTGTGCAGCAGGGAAACTTTCTTCCGTGTATACTCAGCTAGAAGTTGCTTTCCTGCCAAGAAGTATCATCTATAACCACTGTTGGAAGAAAACTCAAACTTCCTGACCTGGTGACTTTAGCATCCATAAATCCATTAAGAAATGAGAGAAAAATATACTTCTTGCTGAATGTGTAGGTGCTTAAATGTTTCTGAATCCATTTTTAAAGGAATATTTAAAGTATCATCTAGCTTGATGCTCTAACAAGTTAATCTAATCAAATTAAGAAAATGATGCCTACAGGGAAGAAAGGTTGTTTATTTTTCCTCCTTCCCCAACTTTTTATTTAAAATTTTTCAAGCCTGCAGAAAAGCCACAAGAATAGCAAAACAAATAGCCATATGTTAGATTCACTGTTTTGTTAATACTCTTACATTTGTGTATAACACAAATATACACACGCTAGTTTTTCTGGTTTTAGTTCAACCGTATGAAAGCAAGTTACAGATATCATGAGATTCTATTTATAAATAATTTAGCATGCAAGTCTCAGAAATAAGGACATTCTCCTATATAACCACAATACCTTATGACACTTAAGACAATTACCAGTTATTCAGTAAAATCATCTACAACTAAAGTCCACTGTTATAACTACCTCTGAATGAGATCTCATTCTTAAGTAAGTATTTATGGTATTAAGGGTTCCCTGGTGGCTCAGTGGTAAAGAATCCGCTTGCCAATGCAGAGACATGGATTCTACCCCTGGGTGGGGAAGATCCCCTGGAGAAGGAAATGGCAACCCTCTCCAATATTCTTGGCTGGGAAATCCCATGGACAGAGGAGCCTGGCGGGGTACAGTCCACAGAGTCGAAAAAAGTTAGACACGACTTAGCTACTAAAACAAGAACAACAACAACAATGGTTTTAAGAAATCAACAGATCTCTCATTTCTTTTTCATGTCTTCCCATGACAAAAGCATGCAAGCTGTTCATAATATATGGAACTATTTCCATACTCCAAGCTGTGCTGCAGGGAAGGAAAACAGGGCACAGGGAACTTGAAAAGTCATCATGTAGACAGAATATGCATTTGTGAATGTCACTGAAAGGAACCAAAATTCTAATATAAAAAAGTGTATAGGTATTTTTTAGATAACTTTCATGGCAACGATCGAGGAGGATCAAAATGAAACCAATTTACAGACATCCCCTCCCTCCGTGTTCCTGGCACAAGAGGGTTTTCTGTCACTGGTCCTGGAACTCTACCATGACCAGTCTTATTTCAAGCACCACAGACGACCGTGTACAAAGCCTCTTAACCGCCCTCCAAACTAGTTCAAATTCTTCACAGAGCGTTAAGGTTCTAGAGTGCATCTGTCGGTACTTAGAATGAGTCCTAATCGGAGAGCTTTAAACTGCTGAGGTCGTTTTTCTCAGCAGATCTTTCTCTGAGGTCTGAGTAAGTCTCTTGTGGAGCTGACTATGAGAATGGTTTCGAAAAAAGCCTCTGTATAAAAAGGAGGATGCGAAGTTCGTGATAAGAGGTCAGCTCCCTTCTGTTTGCTTGCTTCAAAGGCAATGAAACCGCGAACAGACGCCTTGCGGCACGTGTGCAGGCTTGCACTCACGGGAGGGTGATAACTGGCGGGAAAGGCTGCTTGCCACGCTGACCAACGGTGCACGGAAGCCAACAGTGCGGCGCCCCCGCGGGGTGCCCGTGACCCGGCACACGCCGTCTCCGCGGGCTGGGCCTTCTCGGTGGCATCACGCTGCTGCTGCCGAGTCGCGTCAGTCGTGTCCGACTCTGTGCGACCCCATAGACGGCAGCCCACCAGGCTCCCCCGTCCCTGGGATTCTCCAGGCAAGAACACTGGAGGGGGTTGCCATTTCCTTCTCCAATGCAGGAAAGTGAAGAGTGAAAGTGAAGCCGCTCAGTCGTGTCGGACTCCTCGCGACCCCATGGACTGCAGCCCACCAGGCTCCTCCGCCCATGGGATTTTGCAGGCGAGAGTACTGGAGTGGGTGCCATTGCCTTCTCCAGCATCATGATGGCATTATGACAAATGAAAGAGCGACAAGCTACTCACAACTGTCAAACAGAAACAAACGAAGAACGAGAGACAAGAAAGGAACCTCCCATACTTGCAAAACCATTAACAACAACAACAAAAACTCAGCGGAGAAAAACGGCAACCACCCTTGAGAGCTTAGACTAAAACAAAGAAAGCAGTGGGGAAAATGGCACTTCAAAATACTGGAAGCGAGGGAAACCTCAAGTGAAGCTGCGGCCAATTCCTGGCTGTTTACTTCTTTGCAGTTATGGGGTGTAACTTTCTTACTTACAGCCCATACCCAAGAGTCAAGGGGAAGTCCCCAAATTGGTGAGTTTTAAATATATTTCAGGGGAATTCCCTGGTGGTCTTGGTCAACACTTTCACTGCCAGACCCCAGATTTGAGCCCCAATTGGGGAAGTAAGGTCCAGCAAGCCATGCAGTGCAGCCAAGAAAAAAAAATAACATAAAAGACTTTATTTTAAAAATAATAGTTCTATTTTTAGAAAATTTCAATTATAAAATTTTTGTAAGTAATTGAAAGTGAAAGTGAAGTCGCTCAGTTGTGTCCAACTCTTTTCGACCCCATGGACTGTAGCCCACCAGGCTCCTCCGTCCACGAGATTCTCCAGGCAAGAATACTGGAGTGGGTTGCCATTTCCTTCTCCAGGGGATCTTCCCGACCCAGGGGTCGAACCCAGGTCTCCTGCATTGGAGGCAGACGCTTTAACCTCTGAGCCACCAGGGAAGTCATTTTTAATGTTAATAGACCACAGCAAGTGCTTCAAATTATCTTTCCCTTTTATAAGTAAAATTCAACCTGTTTTTCCATTATTCTACATTATTTTTTTGAAATCTAAACCCATTAAGGATCAGAATTCAATCTCTGATTTCATAAAGTGAAGATGGTAGGGAAAGAGAATAAATTGATGAGTCATACAATCTGTGTACATGCAGTAAAATGCAACAATGACACAAGATGACTTTAAAAATAAAACAGGGCAAGATGCTGGCACTTATGTTATTTATTACATTTTGATTTATTGCTTTAATTTTACACTGATGTTCCCAGGGAGTTCTTTCTTGGGCCAGCTGAGCTTCTTAAAAGTGAAGTGTCAACTTTTATTACAAAAGGTTTATCCCACCAGTTCCTCATATGTAAAAGAATGACAGAGTTATAAGTGATGAAACAGGAATATGGCTGAGATCAGATTTTAGTATCAGATGTGAACAATTTGACACAATTCAAATATGCCTCCAGACTCTACCCATCACACATTAGAGCAGACATCACAAAATGTGATACATAGGTAATATGTTTTATATGGGTCTATGTAGCCTAAATAACAAAATGACCAATAAATGCACAGAATGCTCTCATGACACTAACTTAAAAAGATTAATTAGACATCAGTCTTAATCACAAATACAACTTGATGATTGGATCCAAGATCTCAGAAGGTTCTGCCATTCCAATCTCATCTACAGTGGATCACATTTCATATTTTGAGAATTTTGATCCTACTCAAATGCCCTAAGATCAGAATAAGAATTTTAAAGAGAGAGTTTCTTGTTCCTTAATTAAAGCCATCATGACTTTTAACTGTCATAACTTTTAACTCATCATAACTTTTAACTGTAATGCCAGTCAAGTGCATGAAGATGTACAATGGTAAAGGTCTCATAAACACACACTAAGCCTCCTGTTCCGGTTCTCTAACCACCAGTCCCACCAGTCCCTGCCCAGCAAACTGGAAATCATCATTTGAGATGAAGATGCAGAGTTAGTTGAGTGTCACAGCAGGAAGATATTCAAAAGATCTAACTGCTGGAATTGAGTTCAGCATCTGTGCTTTCAGCACACAGCCAGCCTGAATTAACTGTCACATGCCTCCAGATACCAGGCCCTCAACACATTAATGGAGAGAGGCAGGCAGAAGAGTGACTTATGCCATCATGAGGTTTAGCAAGCCTTCAAACTGTTTTAGTTTAAAATATCGGTATAAAAAGGGGAAAATGTAGCAAGAGGCAGCTTTGATTCTTCCAATAAAAGGGTATCCTCTGATAGATGACAAGCTAGAACACATGAAAATACGGCCTTATAACTCAAAGAGGAGGGTCTGGCATGAAAGCGATCTGGGTTGAGTCTTCAGCTTCTTCATTCACGAGGTAAATGACTTTGGAGAAGTCATTCGGTCTCCTCATCTGTGTTAATGAGGGCAGTAATACCTATCTGCTGCTTTGCGTGGGTTAAACGAGGCTCTCAGCATTAAGCACTCAGCAGGGCGTGCAGGGCACAGTGAGCGCTGAAGCACCCTGTTCCTGTGTGTCCCACTCACTCATTCACCCACATTTACTGAGTATCACCACGGGCCAGGCCACATTCCAGGTGCTGGCTTTTATTAAGGTTAGTAGTTGAAAGCCTTATGAAATAGAATGACAAAAATCTTGGTAATCAGAAGATACCTCAGAAATCATCTAACCGAAGCATCTCACTTATGGGTAGGGGGCGGGGGTGGCTCCTTGCAGGTCAGATCAGAAACTTGTCAGGAAGGGGCTTTTCAAGCTCTGTATGGCGCCCTGCCCTGCACTCCCTCCTCGTCACTGAGAATCACAGGAGATGCACAGTAGGACAGCAGAAGAGGATTTTTTTTTTTCAGGTACAATCTAGCCCCTTCCTTTTACCAGTGAGGATGCCAAAATTCTGAAAGACTTATTCTAATTCCTGACCCATCACCTTATTTTTCCTGAAAGCTGCCTTTTTGCCTGCTCTTTGGAAACCCTGACTGGTTGGCAAAGCAAACACTGTTGTCTGAATGTGATCCAGAGAATTAGATATGATAAAGAACTCGTCACTCCTTCTCAAGCTTTTAAATACACAGTCAAAATTTAATACCAGAAGTGTCTAAAATAACAACTGTTAAGACCAGTTTTTTAAAAAAGGTAAAACAGTCTCCAAAACCAGTAGTGCTTTGCAAAGAAACTTATATTAACCAGCATCACCATCCTTAATAAGATAGTTATCAGTGAGGACCCCCAAAACCAAATATTCCCAGTACAAACATAGTTGTCATTTTATAATGACCATCAGGAAATTAATGGGGAGTCCTACTTTGCAAAAGGGCCTATTCCAAGTATTTATTATATGAAAATAAACCAAGAGTTGAATAGAGAAATTTTTCTTTTCATGTGATCTCATTTTGACAGCAGTGTCAGAAGTCGATATACTCTGATATTCAGACAAGAATACGTCATGCTAACCCTTTACTAGCTCCTCATGGTAAGAAATGACATGTTGATTCAAAGTTAAGATTTCAGCACCAGGAAAGTGATGAAAATGGAATATAAGTGCTTTTTCGGTCTGTGACTGCTGAACGGAACATGAGTAACAACAGTAAAGGCAAGCAACAAAGAGAACTTGGCAAAAAGGCAGACTTACCACCAGTCTTGAGGCCAGATCCACATGCCCGAGTTTGTCAAGGAGGTTATAGATGAGTTCTGTCTGGAACAGGGCTTCAGAGATGGGTGCAGTATAGGTCTCATTTCTAAGATAATCAATCAGATCAAAAGCTCTCTGAAGAGACACCTTGCCTAGGCTAATGGGTAAAAGAACAAAAAAGTAAATATGCCAGAAAAGTAAATATGCAAAAAAAGTATGCATGCCGAGAGAGAAACTATGGCTAGATGGGGGAGCGGGAATCCTGAAGACCTGAAATTTAAGCTTTGAGTGGTAGGTATTCTATGGCTCCAGAGTCTTCAGTGAAGTGAAGTGAAAGTCACTCAGTTGTGTCTGACTCTTTGCAACCCCGTGGACTGTAGTCTGCCAGGCTCCTCTGTCCATGGAATTATCCAGGCAAGAATATTGGAGTGGGTAGCTGTTCCCTTCTCCAGAGAATCTTTCCAACCCAGGGATCAAACCCAGGTTTCCTGCATTGCAAGCAGATTCTTTAACCATCTGAGCCACCAAAGAAGCCCGATATTCTGTAAAGTTAGACTAAATATCTTTGATTAAGTTCACATGTGCAACTCAAGGTTAAAGACGCCTTTCAGGAGAAAGATGAACAGCAGCTCAGTTCTTTGTTCGATAAGTCACCTGTAAATTGCTACTGATTCAGGAAAAGTATCATAACATTTTAGATGAGAAATGATGAAGCATGCCAATTTTACTTACCATTAGTAACTTATATTGATCAGGTGTCAGAAAGAAGATTTGAATCAGAAAGTAATTTGTTATTTGTATGGGAATTTTGTCAAACTTGTTAAGGCGAGGGCCACTGTGAATTTATAGTGCACACCTTTAAAAAATCAACCACTTGACAGACATCACAACATGGATGGCTGAGATGGCTTGAGGTCACCACGTAACAGGAAGGTCAAGAGCCATCAGAAGGAACGCATTTGAGTGTTCCTTGGTGCTCGGGCTTCCTTGTTCCTCAGTCTTCCCTGGTGGCTCAGAGGGTAAAGCGTCTGCCTACAATGCGGGAGAGCCGGGTTCGATCCCTGGGTCGGGAAGGTCCCCTGGAGATGGGAAAGGCTACCCACTCCAGTATTCTGGCCTGCAGAATCCCATGGACAGAGAAGTCTGGTGGGCTACAGTCCATGGAGTCGCAAAGAGTTGGACACAACCACCCGAGTGACTTTACTTTCTTTCTTTTCTGTGTGTGTCTAGACCCACTGATGACCCAAGTCAGTGATTTTCCTCTTCAGAGGACACTGGTACATGAGGTCACTGACATCCTGGGCTTTGGGCTTGTGTAGCTTGGGGGGCAGGTGGGGAGGTGAGTGGTAATGCCAGCTTTCGAGACATGTCTCACACCAGTATATGAACACTGAGCTTTACACTGAGAGCACTGGCTTCTTGAAAAGAATTCTCTCGTGAGTAAAGCAAACCCTGAACTTCTGTATCCAGTTATTTAGCAAATTTATGTGTCATGCTTGTCAGTGTCTACAGTCTTGAAACATGATTTAAACCTTATTATATAACTGTTCAATATGCTTGTGCTGATGTTTCTAGATAGACAAGGGATATGTCTTCTATCTTCTCAGTTCTCCGAAATGAATTATACCTACCAGGCAATACATGCTAGTTCTTTTCAACTGCTTTTCTTAAATGTCCTTTTCCTCAAGAACACTTACTTCAAAAAAAAAAAAAAGGACACAAAATTAGACCCAAGCCAAGCATACGCTACCCTGCAAGTTCAAAGATGTTGTTGATGAGGTTGGCTCGATCTTTGTCGCTCAGCACATAAGGATTTGTTTTCAGCTGTTTGATCAGCGCTTCCCAGTTGTCATCTGCGTAATGGACAATGTAATAGCCAGTCATGTTTGTATTGACCTTGATCCACTGCACTTCTTCTGTGAGATTGATGACACCTAACACAGACCAGAAAATGAGAGAGAGAGCGGTTGGGCAAAGAAAAGTATTAAATGAATACTGTGTTTCGAAGTTAATAAGGTATTTTTATATTTAAAAATATTATATGTTAAAAATAATATATTATTTTTATATTTAAAAATACTTATATTATTTCTGCTGAGAAACTACATGTCTGCCTCCCAGGGG
This sequence comes from Procapra przewalskii, assembly GCA_006410515.1. Classification (NCBI taxonomy): domain Eukaryota; kingdom Metazoa; phylum Chordata; class Mammalia; order Artiodactyla; family Bovidae; genus Procapra; species Procapra przewalskii. The sequence goes on from SJYF01000002.1 coordinate 3,717,482, forward strand.
AGTCATGTTCATGTTACCAAAGATCCCCACCCATTCACTTAACAAGGCTTTATTTAATGGTAAACAAGGTGCATGTATGTGCCTGCTCTCCTGGATCTTACAACCCAACGTGACCAGGTGGTAGGGTGTCATACAATCGTCGATGGAAAAAGAAAACATGGCGTTCTGTAGGAGAACAGGGTAGAAATGCTTCACCCCCGAGGGAAGGTTAGGAGAGATTTCTTGGGAGAAGTGACATCCTTGAGACTTCAGGATATATAGGTATTGTGAGCAAGGTAAAGAGGGGCTCAAGGCCCAGAGAGAAAGTGTGCATGGCATCCATGCACTGAACTGGCTCCCAAGTTCCTGCTGGGAGTGTGTGCAGGGCGTGGCGCAGGGCAGACAGTACGGAAGCGATCCACTGGCATATAAAACATGTTCCCTCTCGGCCTTTGGTCTTCGGTTATGTTAACGGTCTAAGAAAGGACACACGAAGCCATTTTTAAAAGTCACATAATTCAAAGATAGCAAAGTAAACATTAGGGAAGGACGGATGTCTCATTAGGCACAAATAAGAAATGACTGACTTCAAATAACAGAAAGCTGCTAATATACTTTGTAAACCCCTACCATTACATTTTAATGCCGACAGAATTGTTAGAAATTTACATGGAATGACTTCAATTAATGCCTGATTAATAAGAAGCTAAAAAATGCAACCTTAAAATTATTACTACAAAAGTTGACTGCAACCTTTAAAATTATTAACCAGGAAACATCCTTTAAAGTTGGCAATGAAGATATGAATTTTTTTTTTAATTAAAAAAATTTTTTTTGAAGATGTGAATTTAAAACAATAGTTAAGAGTATGCTTCTAAGCATCTTAAGGTTTAATATTTATCAGACTATAACCCCACGAGCATTGCTTTGTTTACCGCTCCTCTCTCAGTACCTAGAGCAGTATTCCCAGCAGGTACTCAAGAGATACTTGGTGCATGAATGAATGAATGAATGAATGAATGAACAAAACGATTATGTTACGGTAAGTGGTTTCAAACATATCTAAATAAGGTTTGCAGCTTGATGATGTAAGTTTTCTTCCCCACTTTAAAGTGGGGAATACAGTGTTTAACTCAAAAGAGAAAAGGGGAGTAGAGATAAGAAAAATCATCTAAACTCAAACAATAAAAGCATCATAGGTATATTTCTTACCAAGGTTTTTCCTATACACATTTTAACTGATTTAGTATTTAATATACTGGATCTATGTACATTATTTTATGCATTATATTATGATGCTTTTTCACATATCAGATTCCATTTCCTGCCATTTTCCCACTGCCTTCATATGCAGGATTCAAAATCTTAAGGATATTTTATTTTGGGACATACCATAGTTTAACCCATCTTCTATTCGGAAATAGTTAGGCTGTTTTTGGAGAAGGAAATGACAATCCTCTCCAGTATTCTTGCCTGGAGAACCCCAGGGATCGGGGAGCCTGGTGGGCTACCGTCTGTGGAGTCGCACAGAGTCAGACATGACTGAAGCAACTTAGCAGTAGCAGTAGGCTGTTTTAAAATATTTACTATCATAATAATTATATTTGAGGGTTTTTGCACATAAAATGCTTTGGAAATACATTTAAACCTTTTAGTACCTGAAATCTAGGACTGATCAACTTCAAAAGCATGAATTATATAAATTTATCAGATTTTCTTAATACCTTAGTTACTCTTAATTCTGAGACTGTCAAAGATTTTTAAGATGTCAAGATTTACGTTCTGATCATGTCTTAACATGACATATCAGAAAATCAGTCTTTTTCATTAAAAAAATTTATACTTATTTGCTTTTTGCTGATATAGCAGTAACAGATAGAATAGATCAATCACATTAATTGGGTTTATTCCTTTTCTAAAGCAGAAAACAGTTCTAAGGAATATTTGCGTTGGTAAGAGTAGCTGCTCCAAGTGGATATATTTTTAACAAACCTATGACTAATGAAATTAACTTTATCAGTAGTTAATGCAAAAATATCAACACTCTCTAGGTCATCAAACAATTTCCTACAGGGCTTTTATCAAGAAAGGACCTTGGGAAAAAGAACTGAACAGCTTCAAATCTCCCTTTCCCAAAACAGGAGGCAAGGAATGATAAGCATGGCAATTTTCCCACTGGATGGAAATAGGAAAATATTGAAATACAGAGTCTCTTGGATGATAAGCAACTCACTATCTTGTAAACCTAGCCAAGTCCAGATGGCAGAGAGGAGGAACACAGCTGGGAGTGTACTTGAAATTATTACTGTCATTTTGATGACAGAATATGAAGCAGTGGAGCCAACAGCATTCAGAGGAGAGTTATCATTAAAGAATCAACATATTAGTCTCTTTCAGGTCTTCTGAATGATTCACAATAGAGGACCTTAAAACCACAGGTATCAAAGAAAACCAGCTTTGCACACAAGGGAGGTAACTACATCTTGCAGCTCAAATGTGGATGAAGCTACTCTCATATGTTTTTAATTTATTATAATCATTAACAGATTAACAGTTCAATTTTCACAGTCCATTGAGTAGTAAAAAAAAGAGTAACTCTGATGTTAAATGGCAGAAGCCCAGATTAAGTAATCTAATAGTGATTAAAAAAAAAAAACACTTGTCAATGAGTTATGAAAATCAACTACTGTTTTATAAAGAAACATTAAAGCACAGAAACAAAAAAATATGTTTTTACTACAAAAGCTGCAAAATTCCCTGTATGGCTTGCTCCAGAGAGCCAGCATGATACACACAGTTGAACTACATCCCTCGTGTTCAAAAGCATTCCTTTTTCTCCCATACCCCTTTCTTCCCCTTTGTTTCATCAGGGGGAAAAGGCACATGATAAATACCCTATCCTGTCTACACGCCCTTCCTCCCTTTTTCCAACTGCCTTTCATTTCAGTGCCATGTCCTTTAGTTTCAGAAGAATGTTTATGGTGCAGTGATGTGCTTCTAGAAACATGAATGCGCCAAGATTTAATATAAAATTTATATAGGTTTAATACAAAAATGTCCTCTAGTGAAAGTGAAAGAGGTTAGGTTTGAAAATAAAATGGAAGAGAGAGAGAGAGGTCAGGGTGGGGGAGAGGAAGGAAGAGAAGGAACAAGGAGACACTTTGGTGTACTTTCCTCAACAGGTAGTTTAGAAAAACAGTCCCGTTTCAGCCCTTCTTATGCACAAAAACTATTAACCATTCAAAATCCGTGGACGTGGGAGAAAAGTGACCAAAATATTGACTACGTATAACTTCTACGTCTTACTGAACTAACGGACTAACCCAGAAACCCTGGCATTAGAACTCATGGAAATAGACTACAGATTTAACAAACCACCAAGTTAACACATTGTACCAATGTCATAACAGCATAAAATAAGCCTCTGTTATTCACCGTCTGTGCTACATTTCTTTTGAGAAAAGAGAAGACTAAAATTCAGTGAAACCGAAATTGGCTCTTCACAGGAGCATCAGGAACCAAGACGACTCAGCTGTTCTCAGGGTCAAACACCATTTCTAAGGACAGACATTTGCAGTGTGGACTTTCAAAACCTGAACTGCCAGGGATGAAAACTGCGGCAGCAGTAAGGTGAAGAGCATGGCCGAGCAGAGGAAGCGGCAGACCCTGCTTTCATCATACATTGCCTCAGTTCCCCCTCTAGATTAAACTGGCCACGTTATAGTGCATGTCACAAATTCTCCTTTACTAAGAATATTTACAAATGAAGAGAAACAGAAGTTGCCATTTCACCAAGCTTTGAATGCTCTGCTCCTAGAGCTTTTTACAGTGACATTTGAAATTGAGTCACTCCATTATAAACTAAAATGTAATTTATTCAATAAGTTTTTATGTGCCTACAGAGTGCGAGGACTGCAAAAGTGACTTGTGGAACTAAGACCTCCACTTTCAATGGGGGGATACATCTCCTGTGGGGACAGATATAAGTAAGCGGCCCAGTTGTGAAGAATCTGCCTGCCAATGTGGGAGACGAGAGTTCCATCCCTGAGTCAGGAAGATCCCCTGAAGAAGGAAATGGCAACCCATACCAGGATTCTTGCCTCGGAAACCCCACGGACAGGAGTCTGGCAGGCTGTAGTCCTTGGGGTCGAGGAAGAGTCAGACATGACTTAGTGACTAGACAACCAGAATACATTAAAAGCAGAAAATATCATTAAAACACATAAGGGAGGCATCTGACCTGTCTCGGTATGAGGGAGTGCTCTTTAGAACAAGCAGTGGATGAGCTGAGATCTGAAGAGTGAATAGGGATTAAACCAGGGAGTCAAGAGGCAAGAGCGTTCTTCCAGGACAGAAAACAGCATGTGCAAAGGCCCAGAGACAAGAGGCAGACAGCGTGCTTGAGCTGCTGAAACAGTTTTTGTGCAGTGGAAGGAGAGAGTGCTTAGAAGAAAAGGTCACAGCAGGAAAATATGGGCATGACTTTGGGGTGTGACTCTCAGAAACAGTTTAAAAAGTTGACTTACGAATGGAGTCAAAAGAGTAAAAGGCTAATAGTAAGAGCAGATTTCTTATTGTCTGGTTATTTCTGATACCACCAAAAACTTATATACTATTGAGAGGTTTGCACAATTTCTGTATTGGTCCCTTTCAAAAATACAAGATGGGATTATTTGTTCTCTCTTAGGTCAGAGACTCCTTGCAAGGCCCACTGAAAGTATGAGGTTTTGTTTTTAATCAAAGGCAGCAATTTCTTGCACCTCCAGCTATGCTGTGTTAATCAAAGATATGATGACATCATCAATTGTACTTAATGTTTTAAATAATTACTGTAACACTCCAGTTAGACCACGATGCAACTGGT
>SJYF01000002.1:3767915-3779666 GCA_006410515.1 Procapra przewalskii
ACACACACACACACACACACACTCTTAAAGGTAAACTCTTATGATTGCTTCAAAAGTAAAGAAAAAAAAATTTAAGCAAAAAACTATACTCGAGTCATTATTTCTGTATTTAGATTTTTGTATATTTTTCTCTTAAAAAGCAAACCCCCTTTTTAAGTTTCCATTTAAAATTTTAGCTGAGTACTTTCTCAATAGGAAAAATGCCACGGGTGGGCGGGGAAAGAGGCTTCATTTTTAAGCACTGGATTTAAAGTGCCGACTTCATTTAGGGGAATGACAACCTTGACTCTCATTATGCAGAAACGCAACCATCCAGCAGTGGTTCAGGTTACAGCTCTGTGAAAGGAATCTCCACAGCGAGCACCTTTGTTCTAAATCTCAGTGACCTGATGCCCAAAACTATATATAAACTCAGTCCTTGGCACTAAGCCATGCTTCCACAAATCCTGGAAGCACACACAGCCCGTGCACAGTGCCTGCTCCACCTCTGACCCACAGTGAGACCATCGCACGTTGCAAACATCTGTCTCCCTCAAGCACGCGTGGCTGGTGTGGCCACTTCATCTTTCTGCCGTACCCCGCCCTCCTCACTCTCCTCGCCTACAAGCCTTTCTTTTCCTCGCCCTCTTTAGTATACTGCTGCTGCTGCTGCTAAGTTGCTTCAGTCATGTCCAACTCTGTGTGATCCCATAGATGGCAGCCCACCAGGCTCCCCCATCCCTGGGATTCTCCAGGCAAGAACACTGGAGTGGGTTGCCATTTCCTTCTCCAGTGCATGAAAGGGAAAGTGAAGTCGCTCAGTCATGTCTGACTCTTAGCAACCCCATGGACTGCAGCCTACCAGGCTCCTCTATGCATGGGATTTTCCAGGCGAGAGTACTGGAGTGGGGAGCCATTGCCTTCTCCGCTTTAATACACTAGTCCAGTATAATCTTTGCAAATCCCTAGGTTTTCAGCTTTTTAAAATCAAGTCATCTACTGCTGGAATAAATATCTTACTCTGACCTGTTCCACTACTTTCCCTAAAATAGTTGCGTTCCGTTCAGTGGCTCAGTCGTGTCCGACTCTTTTCGACCCCATGGACCACAGCACTGCAGGCCTCCCTGTCCATCACCAACTCCCGGAGTTTACTCAAACTCATGTCCATTCAGTCGGTGATGCCATCCAACCATCTCGTCCTCTGTTGTCCCCTTCTCCTCCCACCTTCAATCTTTTCCAACATCAGGGTCTTTTTCAGTGAGTTAGCTCTTCACATCAGGTGGCCAAAGTATTGTTTGTGCACCATAAAAATGAAGATGCCTAATTCTTCCTTAGGATGAAAAGGTTAGAAGGACTGCAATAATAACATACTTAAATGAGCCCTGAAAAAGGGAAGCCAGTGAGTCTTCCACCGATATTACTTTCTCCCAGTAGGGTAACTCCTTGGACAATCTAGGAAAAGCAACTTGATTTATAGCAAACCTAACATTATCTAGTCATCATTCTAAAGCAATCCTGCCAACCTGGAGGATGACCCAGGACAGGTGCCACTGTCCATGGCGCTTTATTTATAATTAGGCAGTGCAGTGTTAATTATGCTGGCTGCCCTGCCAATGTTCTACAGAGACTACAGGGAAAGATCAAAACAATCATTCCCGAATTATGAGTCACTGTACCCTCTCCAACTACACACTGCTCCTGCTGCTGCTGCTGCCGCTGCTAAGTCGCTTCAGTCGTGTCTGACTCTGTGCGACCCCATAGACGGCAGCCCACCAGGTTCCGCCATCCCTGGGATTCTCCAGGCAAGAACACTGGAGTGGGTTGCCATTTCCTTCCCCGATGCATGAAAGGGAAAAGTGAAAGTGAAGTCACTCAGTCGTGTCTGACCCCTAGCAACTCCACGGACTGCAGCCCACCAGGCTCCACCGTCCATGGGATTTTCCAGGCAAGAGTACTGGAGTGGGGTGCCATTGCCTTCTTTGCTGCACACTGCTGGAAGCCCTCACACCTGGAAGATGGAAGCTGTGCACACTACTTGTGCACACATGTTTATCAAGCTCTCACATTTCGGATGAGTTCCAATACCTGTTGCCTATACTTTCCAAAATACATTTTAATCCTGGCAACTTTTTGCCTATCAAAGGATTAGAGGTTGAGAAAGAGACAGTTTAGAAAATTTTCAAGGCCTGGTTTATCCCATAGAGAAGAGAATTTCTGCGTCAGTAAACTATAATTTAAAATTTTGCTTCATACTTAGATAGTTGCTCCATGGAGGGGCTCTTATCTCATTCACCTTTGTGTGCCTGTGCCTACCAGGGCAGAAGCCTGCAATAAGCTTGGAATCAAAGTAGCAACACCCAATACATTAAAATAAAGTATTAATTAAAGAAAATTATGTTCATTTTCACTCATAAAATCTGTGAGACCTGAAGCTTGGAATAAAACAAAGTTAATATGCTAGCTATGAGGTTAAGAAAGTTCTTCTAACACGTGCTCTGAGGCTGGGTTTAGTACTATTTCAGTGATTATTAGCTCTGAGTCATTGCAATTCATTTTTACTGGACACTAATTCTTCAGACCACATTTCCTCTTCTTTCCTCAAAGCCAGCATATAATTTAAGTCAATTGTGGTTTAGGAGGCATAAAGTATAGTGAAGAGAAATTGGAGGGTCTAATTCTGACTCCATCACTTGATGTGTGTTGGAACCTCAGTTTCCTCACTGTTAAAATGGGAATAATAACTGCTCTGTCTGCTTTATCATAGGGGGCAAATACGGTAAGTGGGTCAACAACACTTTGCAAATTATTTAATGCTGCATTAATAGTCTATTGCTAATATACTACCTTGGAGAAGGAAATGGCAACCCAGTATTTTTGCCTGGGAAATTCCATGGACAGAGGAGCCCGACAGGCTACAGTCCAGGGGGTCGCAAAGAGTCAGACACAACTGAACAACAACAACAACGCATTACCTAACTAGGGGAGGAATTTCAAAATCATAAGCAAATAAATGGATCTTCTACCTTTCAGTCAAGCACACTAGTATTTCTCTTTAAGATCCACCAATATAATTTCCTCCCTCATATCTTTTATTATAAAATATGATGCTTAAATGTCATTGCAGTATATATTAGTAAATAAATTCATAAAATAAGAGGAGTCTGGAAACCTCATGCTAACCTCTTGATGTCATTTAGGCTCAGCCACAGCGATGTCCGTGGCAGATTTCAGCCAGTGTGGAACAGGATAACCTTAGATGATTGTATCTGATTCTCAGAGATTTTAAAACACAGGGTTTACATTTTTAAGTCATCTAGCTCCTAAAACATTTGCCAAATAGCTGCCTTGATTGTAAAGACACTACAACTCTTCCCAAAATATCCTTAGGGATTAAGTGTATCCAAAGGCCACACTCATTTGCTATAATTGCACTTACACAATAAAGCTCAGATATCCAATGACCGTTACAATTTCTAAGAAGGCAATTTAAACTTACATAATGCCCAACATTTTCCGGCTGAAATAACCTAAAAGGCAGCATATAACACAGACAATGATTTTACTTTATAAACTAAAACATTCAGTTGATAAGTTTCCTACCATTTTCAAATTCTACACTGCATATATTTACCGAGTCTAATCACAGCTGCTATTCTCTGTGCAGTTGAGTGGCCCAATGAGCAAAAGTCAGCATTTCAGCGCTGGAGGGAAGGGAGCAAAGAGGAGGAACTACTTGCTAGTTTCTCTGCAGCTAAGAAGCACATTATTCTAAATATCTATCAAGGAGAACATTTAAGAGGAAAAGGAGACATTCTGCCAGAGAATGCCAATGATCCAGGAGAGTACCAGAGACACAGCAGGTAAACAAGCGCTTTAGACAGAGAATTTAATGCCAAGGATCAAGCAGAGGAACAAATCAACACCTGCAGTTTAACACAAGAATTGTAACACGAGGACTAGGACTTCCCTGGCGGGCCAGGGGTTAGGAATTTGCCTTTTGCTGTAGGGGACACAGGTTCCATCCCTGTGGGGGTCCCACATGCCACAGGGCAAGTAAGCCCGCACACGGCAACGGAAGATGTGTCGCAATTAAGACGCAACACAGCCAAATAAATGAATATTTTAAAAATAATTAGAAAATCAGGGAGGAGTCATTTCCTTCAGGAAAGAAAGGGCGTTTTCTACCTCAACAAGCAAGGTAGATGTTCTTTTAACCTATGCCTACTTAACAAAACTGCAAATTAAGCAACATTCTCCATTCTCTCTGCAACATTTTCTAACGCCATTGCTCACTGTCTCCAGCTAAAGGGCTACTCTCTACAAGGTTCAAGCGCGTATGTCCCCACCAAAGCAGCTGCATCCTTACCAAGAATTAGTGCCTGTTCACAAATAAGTTTATGCTAGTTAACATTATAATTATGGTTATGGAATAATTAAGTATTAAATGAAAAAAAATTTTTAAATTATTTCTATGAAAACTGAGTTATGTATCAGGAAGACCCTACAAAGGTGACTCCCAAATAACATTGCTACCAAATTAAATATTAGCAGGAGAAACAAAAAAAGACTGGGAGGCGGGGGGTTGTCCTAGAAAAATGTTTACACCCAGGCTGCAAAATGTTAATGTTCTCAAACCATTTGGAAAAACAAAATAGAATCTGGAAATGACAGATGCACCATGGGTAGCACAGAGATATGGAAGAAGACAGAAGCAGAACTCTAGTCACTGGTCCCAGAGGCAAAAGAAAAGCTTTAGCCAGTAAGACATTATTAGCAACTAAGTTTAGTGAAATGCTAAAGGAATGTGAAATCTTCTTTAGTTTCCATTTTTAACAAGGTTTTAAAAAGTATGCATCGTGTTTGAGATGTATTAAAGGCAACTGGTATAAGTCTAAGGCTCACACCTAAGAATTCATCTTGGCAGTCAAGAGCACACACATTTTCCCAAACATAAACCATAATGTATGCATTTACTTGTGAATGTCCAAGAAACAATTTCACTGTAACGCTTAAGAACCTAGCTCTGCAATGCTAATACTTACTAATGAACAAGGTAATTTTTAAAATCATGTCGCATCAATACATGTCAAAAGCCTAAAATACATTCTTTGATCAAATAACTCCACAAGAGGAATTTCTCCTAGGAGTAACTGCACAGACACACATGTGTAGTGTTTACAGCAGTCTTGTTCACATAGCAAGATAAAAAAAAAAAAAACTTACATATGTAACATCAAGGGATAGGCATATTCACATCCAATAAAATATTATGCATACATAAAAATTATTTATATCTAGTTTATACATGAAAAGCTGTTCAAAATATAGTATTGAGGCAGGTTACAGAACTTGAAACAAATAGTCATCTTGCTGGATACACTGTAAATAAAAATATTAGTGGTTATTTCTGGAAGGTGGAATTAAAGGTAAGTTAGATGTTTTTATATTTTCTATGTTTTCTATGTTAAAAAAAAAAAAACAGGAAAAGCCTTCCAACATGTACAGATCATGTTTTAACCACTCAATATCTAACAGTGATAAAGTAATGAAAATTATCAACAGTTGAGGTGTCTTAGAAATGGCCCTAGATAGTGAAATCAGGAAACCCGGATTGCAGGATAAAATTTGCTATTAATCTCTCATGGGACCTCCTATTAGGAACTGGAGACTCTCTCCAGCCCACACTGGCCTTGCAACTTGTGTTAAGCGATGGAATGCAGCAGAAGTGACACTATAAAATTTCCAGTCCTAGGTTTTCAGAGGCATTACAGCGTTCACCATTTCTCTTCTGCTGACCTGGAGAGCTCCGTGAGAAGAAATCTGAGCTAGCCTACTTCTGGACAAGGGACCAAATGAAAAAAAAAAAGAAACCCAGCAAACAGACAGCACTCACTGCCAGATATGGGAGCCACGGCATCCTAAATCTTCCAGCTCCCTCCCAATCAGGCTACCAGATGACAGCTGCTACAAGTGACCTCGGGCAAGAACGGTGGAAGAAACATCCAGCTGAGCCCAGAACAAACTGCTGACCTACAAAATCGTAAGCCAATATACGGTTGCCGTTTTAAGCCATTAAGTTCTGTGATTTATTATGTAGCAATAGATGACTAACTTACCCATCATCCACACAGTATACCATTAATAATGTTTGGGATGTACTCTTCTTACAGACTAATTTATCCTCCTAAAACAAAAGATCATACTGTACATACCAGTTCTGTGATTCCCTGACATCTTTGAAATGGGACCATACGCAGGGTCTCTGGTTATTTTAGATTTAAACTCAGACATAGGGAGAGAATGGAACACCTGGTATACTCAGGACATTTTACATTCTTTATACAAAAATCCTGTGTGCAGCTATGGGCTTTTCCTCCAAAAACCAAGGAACTGGACGCAGTTGACTTGAGGGAGGTTCTCGCTCCTTCATCAGTGGATGTGAGGATGCTCTGCCTGACAGGTGTCCCAGAGCAAGCCCAGGAGAGATACTGAAAAAAGTAAGACCAAATTCATAACCACCGCCCACCATTTTAACACCTCCACCAATAATGATGGCGATAAAAGTCAACATTCACTGAGGGGTTTAGCACATGCTACTACAGGCTGGAAACAGCTGAGAAGTTAAGAATGTGTCTGGAACCAGAGTGCTTTGTCACTTCCTGTGAAACCTTGAGCAGGTTACTTGTCTTTCCAAGCTCAGTTTGCTTATCTGTAAAATGGAGATAATAACAGTGATCCACTTCACTGAGTTGTAAGAATTAAGTGAGACACATGTCAAATATTTAGAACAGAGCCTAGCACACAGCAAGTGCTCAATAATTAGTGGTTTTCTGTAGTAAGTAACCAACATTTTACAGGTGTCATCTCATTTAATTTAATCCCCACAATGTTCTATGGATGAAGAAGAAAGAGGCAGGGAGGCGAAAGAACTTGCTAGGAAGTGGCACAACCAAGTTTCAAACTCACATTTTTCTCAGCTGCAGCAGCTAAACCCTTCACCTCCATGCGGCAGAGCGTAAACTAGCCCCTTGTTCAGGAACAGGGCCCGTATCTTCAAAGGCTCTGATCACAGTCACCTCTAGGTCAGAGCTGAAGAACTGAGGTTCAGGCTGGCCTCAGAGATGAACACAATTACCACAATGTGTCAGACACCCGTGCCGCGGCTCCCACAGTTCTCTGAGCCATTACTTAGTAGATATTCAAACGCTGATCTTGTCTAACTATATTCACTGTGTTATTCCATCACAGGCAGTAAGCTGGACTCCCTCCTTCCCCCTGCTCATTATGATTATGAAGTTATCCAGATACAATACAGAGTCCGATCATTTTACTGAACCATTATTGATTGCTATTTTAGAAAAGTAGAAGCTTTTATGTTGTTCAGTTGCTAAGTCGTGTCTGACTCTGTGACCCCCTGGCCTGCAAAATGCCAGGCTTCCCTGTCTTTCACCATCTCCCTGAGTTTGCTCAAATTCATGTCCACTGAGTCAGTGATGCTCTCTAACCATCTCATCCTCTGCCGCCCTCTGCTCCTTTTGCCTTCAATCTTTCCCAGCACCAGGGTCTTTTCCGATGAGTCGGCTCTTTGCACAAGGTGGCCAAAGCATTGGAGCTTCAGCCTCAGCATCAGTCCTTCCAATGAACACCCAGGGCTGATCTCCTTTAGGATGGACTGGTTTGATCTCCTTGATGTCCAAGGACTGTCAAGTCTCATCCAGCACCACAGTTCAAAAGCATCAATTCTTTGGCTCTCAGCCTTCTTTATGGTCCAACTCTCACATGTGTACATGACTACTGCAAAAACCACAGCCTCGATTATACAGACTTTTGTCAGCAAAGTGATGCCTCTGCTTTTTAATATGCTGTCTAGCTTTGTCATAGCTTTTCTTCCAAGGAGCAAGCGTCTTTTAGTTTCATGGTTGCAGTCACTGTCTGCAGTGCTTTTGGAGCCCAAAAAATAAAGTCTGTCACTGCTTTCCCTTCGTCCTCTTCTATTTACCATGAAGTGATGCTTTTTTGAGACCCTTTAAACCTATTATGTTTTACAGAGAAAATAATGAACTTTTGTCCAGTCAACTGGCTAGTAAAAATGACTGGAACCAAAAAGATTTCTTTATTTTTTAATTTTTAAACTTTAACTTCTCTACAGGAAGATGGAAGTGAAACAATAAGTGAGTTTAACCCACAGAACTGCTCAGCTAAGTTTAGTTCTACCCGAATTCAGCTGGGTGATTTTGAAAACAACCACTTTCTCAGACTTAGAGGAAATGGTTAAGCAACCTCTGAGAAGTCATCTGTTCTTGCACCGTGGTATATATATCTATATTTTTTTTATGAGTCCTTTTTAGGTAATAGAACATCCTAACATTGTCCAAGCACTCGTCAACCAAAATAAAAAGTCTACAAGATGCTATAAGTTATTATTCTAATCTAGATATCCTTTTCTTCCTTTAAAAAGCACAAAGGGAACATGTTTCTTAAAAGTGAGTTTTTACATTTTGCAATAAAATGAATTCTCAATACTTTAAGCCCAAAGAGGAATATAAAAGTCACTGAAAGACAGAAGCTGACAGTTTGAGACTGAGCAACATGCTTTCGTCCTGATCTCAGACAAAACAGAGACCAGATATGACTGAGAAATCACATTCTCAGAGAAATTTCTCATGTCATAATTGTAGTTGATTTTTTGAAAAAATATATCTGCTATTTCTTTTTTTCCCTGTAGTACTAGTTAAATCCTGGTACAGTAAAACATGATAACTAGGGATGAGAGAAGCTATAATTACTAACACACACTTTTTCTGGCTAAGTGATGAAACGTTACTAAATTATTTTTAAAAAATTTGATGCAAATATTTCTAATACATTTTGCGACTTTCTCGTTCTCTTACAAAGACCAGATGCGACATATGGTCATCCTTGGGGAAAAATGACTGCACTGAAGCTTGATGGGAAATAGAACTCAGTGTCCTGGATGATAAAAGTACCTTTATAGGAAATGATACCCGCATACCTCATCACTTGGCCAATTTGCTCAAAAATGCATTTCAATGAACAACAGTTTACAACAAATCATACTCTCTTGGATATTTTTTAAAATTATATTTTAGTTTTATTCATTGAACCAAGTTTCACTGCAGCTGTTTACTCCAGCTATTTTTTAGGGGATTAAAAGTTCAGCTGAAGGTCAATATTATGATTCTCATATCAGACAGTAAACATTTCTTAAAGGTAAACAGAAATTATTCAATCTGAAACAGAGAGAAGAAGAAGAATTGAGAAAAAAAGAGAGGGGTGCCTCAAAGGCACAAGAGAACTAACAACACGTATGTAACTGGAGTCCCAGAATTACAGGGGGAAAAAAAACACCTGGGCAAAACAACTATCCAAAGAAACCACAGCCCCAAACTTTGTAAATATGGTGAAAGACACACATTTACAGATTCAAGAAGTTCAATGAACATCAAAAAATATTTAGTTTAAAGAAAACCAAGCAAAGAAACAAACTATTAGAACCGAAAGTGAAGGAAAACCTGAAACCAGCTGGAAAATAAAACGCTACACGTTACACACAGAGAAACAACAACTCAAATACAATGGATTTCTTTACAGCGAAGGCCAGAAAACAACAGTGTTTAGTGTCTTTATATACATGGAACCATTATATATGTTTGTGCAATATATATGATACATATGTTATATATAATACACAAATATATCTATATCTTTGCATGGATTAGTATCCAAAAGACATAAAGAACTCTTACAATTCAATATAGTGGGCAAAAGATCTGAACAGTCACTTCACAAAAGAAGATGAACTAAAGGTCAAAAAAAACCCCCCCAAAACATGCAAATATGCTCAACTTCATGCCATCAGTAGTCACCAGGGAAGGCCAATTAAAACCACAGATATATCATTACATACGGATCGGATTGGCTAAATTAAAAAGGTTAATCACACTAAACTTTGGCAAGGATGTGAAGAATAAGCATTATCATACATTGCTGATGGAAATGTGAAGTGGTAAAACCAGTTTGGAAAATCATTGGCAGTTTCTTAAAAAGTTGAAACATACAGCAATCAGAAGACCCAACCAATCAAATCCTAAGTATTTACCCAAGAGAAACAACAAATGTCTACGTGAAGATTTTTACTTCAGAAATCAAGGGAGACTTATATTAACCCCGAACTGGAAACAAATGTCCATTAAGACCTGAATGGATAGTCAAGTTATAGTATATCCATAAAATGGAATAAAAATGAATTAAAAAAGGCAAAAATAAATAGATACAAGGGAACTATTAATATTACTTGGATGAGTCTCAAAACGTTTACGAAGAGTGAAAGAACCCAGGCTAAACAACAGTGCATGATTTCATTCACATAAAATCTGTATAATTCCATTTATATAAAATTCTAGAAAATGCAAATTAATCTATAATGAGAGAAAACAGATCAGTGGTTGCCTAGGAAGGGAGTATTTTGTTTGGCTTTGGCTCTAAGTTTAAAAAATTTAACAGCAAGTATCAGGAATATGCACCATTACAGAACTCTGATTTTAATTACACAAAGACCAATCTGAGAGGCTATTCACGTGAACAATTACTGCACACTCTCATGCCACACTCTAAGCCTTTGTTCCACAATTATTTCTTGTCCACCTACCCAAAGGAACCATGAAGGTCTTCTGTTAAAAAATACTCCTGACACTATAAACACCAACACAGTGATGGGCTAAATTCTCTGTAACGTTAGTATTTCAAGGTACTTTGAATGAGTAGGTGAGGGATCTTTCACAGAACTCTAGCTCACTTGGCTTAACTTAACATGCACATGCCAGGGTGTACCTGTTTACATCTCATCACAGTTCACCATATGTCTTATTTGGGGAGTAGGGCAAGAGAAGACAGTTTCTCCCCCACTACCCACCCATGGGTTTTATTAAGAAATAACTGGCATACATCACTGCATAAATTTAAGGTGTACAGTATGACGTTTTGATTTACACATATTGTGAAATGATTACCACAATAGGTTTAGTTCACATCCGTCATCTCATGTAGATATAATTCTAAAAAAAGAAAAAAATTTCTCATGATGAGAACTCATAGGATCTACTCTCTCAACAACTTTTCACTCCTACAGCAGTCTTAACTATAGTCATCACGTTGCACATTACATCCACAGTACTTATTTACCTTATAAATGGAAATCTGTATCTTTTGTCCACTTTTTCCAACTTCCCCTCCCCGAAACCCCCATCTAAGATAACCAAAAATCTGATCCCTTTGAGTTTCATGTGTGTTTGTGCATGGGTTTTTGTTTTTTTTAAAGATTCCATAAATAAGTCAGATCATATGTCTTTCTCTGACTTCTTTCACTTAGCCTCTAGGTACATTCATGTTGCTAGAAATTGTAGGATATCCTCTTTTTATGGCTGAATAATATTATACACACATACATATTAGTTCATTTGTTCAGTCGTGTCCGACTCTTTGCAACCCCATGAATTGCAGCATGCCAGGCCTCCCTGTCCATCACCAACTCCCGGAGTTTACTCAGACTCGCTTCCATAGAGTCAGTGATGCCATCCAGCCATCTCATCCTCGGTCGTCCCCTTCTCCTCCTGCCCCCAATCCCTCCCAGCATCAAAGTCTTTTCCAATGAGTCAACTCTTCAGATGAGGTGGTCAAAGTACTGGAGTTTCAGCTTTAGCATCATTCCTTCCAAAGAAATCCCAGGGCTGATCTCCTTCAGAATGGACTGGT
>SJYF01000002.1:3783252-3798163 GCA_006410515.1 Procapra przewalskii
TACTAGAGCGCGGATCCCCGGTGAGACGTGTTGGGAGATAGGGCCTTTAAGGAGGTAATTAAGTGAAATGAGGTCACAGGAGCAGGGCTGAAAGGACTGGCATTCTTATAAGGGGAAGACACAGAGCTCCCTCTGTACGTGCAGAAGGCCACGCGAGGACACAGCAAGGAGGCCGCCATCTATCTGCAAGCCAGGAAGGGCCTCTCACCAGAAACCAACCGTGCCAGCACCTTCCTCTTGACCTCCTAACCTTCACACTCAGAACATTTCTGCTAAGCTACCCAGTCTGTGGGACTTAAGACACCCTGTCTGTGGTACCCTGCCTATATACTCTGTTTCCATATAAGCACTCCATAAATATACTGAGTAACAGGGTGAAAACGGGATATTTTTTTAAGGGGGAAGGAGATACTGAATAGATAACTGCACAGTTCACACACCATAACTGATGCTGTGTGCCACTAAGGAAATGTTGAAGTGGTTTTCTTCTCAAGATGTCGCCTGCTTTTTTTTTTCTTTCTCTCCTCTGATTAGAATCAGGACAGAAGCATCCGCATTTTTTCCCTATTGGTTAGTGTCAGGTCTAAAATTCATGCTTTCATATCTCAGTTCATACGGTAACTAACTCATACCATTAGCTATTATGTTAAGACCCCCACCTCTCAATGGCTCTAAGATTGACGGCTATGACATGGTTTCACCTCCTTTACTCTTTCCATGATGGTTACAGGAAGGCTTATGCAAGACTCTTCATGCTTCTTACCAATTCCAGGAAATTCCTTCTTTTTTTTTTTTTAAGTCAAATCTAACTGGCTTGGGAATTGTTTCAGTGGCTCTCTAAGGAAGGGCAAAATACCCCAGGGGCAGGTCGGTCAGCAGGCCCTACAGCCCTGCAGGAAAAGAAACTGATTTAGCTGAACCACTGTGGTCTCCAATCCACAGCAGCTCTCCAGCCGTGAGAAAGGCCCAGCAGATGAAAAGGATGAGGGAGGGAAATGTTGGATGAGTCTTACATTTTTATTTTAAAAATGCTTCAGAGTAAGAGACTCCCTCCCTCTCAGCATCGTCTTTCCTCAAACACAGAGACCATGTCTCATTTGGCACTGTCTTCCCTGTACAAAGCACATTCACAGTAAGTGCTGCAACACAGCAAGCGCTCAAAATGCATTTCAGTGGAAAGGGAAGCTGAATGAACATTGATAAGAATATTTTTTAAAAAAGTGACTTGAAATTACTCTGTTATAGAGATATTTATAGAAAAAAGAGAGGCACTGAAATTCAACGTTACTTGAAAAAAAATTTTTAAACCCTCTAAATTAAAAAAGCAGAGGGACAACCCAGAAGGAAAGAGCGGGGTGGGAGGTGGGAGGGGGGTTCAGGATTGGGGGACACATGTATACCTGTGGCCGACTCATGTTGATATATGGCAAAAACCATCAAAAGTATTGTATGGTAATTATCCTCCAATTAAAATAATCTTTTAAAAAGAAAAAAAAGCACAAAGCAAAGTTCTTGTCTAAATGTTTTAGAGGTTGTCTGATGTAATATTAGTTTCAGATTAACATTTACTGAACTAATACATATGAATCACCACATTAGGTGCAAACTCTAGTAGGAACCAAATACAAGAAAACTGTGTTTTTATCTGTTAAATGTAACTGATGGCTCCTGGCTGAACAAGCATGCATGTTCTTTACACAGAATTTGAAATGTGGTTTGAACCACTGAGAAAACAAATCCTAATCAAGTGGTACTTCTGCTTTCATAACATACCTTACGCTTCTTTGAGCATCCCTGGGGATAAACCTGGACTCTGGTAACTTACTCCTGTGGGAAATCGCTATCTTCTTAGCCCTGAGGCATCCCAGGGGCACTTACAGCCCACAGTGAGGAATTCCTCCACTCTGTTCCCATGCAGCCCACTCACATGGCCACCAAACACTCTTAAGTATTATTCCTTACATCCTTCACCTTGCTGTTTGGTGAAAATCACTACCTTCTATGTTTCAGAAGTTCAAAATATTATTTTTAATGAGAAAAAACAAATAAAAACCAGATCTAGAGACTCCTGGCAGGGATGAAGTAAGGAGGTAACTGCCATAATTCAAAATAGATTCTCCGAGCCAAAAGCTGCTGCCAAGTTACATTTAGTTAGCAAAAAATAACATTAAAATAAGTGTCACAGTCACTAGCAGAAATACAAATTCACTAGTAGAACCAGCTCCTTAGTACGCTTCCTGTGAGGATACATAACAACATAGGTATGAACTTAAATACCTATTAAACTAGAGACATCTTTGTTTGCATTCCTGACGTCTATGATAAATACAGGCCTCACTGTCAGTAAATGAAGTCCCCTTATCCTATACTCTCATGCTAACTAACACTACCCCTTTTGGTCTTTAATTCCTCACTATTTCAACCCCCACCTAATAGATTACTATATATATATATATATGTACAAAACACCTAAGACTGAATGAATGAAACAAGTTCTACTTGTACGAATAATGAGGTGTTATGTATAGCACTTGCCTGCAGGAACCGGAAAAACACAGCTAAGCCAGAATTAAACAGGATGTAGAAATGAACAGGCCTTCTACTCTTAGACAACACTTCCCTGAAAGTGCCACAAATGCATAATAATTATTAATAAATATGAATTGGAAAGAATCCTCTCCTATAGTAGCCTCAAGCTTTTAATGTTACTAAAACAAGATGTAAGAAATACACGTTCCCCAATTTTCAAAATCTCACTATGGCTGGAATATGCCAAGTGAAAGTGAAAGTTGCTCAGTCTTGCCTGACTCTGCGACCCCACGGACTGTGTAGTCCATGGAATTCTCCAGGCCAGAATACTGGAGTGGGTAGCCTTCCCCTTCTCCAGGGGATCTTCCCTACCAAGGGATCAAACCCAGGTCTCCCGCATTGCAGGTGGATGCTTCACCAGCTGAGCCACCAGGGAAGCCTGGAATATGCCAAACCACCCCCCATATCTTAAACTTCAGTGAATATGAGAAAATGTTTTCAGTTACTGTACATATTTTAGTGTTTCATCTCAAGATATTAAAACCTCTTGGTAGCATCCTTAGATAAGAATTACAGAACTAGTGAGTGAGGAGCCAGGATTTAAAAGGAGCAGGCTGACTGCTCTTCACTATTACACATACTACGCAGTAGTCTTACAAAATGTGGTAGATTCACGGAGAGATTTCTAAAGTGAAAAAATAAAAGTACAAACCAAATGTATCTAAGGAAAGTGGTGTGGGGTGGGACCTGGCCTTCTCAAAGTCTGGAAGTTTTTGAAGAGAGTATACTGATTTGTGCATCTGTATACCTTAAAAAAAAAATTTAACTCTGCTAGAATATAAACTCCTCAAGGGCAGAGAGCATTCTGCATTCATAGTTGTACTCCAGCTTTAAGAATAAAGCTTGGAACAAGTGAGCATACGGTGAAGGTATTTATTTGAAGAAGGTTATCTTTTTAGAAAGAGAGAAGTAGGAACGTGTCAAACACTAATTTTAAAAATACTTGTTAATTGAGGCAGTTTAAAACAGCATGCAAGAAAATCTGTCCTCAAATATTCAGTCTTCTCTGACCCACTCCTGACTCCCCAGGAGAAGAACGCAGCAAAGAGACATGGAAAACTAATTTTGGTTTGTTATATTTTTAGTCTTGGGTGATAAAATAAGATGAAGAAAAACTGTTAGCATGATGTAAACAGGAAAAAATCCAAAATGAAATAAAAAAGTAAAATAATAACAAAAAAAGAGAAGACAGTAATTAAGTAGGTTTGAACCCCATCACTACTCGTTTTCAATAAAACAGAATTAAGCTAAAAGCACTCATCTTCTACAAAGTTTTCGTACTATATATTTCTGCATTTATTTTCTCCGGTTGCTATCCATNNNGGTTGCTATCCATTAATATAGAACCAAGAGAAAACAAAAAATTTATAATAATTTACAAGGTTATAATAATAAACATTTAGTTCTACTGAAAAGCCAAAAAGCCATTTAGTTCTACTCAAAAATGTTTGTCAGTTCCACATTGGAAATAATCTAATTAAACAACTGGCTTAGAGGACACCAAAAAGCATCAAGTTATCAGAGCAACATCATATTCCATGGACTAAAAACACAAACAGTTCAGCATATGAAGAGTAATTAGTTCCTTTATCCTTCTATTTATTATTATGACAGTGATCAGATTCACATAAAGATATGCCATTTTGGTCACTTAAAAGTTAACCAATATCCTTGTGAAGAAAAATATTATTATTTTAGTTTCATTTTCAATTTTATTTTCCTTTTCTGGGCTAACTTATTTTATTCTAATATTTATATTTGTATCAAACTTGTTCCCCAATCAAACATAATCTTTATTTTACAAAATATTTCTAAAAATCTTTCCTCATAACAAAGGTCCCACAGTCCTTGACCATCCTCAGGATACCTCTTTGAGAGATTTAGCTATAAAAAGTAACTGAAAATGTCAATGATGACTAAATATTTGTGCTCATTAATCTCTCAGGCAAATATTGTTTCAAAAAATATTAACTGCATTTAATTCCTTATTTTAAAAATGGCATTAGGCATAAGAAACACCTCTAAGTGATTTAACAGAGAATGCATATCACTGCATGAGATTTGCAGAAGAAATTTATAAGAACTCTAATGTTCCTATAAACATTGCCTGTGAGTTAGAGAATATCTCAGTTGGTGAATAAATCTGCTAGACTTGATCTCAGACGGATCTGAACTAATACTTACTTTGTTGATATTTCTCTGAAATATTTTTCCATCAGGCTGATAAAACACAAGGTAAATGATAGTACCAAATCTATAGCAAAAACTTTGCCATGAAAATACAGCTTACTGAGGATCAATTTGATTATCATTAACCTATTTAAAAAATAGTGATTAACTATAAATCGGGGACTGAAACTACATTTTTTCTACCAATAGTCACTGTCGCTTGATCATCTGTTAAGAAATGATTCTATGCGTGAATTCTTCAAGTCTTTATCTCAATAGCATCCAACTGTAATGAACAAGCATGCTCAAGGCTAGCCACACTTTAGTGAACATGGGCTTCAGTTCATGTCAGTTCAGTTCAGTCACTCAGTCTTGTCCAACTCTTTGTGACCCCACAGACTGGAGCACGCCAATCTTCCCCGTCCATCACTAACTCCTGGAGTTTACTCCAACTCATGTCCATCAAGTCAGTGATGCCATCCAACCATCTTATCCTCTGTCATCCCCTTCTCCTCCCACTTCCAATCTTTCCCAGCATCAGGGTCTTTTCTAATGAGTCAGTTCTTTGCAACAGTTGGCCAAAGTATTGGAGTTTCAGCTTCAACGTCAGTCCTTCCAATGAACACCCAGGACTGATCTTCTTTAGAATGGACTGGTTGGATCTCCTTGCAGTCCAAGGGACTCTCAAGAGTCTTCTCCAACACCACAATTCGAAAGCATCAATTCTTCTGCACTCAGCTTTCTTTATAGTCCAACTCTCACATCCATACATGACCATTGGAAAAACCATAGCCTTGACTAGACGGACCTTTGTTGGCAAAGTAATGTCTCTGCTTTTCCATAAGCTGTCTAGGTTGGTCATAACTTTCCTTCCAAGAAGACCTTCCTTCCTACATAGACCTTCCTTCCTACACTGAATTATTCTTCTGTGTGCTTCCTCTAAACAAAAAGTTACTAAGTCTCTGGGAAGCCTTTATGAATGCTGATCGAAGTGAGGTTGCTGTTTTAAATGGCAATGCATTTCTTATTTCCCCAAACACTCAACACTTTATGCTCAGAGTTGTTTTCTTAATCTAGGCATCAAATCTACATACCAAAGGACAGTATCAGTGGCCCAAAAGGTTTAGGTACTAAGCATTTAAAAAGCAGAAAAACTACTGCTAAAAGTATAAAGGGAAACCAGCCCAAACTAATGGGCATCAACTTCATATATCCAGGATACACATTTCCTCCCACCAAGCCTCAGTGGCCTTACTTAACCCTTTTGACAATTATGGGACAAGAAGAACCTAGACAAATGTAATACTACTTCTATCTTCAAATCACACTTAGCTCTCCTTAATCTCTCCCACTAAACTCCATTTCTGCATCAAAGAGAACTCTGAAATGGTGTATGGTGTTGAGGTGATGAGTATTCTAACAACTGTTTTAAATCTTATAAAATAACAATTTCAGCTGTGAGGAATACTATGAGCCAAAGCCTTCCTGCCCACCAGAAAGATCCTCCTATGGCACCGAAGGACACCTGAGGCAGTTGTCTGTGAAACAGACAACTACAGATAACAGGGCTACCACACAGCGCTGGTCATCATCTGCTTGGGAGATCCAGGGAGCAAATAATCACACCCAATCCTCAGGGGTCTAGTTCTCTCACTGGATTTCCCATTCTCCTGTTCTCCCAGCTTACAAACCTCTCTCCCTTGTAGAAACATCGGAACATCTCCTTAAACACCCTTCTTCCCAGGTTACAGGCTTTGGCCTCCCCAAATAGCAGAGAGGCCTTGAGAAGACTCTTGACCATCTAATCCCGCCATCTACAGAAGTCTAGACAATTGGCCGGAGTTCTGTTTTGATGACCACACTCTTGAACTATGTGGCAGAAATGCCTGGGAGGACATTCATTAAGGAAAAGAACTTCAAAGGGTCTTTGACAGTTGAACTTGATTCTGCACCATTTTTTCAAACTCCCTTGGAAGATCAATTTTCTTTTTTTGGAACCGATTTCCTCCTAGTCTTTTTTAGATGTGAAGGTCTGAATTTTTTTTTTTTTCTTAATTGATTCATTGCTCTACCATAAACATCGGTACAAAGATGAGTCAAAACCAGTCAATAAAGAACAGTGACTGCCTCTATGATCATCCCATGGTGGGTCAATGAGTCACTAGCATTCTTTACAGTTTTTTCTTCTTGAGATCTGGAACATTCAGGAAAGTGAACACTAACTTACAAGCAACTGTGAGTTTTCTGACTAGGAAAGAAAAATAAACAATATGATTAAACTCATGGCAAATATTTTCTATCTCCTTCTAGGACTCTCAAACGCCAGCGTTAACTCATTCATCCATCCCCTCTCCCCTCAATTCCTTTTGTTCAACCAGACCCACCGGCTTCACCTTTCCAAGCCCGACTCTTGCCTTCTAGCCTCACACAAGAGTGTCCTATTCTGAATCCCGATTTCCCCTTAAGATCTTTGGATTCAGAGTCTTACAGGCACTCCCGGGAATAATCACAAATAGATTACAACAGTGAATCGGGTTACAGGAGAATCCTGACTACTCTCTCATAGACACAGAAACCCATATCTATTGCACAGAAATAGCAGGGCAATGAGCAGCCTTGTCTATAAAAAACCACCAGATGAAAACGGAGCTGAACCACCGTGGGCTCCAGATTTTTCCTCATTCTTCATTCCTACTTTTCTGTGAATACTCTAAAAGAGCACAAATCCAGGAATTCAAATTAAAAAAACACTGTTTCTCAGGTCACTCCAAAATTATGGAAAGGTGTGGGAGTATTAGCTCCAGCTCCAACCTCCTACAGTTTTCAAGACATGAGGTAACTAATTAACAGAATATGGCTGCGCCGGCCTCCCTTCAAGTGCCAAGAACCGCAGGCCTGATCCAGCTCCATCCCAACTTCTGGGCTAATTCTGGCTATCTGTGCCTCTCTGTATCTCCTGATGTTTTCACAGAAAGTGTCAGAATGCTGCTGTTTTTTAACAGGCGTGTTAATCAATGGATGTAAACTTAGTGCTGACAAATGTTATGTGCACAGGTTATAAAGATAATCGTACACAGATAAATACGATTTTTGACAACGTGGTCACAATATTCTTTGGACTCCAGAGAAAGCTTGAAGAAAAAAAAACCAATTCTCTCTTTAAGAATTCTTGCCCTGAGGAAGTAACTCCTCCTATACCTTGAGACCAGAGCTCTCACTTACCTAGATCACTAATCTAGACCATCTCTAATCCTGAAAACAAAATGGAAAAAAAAAAGGGAACAAAGCCTTTTAAAATCTTATTCTAACCATTGTTTAAAACTAGTGAATTTTGTGAGCTTCCCTGGTGGCTCAGTTGGTAAAGAATCTGCCTGCAATGCAAGAGACCTGGGTCCGATTCCTGGGTAGGGAAGATCCCCTGGAGAAGGGAATGGCAACCCACTTCAGTATTCTGGCCTGAAGAATTCCATGGACAGAGGACCCTAGTGGCTACAGTCCATGAGGTTACAAAGAGTTGGACTTTCACTTTATTCATTTATTTAATAATTAGAAACCTGTCCCAAGCTTTATTGTTTTTTTAACTTCCATATTCTATTATTTTCATATCAGCATGAAAACAAAACTAGATTATTCCCTTTCTTTTCTCTTATTGAGGTTCAGTTCAGTTGCCCAGTTGTGTCCGATTCTTTGCAACCCCATGGACTGCAGCATGCCAGGCTTCCCTGTCCATCACCAACTCCCAGAGCTTATTCAAACTCATGTCTATCGAGTCGGTGATACCATCCAACTATCTCATCCTCTGTCGTCCCCTTCTCCTCCCGCCTTCAATCTTTCCCAGCATCAGGGTCTTTTCCAGTGAGTCAGTTCTTTCCATCAGGTGGCCAAAGTATTGGAGTTTCAGCTTCATCATCAGTTCTTCCAATGAACACCCAGGACTGATTTCCTTTAGGATGGACTGGTTGGATCTCCTTGCAGTCCAAGGGACTCTCAAGAGTCTTCTCCAACACCACAGTTCAAAAGCATCAATTCTTCAGCACTCAGTTTTCTTTATAGTACAACTCTCACATCCATACATGACTACTGGAAAAACCACAGCCTTGACTAGATGGACCTTTGTTGGCAAAGTAATGTCTCTCCTTTTGAATATGCTATCTAGGTTGGTCACTGCTTTCCTTCCAAGAAGCAAGTGTCTTTTAATTTCATGGCTGCAGTCACCATCTGCAGTGATTTTGGAGCCCCCCAAAATAAAGTCTCTCACTGTTTCCATTGTTTCCCCAACTATTTGCCATGAAGTAATGGGATCAGATGCCATGGTCTTAGTTTTCTGAATGTTGAGTTTTAAGCCAACTTTTTCACTCTCCTCTTTCACTTTCATCAAGAGTCTCTAGTTCTTCTTCGCTTTCTGCCATACAGATGGTGTCATCCTCATATCTGAGATTACTGATATTTCTCCCAGCAATCTTGATTCCAGCTTGTGCTTCATCCAGCCCGGCATTTCACATGATGTATTCTGCATACAAATTAAATAAGCAGGCTGACTAAATATACAGCTTTGATGACTCCTTTCTGGATTTGGAAACAGTCCGTTATTCCATGTCCAATTCTAACTGTTGCTTCTTGCTTCTTGGCCTGAATACAGATTTCTCAGGAGGCAGGTCTGGTGATCTGGTATTCCCATCTCTTTCAGAATTTTCCACAGTTTGTGGTGATCCGCACAGTCAAAGGCTTTGGTGTAGTCAATAAAGCAGATGTTTTTCTGGAACTCTCTTACTTTTTTGATGATCCAACAGATGTTGGCAATTTGATCTCTGGTTCCTCTGCCTTTCCTAAATCCAGCCTGAACCTCTCAAGTTCACGGTTCATGTACTGTTGAAGCCTAGCTTGGATAATTTCGAACATAACTTGGCTAGCATGTGAGATGAGTATAATTCTGCAGTAGTTTGAACATTCTTTGGCATTGCCTTTCTTTGGGATTGGAATGAAAACTGACCTTTTCCAGTCCTGTGACCACTGCTGAGTTTTCCAGATTTGCTGGCATACTGAGTGCAGCACTTTCACAGCATCATCTTTTAGTACTTGAAATAGTTCCACTGGAATTCTATCACCTCTGCTAGCTTTGTTCATAATGATGAACTATGAAGGCCCGCTTGACTTCACATGCCAGGATGTCTGGCTCTAGGTGAGCAATCACACCACTGTGATTATCTGGGTCATTAAGATCTTTTTGCACAATTCTTCTGTGTATTCTTGCCACCTCTTAATATCTTCTGCTTCTGTTAGGTCCATACCATTTCTGTCCTTTACTGTGCTCATCTTTGCATGAAATGTTCCCTGGTATCTCTAATTTTCTTGAAGAGATCTCTAGTCTTTCCCATTCTATGGTTTTCCTTTATTTCTTTGCACTGATCACTTAGAAAGACTTTCTTATCTCACCTTGCTATTCTTTGGAACTCTGCACTCAGATCATTATATCTTTCCTTTTCTCCTTTGCCTTCCACTTCTCTTCTTTTCTCAGCTATCTGTAACACCTTGTCAGACAACCATTTTGCCTTTTTGCATTTTTTTTCCCTTGAGGATGATCTTGATCACTGCCTCCTGTACAATATCATGAACCTCATCCATAGTTCTTCAGGCACTCTATCAGATTTAATCCCTTGAATCTATTTGTCATTTCCATTGTATAATCGTAATAGGTCTCCCCATCCTATTCTTCCACCATCTTGATTTAGGATCAGGTTAGCATTAACTGATAGCAGGTGTATGGGGCTTCTGCTAACTGTGCCTAGCAGAAAATCTCCTTGTAAACAGGCATTCCAAAAATGGTGTCTGCCTGATTCCTGAGAAAGAAATCACTGTTCTTATTCTCTATATGATAATTTCCTTATAACCAATCTTTCTGGCTCTGTCTCTTTCAAGTTGAGTTCTCAAGAATCATCTCTAGATAAATAATCACTGGTTCTAATAGTTTCTAAAATATGATCTTGTCTCAAGATACCTTTTTGGGGAAGTTACCACGTACAGAACTTTTCCACCTCTGCTTTCCAGTTAACAGCTGGACTGGTTTCTAGTTACAGCCTCAACCGTATACTACTAAATGATGTTAATATTCGAATCCTATATACTCCTGTTCCCCTTAACTGAAATAAAAATGTAAGACAGAAAGGTAAAAGCAGAATTTAACTTATATCCTATCGTGTAAACTATTATCTTCCATTTTAAAGGTTTTTTTTCAAGGTGGTAAGTTATTTCAGAACAAAAGAAAACTACACAGGAACACAATGCAGTAAGCTCACAGAGATGACCTTTGATAGATGCTTAAAAAGCTTTTTTTTTAAACAAATGCTAAAAAAAAAAAAACAAAACCCTTTTTTTAAAAAACAAATGCATACCTGTAGGATTGGAGTAGGAAATAGCAACCCACTCCAGTATTCCTGCTTGGGAAATCCCATGGACAGAGAAACCTGGCAGGCTATGAGGTCTAAAAGAGCTGGACATGACTGAGCACACACAGGCACATACCTAACAGGATAACTGTTATTTGTAAGGTTAAAATGATGAAATCACCATTTTATACTGCCTTATAATTCATGAACATCTAATTCATTATCCAGACTTCCCATTTTGGAAGTTGGGAAATACTTTCACTTGGAAGCCAATCTAAAAACAAAAATAGTTTTATAAAGACAGAAAAGCCCCCTTTGTTAGGTTACAGAACCAGGATGTAGTATTAAAGGTGATTCTTGGGGGCTTTGGGAAAAATAAAACTGTTTAAATTGTGTTTTCAGTGCTGGGGCTTCAAAATATCAATGCTTTTCTACCCTCTGGAGATTTTCATTGGGCCATACCACAAACTAGAAAGCATTTAAAAATAGACACACACACACATATGGAATTTGCTTATCTAGTAAAGTTCTCAAAAGCTCCCTCCTGGTGAATACTTTCAGTACACTAAAAACGAAGTGTAGATTCCTAGACCCAACTTCAGACCTTCTGAATCAGATCCGGAGGGTGAACTCTGTTTCTACATTCCTTAACATAAATTTAAGTTATTCTAAAATGCCCTAATCTTGTGTGCAAGTGAGGACAAATAAAACTAGGCAGTCATCAAATAATTGCTCGCCCTAATCTAGTGAAAGTGAAGTCGCTCAGTCGTGTCCAGACTCTTTGAGACCCCATGGACTGTAGCCTACCAGACTCCTCCATCCAGGGGATTTTCCAGGCAACAAACAGCACTGGAGTGGGTTGCCATTTCCTTCTCCAGGGGATCTTCCCAACCCAGGGATCGAACACGGGTCTCCCGCATTGTAGGCAGACGCTTTATCCTCTGAGCCACCAGGGAAGTCCCCGTACGTTTATCAAAAGACCTACAGAGTTTCTATTTTTTGTTTGGTTGGTTTTTGGTAATACAGCAATCACTACTTCTGAATAGTTTCACTTCTACCTGCCAACAGAACATAATAGCTACTACCAAACCAACCTTGACTACCAGTCCAGCACATCCCTCTCCCCATTAAAAAAAAAAAAGGCACCAAATATCCAAAGCCAGACTGGATGTCCTGTCTTCAGCATAATAGTCAGCAGTCCCTACCAAGGGCAACACCAAAAATATCTCCTGAGCCAAATGGAAATTCTTGGCAATAACATCTCTCCTTGTAAGCCCTTTCTGGAGATCTGCATATTAAATGGACTGCAGCAGTGACAGGTTAACACAGGATGGTCATCAAATAAATCCATTATCAGCAGGTAGAGAGCAGGGTCCAAGAAAAATGAGCCATACCAGCCCCAAGTTTTGACAGAAAACACGGAAAGCAGAAAAGGCCTTACTGGAATAGATGAGTACTGAAAACCAAATTAGCAAAACAAACAAAATTTGCCTCCTTTACAAATTTATCTCTTTTCAGGGAGAGAAATCATTGACAAGATTTTAACTGAAAGATACATGGCCCGGACTTACTGAAACTTTTCGATAAGCGGTCACACCTCTCTCCAAATATGGAGATATATGACAAAGTGTAAGTGGTGACAATTTTATTAAAAGAGAATGAATGTGTAACAAAAGACCACGCCACACTTGATAAACCCTCCAACAATAAATTCTATAGGTAATGAAATATTCTGCACCAGAACACGGACACCTATGAGAGAATCAGATGTACATATTCTTTGCCCTCAAAAGGCTTAAGTACAGAGATAAGTGTACTTTCCACTATACCATGTCCTATTTGAAGACACTAGAAAATTCTACAGCTATTCTTCAAAAGTTCCAAAATAATGAGCCTTCCTTAAACCCGAAAAGTACCTCAAAGTGCTAGGACCTAATTTCTTGTTGAGACTTCCCTCGTGGCTCAGTGAAAAAGAATCCGCCTGCCACCTAGGAGACCAGGGTTTGATCCCTGGGTCGAGATGATCCCCTGGACAAGGAAATGGCAACCTACTCTTGTATTCTTGCCTGTGAAATCCCGTGGACAGAGGAGCCTGGCAGGCTACAGTCCCCAAGGTCACAAAAGAATCGGACCCGACTTAGCAACTAAACTAATCAACCAATTTCTTGTTGACTTTAGATGTTAGTTTCTATTCCCCTTGCTAAAGGATGCTAGATAAGGTTCCAAGGAGTAATTATTGCATTAACTAAAATGATACACTGCTAAACTATCTCCAGCACAGACTGTGAAAATCTGCAAGACAAGAAAGGATTAGAAATCCAATTTCCTACATGAAAGTTGAAACGCTGCTTCTTTTTTATTCTCCTCTCTGGGACTTTTTCATTGCCCTTCCAAATATGACAATTTGCAAATATTCACATCCAGAGGAATATATTCTAAAACTATTCTAAGATGGGAGAAAAGGCTCCAATTTAAAGACTTGAGAATGTACTTTAATTCTATAGGCACAGGTTCACCAAATCTTAACCAAATACATGATTCAGCCATGTTGAGAGAAGTTTTTTGTTTATTTGTTTTAATTTATAGGAAACTTCACATTTAAAATCCTACCAACACGGAAGCTCCAAGCTTTCTTTCTACCTAGAACNNNNTAAGCCTTAGGAAACTCAATGGAAAGGATTTAAGAATGTGAATTAAACATACTTTGTATACCAAAGTACTGGTACACTGGTATACTGTTCTCTAAGCTTCTTTTTAACTCAAATCGTCCTTATTTTTCTTTGCCAACTTTACCAGACTACTCTTAAGAGCCTCAGTAATTACAAATAGAACCTGAATGAGAAAATTCAGAATTAAAGCTGTCATCATTAAACCTAATTAAACAGTACAGACAGGAAGATGGCAGTAGAATAAAGCATTCTGAATTAGGGACAGGGAGAATATAATTAGCAGCTCGCAGTCCCAGGGATGAAACACAGCATACAACAAAGTCTGGCTCGGGTTTGGGACATAGTGGACAATGTCTCTGTCTCCCGGGTGGCAAGTGATCCACCCTAACAGAGCAGACTCTGCCTTCTACTAATGCGACAAACTCTCTACCTTAAGTAACCAACCACCCGCAGGAAAACACATGTCCACGAGAGTGAACTCTCCCGTTTCAGCGTGAATTCTCCCTTGCTGGCAGTTTTCCTACTTTCTGTCCCCAAAAGGGAATCTATATACTCAACACCGCAAACTGAAAGGCATCTCACCCCTACATGGCACCTGTGGTCCAAACAAAAGCCACGGTTTTAAGGAGGGTGGGATGGATTCGCTCCCTTCGGTCAGTAAAGGGCTATAGCTGTTAGCCGAACCTCCTGCAGGCTCCGGCTTTGGACACTGGCCTCAAGTCACACTGTGATATCACCGTGACGGCCCCTTGATATTTAATGAGTCTCGACTGAAAATAAAAAACAACCGATCTTATTGGGAGCCAGGGAGAGGAAGCTTGAACCTCCTGCGGAATGCCTCCGCAACAGACGGGGAGAGCGGCAATGCGGGCAGGAACCTCCCCGGCGCCCAGCCGAGGTGATCCAGCTTTTCTGCAAGTTTTTCTCTACTTTCCACTGAATTAACCTAACAAGCCCCCACACCCACCCAGCCCTATCAGGAAAAGTCACACCGGCAACTCGCCGAAAGGCAGGGGGACAGCTCCGGACGCGCCACCCAAGTTGAGGGTTTGACCGCCCTTTAACCCTTCCCGCCCCAAAGCCCACTCTGCACCCGGGGCA
>SJYF01000002.1:3804266-3820072 GCA_006410515.1 Procapra przewalskii
GCAAATTTGGAAAACTCGGCAGTGGCCACAGGACTGGAAAAGGTCAGTTTTCATTCCAGTCCCAAAGAAAGGCAATGCCAAAGAATGCTCAAACTACCACACAATTGCACTCATCTCACATGCTAGTAGAGTGATGCTCAAAATTCTCCAAGCCATGCTTCAGCAATACGTAAACTGTGAACTCCCTGACGTTCAAGCTGGTTTTAGAAATGGCAGAGGAACCAGAGATCAAATTGCCAACATCTGCTGGATCATGGAAAAAGCAAGAGAGTTCCAGAATAACATCTACTTCTTCTTTATTGACTACACCAAAGCCTTTGACTGTGTGGGTCACAATAAATTGGAAAATTCTGAAAGAGATGGGAATACCAGACCACCTGACCTGCCTCTTGAGAAATCTGTATGCAGGTCAGGAAGCAACAGTTAGAACTGGACATGGAACAACAGACTGATTCCAAATAGGAAAAGGAATACGTCAAGGCTGTATATTGTCACCCTGCTTATTTAACTTATATGCAGAGTACATCATGAGAAACGCTGGGCTGGAAGAAACACAAGCTGGAATCTAGATTGCCAGGAGAAATATCAGTAACCTCAGATATGCAGATGACACCACCCTTATGGCAGAAAGTGAAGAGGAACTAAAAAGCCTCTTGAAAGTTGGCTTAAAGCTCAACATTCAGAAAATGAAGATCATGGCATCCGGTCCCATCACTTCATGACAAATAGATGGGGAAACAGTGGAAACAGAGTCGACTTTATATTTTTGGGCTCCAAAATCACTGCAGATGGTGACTGCAGCCATGAAATTAGAAGATGCTTACTCCTTGGAAGAAAAGTTATGACCAATCTAGATAGTATGTTCAAAAGCAGAGATATTACTTTGCCGACTAAGGTCCGTCTAGTCAAGGCTATGTTTTTTCCTGTGGTCATGTATGGATGTGAGAGTTGGACTGTGAAGAAAGCTGAGCACCAAAGAATTGATGCTTTTGAAATGTGGTGTTGGAGAAGACTCTAGAGAGTCCCTTGGACTGCAAGGAGATCGAACCAGTCCATTCTGAAGGAGATCAACCCTGGATTTCTTTGGAAGGAATGATGCTAAAGCTGAAACTCCAGTACTTTGGCCACCTCATGCAAAGAATTGACTCATTGGAAAAGACTCTGATGCTGGGAGGGATTGGGGGCAGGAAGAGAAGGGGACGACCAAGGATGAGATGGCTGAATGGCATCACGGACTCGATGTACATGAGTCTGAGTGAACTCCGGGAGATGGGGATGAACAGGGAGGCCTGGCGTGCTGCGATTCATGGGGTCTCAAAGAGTCGGACACGACTGAGCGACTGAACTGAACTGATAGCTCAATAATAGCATCCCCACGCAACACCCCCCCCCCATTTCAAAACTACAAGCATACACAGAAACACAAATACCAGGACTTCAGTGCTCCTGAGTGTCTTTATACCCAAAAGAATCTAAATCATAATGTATATAGGGTAACTGAGAAGTCCAGAAGGAGACGTGACTTGCCCACAAAGCTGTCACATAGCCATCAGGCTGCTCAATCAGAAAAGGAGTCTCACTCTGTCTTTTCAAATCCAGTTCTAAGCTCCTTTCTCAATATTGTTCACCATTGTACCTATCCTACTTGGCAAGATTCTTCTGACATTTGAATCAAGTTCCCTAATCTGTTTGTATTATATTTGATTGATTGCATATTCATCAAAACTAGCCACCTTATATTTATAATGAGATAGAAATAATTTAATAACATTTCAAAATAAAATAGATTGCTTCTAACAAGCAAGAAATAATAAGCTGTAATCTAAGAAAATATGTAAAGGGTGTTTTATTTTTAAAGAGATTAATTCACATAGTTATGTTGTTTTTAAGATAAGAAATACCAAAAAGGGAGAAAATTCAAAACAGAAATTAATATCTGTGGTATACAATAACTTCTAATAGAAAAGAGAAATTTTAGTTTTATAGTGTCACCCTATTTTACTAAGAGTCTTTATAACATTTCCCTTTGTTAAACTTAAATCTAAAAAAGCGTAAGGTGTGCTTAGGTAGCTAAGAGCCAAATATTTTGATTTTTTCCAAAATCCTAAGATACTTGTATAAGAAATGTAAAGATAAAGCCCAGTTCAATGTAATTTTCATATGATTGATCAATATAACTAGGATCTCAAACCTAGAAATGTTATATTATCAAGTCTTTAATTTTGACTTGAAAAGTGAAAAAGAAAGTGAAAGTGAAGTCGCTCAGTCATGTCGGACTCTTTGTGACCTCATGGACTGTACCTGTTAGGCTCCTCCATCCATGGGATTTTCCAGGTAAGATTACTGGAGTGGATTGCCATTTCCTTCTCCAGGGGATCTTCCCAACCCAGGGATCAAACCCCGGGGTTCCTGCTTTGCAGGCAGACTCTTTACTATCTGAGCCACAAGGGGGCTGACATGAAAGTAACTACCAAAGTGGAAAAGTAAATCTTAGGCGTTTGTATTAGCTTTCTAAGGCTGCTGTGAGGAAAAAAAAAAAAATATATCATAATCCAAGTGACAGGAATAACAGAAAGTTGTTGTCTCATAGTTCTGGAGGTTGGAAGCCCAACATTAAGGTGTCTGTGGGGCCATGTTCCCTCTGAAGGCACCAGGAAAAGCTATGTTCAGGGCGCTTTTCCAGTTTCCAGTAGTTCCTTGAGTTATGACAGTAAAGCTCCAGGCTTCACAAGGCATTCTCCCTGTTTCCTGTCTGTGTCCGTATTTAATAAGGACATCCATCAGATAGAAGCAGGCATCCTTCCTACCCCAACAGGACCTCATCTTAACTAATTACTTCCCTGGGCTTCCCTGGTGGCTCCTACTGTAAAAGCGTCTGCCCACAATGCAGGAGACCCAGGTTGGATCCCTGGGTTGGGAAAATCCCCTGAAGAAGAAAATGGCAACCCACTCCAGTACTCTTGCTTGGAAAATTCCATGGATGGAGGAGCCTTGGAAGTTACAGTCCATGGGGTCACAAAGAGGCGGACACAACAAACTGACTTCATTTTCTTTCTTTTCTAATTACATTTCGGACCCTATTTCCAAATAAAGTCACATTCTGAGGTATTGGGGGGTATGATTCAGCATATGAGTTTTTGGAGGACACAGTTCAACTCATCGTAACAGC
This sequence comes from Procapra przewalskii, assembly GCA_006410515.1. NCBI lineage: Eukaryota > Metazoa > Chordata > Mammalia > Artiodactyla > Bovidae > Procapra > Procapra przewalskii. The sequence continues at coordinate 3,807,436 of SJYF01000002.1, forward strand.
ATCTTTCTAATGGAAATAAGACAAGGGTGAAGACGAATTTGTCTTCCAAGGACAGCATCCAAAGAAGTGAAAAGACACCCAAATAATGGAAGGCAATTTTTGCAAAGTATATACTTCACAAGGGACTTGCATCTAGAATATATAAACAGCTCTTACAACTAAGGAATAAAGGACAAAATATTTAAGTAAAAATGGGCAAAATATCTGAATATACACTTCTCCAAAGAAGAAACACAAATGGCCAATAAACACATGAAAAAGTTTAATATTATCATCGATGAGAGGAAAGCAAATACAAGCCATAATAAGGTACCCCTTCATGCTAGGGCTAGACATAGGCATAGGATGGCTGGGATCAAGAAGCCAGATAAAAGCAAATGTTGACTAAGATGGAGAGAAATTGGAAGCTCATACACTGCTGGTGGAAATAATGTGTCAAAAATAATAATGTGTTGAAAAATAGTCTGGTAGTTCCTCCAAAGGTTAAACATGGAGTTGCTGTACGATCCAGCAATTTCACTCCTGGTTATGTACCCAGAAGAACTGAAAATGTATGCTCGTACAAAAACTGGTGAATGAATGATCATAGGAAAGTGAAGTTTGCTCAGTTGTGTCTGACTCTTTGGGACCCCATGGACTGTAGTTCATGAAATTCTCCAGGCCAGAATATTGGAGTGGGTAGCCTTTCCCTTCTCCAGGGGATCTTCCCTATCCAGGAATTGAACCCACATCTCCTGCATTGCAGTTGGATTCTTTACCAACTGAGCTACCAGGGAAGCCCATGGTTCCACAACCGTGAGCATTATTCAAAATAGCCCCAAAGTGTGAACAACCCAAATGTCCATCAAAGAAGCCAGATACAGAACATCATATGTTGTATTATTTGATTTTTTGTTTTTCAATGTCCAGACCAGGCAAGTCTATAGAGAGAGAAAAAAGAATAGATTAGCTATTGCCTAAGACTAAAGAGAGGAAGGAAGTGACTTCTAATGGGGGTGATGAAAATGCTCTTAAAATTGACCATGTTGAGAAGTGCACAGTTCTGTAGATAAAGTAAAGACCACTGCCTCTGACTGGGGCAGGTTGCTTAACCTTCCAGGGTTTCATTTTCTCCTTGCAAACTAAGGACAACTACTTTCCTCTGAAGGTTACTGTGAGGATAAGATGAACTAACACACTGGAAATGCTTCCAGGCAGAGACTGGCACAAAATAAGCACCAAAGCGGTATTTGCTATTATTATTAAATGTGAGCTGTGAAACTTTAATGCCAGGTACATTGTGTGAAAAGATAAAAGAGTAGACTCACAAGGTATACTGCAAGAGCAAACCAATTTTTCTAACACCTACTGATTTAAAATAACCATGTCCTGAGAAAATCAAGTTTTTGGTATCGAGTTGATGCGTGAGGCCGGCAGAGATGGTAGGCCCTGTTCCAGCTGTGAAAACCAAGCAAGGGCCCTACAAATCAGAGGATGTAAAAAAATCTTTTTAGAGATGATCTCCAGTGGGAATTTTTGAACGGCTTACTCTTTCTAGGGAGATGTTTACACTTCTGAAGATACTGGTTTTCTTTTTCCTTTATTTCTTACAGCTGTGCTGAGGCAGACGCTTGCCTCCTGTTTATTCCTGTAGAATGCGTCCTTCAGGTTTTTGTTTGTTTTTGACCAAGGGAAGGTCTTGCAATATTTATGCAGGAAATGACACTTGGCCGCAGTTCTTGGCTGACTCTAGGCTGACTCAGATGCCTTCTTCCTCCCCCTGGCTGACGGTTGCCTGCACAGCCTGTTATTCAGCCAGCATTGTTTGTGGGGTGCCCGTGGTGTGCAGAGACCAAAGCAAACTTAAAAAAAAAAACAAACAGGAGCTAAGGTTTTGCTTTTGAGGCTTTATAGCCAGGACCAGCACACGGGATTCATTCTCAGTGCATAATACATGATGCACAATTATACAATCATGTACCGACAGGAGCCTCTGAGGCAAAATTGCCAAGTGGGCTTGTCTCTGAGTTCTCCGAGGTCTCATTTTCTATCTTCCTTCCTCACTTCTAGGTGCTGCTTCACAGAGTCAATACATATGCATCAAACGCCCTCGGTATATAGTATCCATAAATAAGTAACAGATCCTGCCCTCCCGAGCTTCCTACCCAAACAGTCCTTTCTGGGGGTATTGTTTTCATTCCAAAATCCCAAGGAAATGGCAACCCACTCCAGTGTTCTTGCCTGGAGAATCCCAGGGACAGGGGAGCCTGGTGGGCTGCCCTCTGTGGGGTCCCACAGAGTCGGACCCGACTGAAGCGACTTAGTGGTAATAGCAGCAATCCGCTTCCAGCTTGAGGGTCTTCTCTCCTTACAGCCCTTTTGCCAGGTAGCTATAAAGAAATAAATATTAATTTAAAAAGAATAAAATCAAGGGACTTCCTTGGTGGTCCAGTGGTTAAGACTTTACTTTCCAATGTACGGGTTGTGGGCTTGACCCCTAGTCAGGAAGCTAAGATCCCACATAGCTCCCAGTGAAAAAATCAAGACACAGAACAGAAAAAATATTGTAACAAATTCAATAAAGACTTTACCAATGACCCATATAAAAAAATCTTTTAAGAGGTCACACTAAAGCATGATTAATGAATTACAATTTAATATTTCAACTTTCATTAACCGAAAGGGATGAATCTGTAATTGTGGAATTATAGAGGAGGCCACTAGATAAGAAGGGATGTATTTTTTGGGGAGAAAAAAATCCATGAGTTTTCCTTTTTAGGCAGCACTTAGATTTGGCTTTGCAAGGTCAGTGGTGGGGGTGTTATTTCTTTCTAGGTCCTCAGTGAGGTGGTGAAGCCAACACCACCTCCCTTGGACTTAAAATCCAAATACTTTGGCTTCCCAGAGAAATAGTCAACTGAAAGTAGGTGAATAACATGCTTTTCCTACCTGGTAATGGCATTTCTAGAATATAGAGCATTATTTTTAAGACTGTGCTTTGATCAGTAGTATCAAAACTATTTTCTAGAAGGAGAACTGACTCATTTGAAAAGACCCTGATGCTGGGAAAGATTGAAGGTGGGAAGAGAAGGGAATGATAGAGGATGAGATGGGTGGGTGGCATCACTGACTCGATGGATGTGAGTCTGAGTGAACTCCGGGAGCTGGTGATGGACAGGGAGGCGTGGCGTGCTGCAATTCATGGGGCCTCAGAGTCAGACACGACTGAGCGACTGAACTGAACTGTGCTAAAGGGGCTCCCCAGGGGCTGCTAATGGTAAAGAATATGCCTGCCGATGCAGGAGACCTGGGTTGGATCCCTGGGTCAGGAAGATCCCCTGGAGGAGGAAATGGCATCCCACTCCATTATTATTGCTTGGAGAATTCCATGGAGAGAGGAGCCTGGTGGGCTACAGTCCATGGGGTCTCAAAGAGTCACACATGTCTGAGCGTCTGAGCACATAGCAGATTGTACGGTTCTAAAACAGAAATAATGTCCTTCCTATCTTTTAAGTCTTTTCTTAGGCAACTTGCTTTGCCTACTTTAAAATGAGGTTTGTGATTATAATTGAGGACTGTTTGGATGACTAGAGGGACATGCCAGGTGGTATTAACATGGGAACTCCTTACAGAGGCATCAACCCAAAATATTGTATTGAAAACAAAAAATACGGTATAATTCAAAAGAGGAAGATATGAACTTTGAAGTGTGGGAAGTCATGTGGGTAAATACCTAAAGATGAGAATTAATGAGTCATGTACTGAGAATAGAAAACTGGTTAGCCGAACTTATCTGGGAGTGCGGTAGAAGAAAAGGACTTTGGGAGGAAGGAAAACAAATTAGCAAAAGATCTTGAAATTACAGTTGTGAAGTAAAGTATACAGAAGTGATTGAGACAGAAATGTTTTCCTATCTTGTTAAGTCTGCGTTTCTAACTTTCTAACCATTTCTCTTTAATGAATATTGGAAAATTTTCCTGATTTAAATTCTGAACAAACAGTCTGTTTATACTGCTAACTTAAGTTTGATACACGATTAGGCACCTGACAACATTATTTCTGAGAAATCGATATTACACAATCAATACCACAACCTAATTTCTACCCTAAGGAGCCTCGCATGTAAGTGTCGCTGCTGCTGCTGATGCTAAATCGCTTCAGTCGTGTCCCACTCTGTGCGACCCCATAGACAGCAGCCCACCAGGCTCCCCATCCCTGGGATTCTCCAGGCAAGAACACTGGAGTGGGTTGCCATTTCCTTCTCCAATGCATGAAAGTGAAAAGTGAAAGTGAAGTCGCTCAGTCGTGTCCAACTCCCAGCGACCCCATGGATTGCAGCCCACCAGGCTCCTCCGTCCACGGGATTTTCCAGGCAAGATACTGGAGTGGGGTGCCACTGCCTCCTCCACATGTAAGTGTTAGGCATTTGCATATTGGAAAAAAGTTATAATGGTTTCTGGGAATATGCTAGACTAGGTACCCTGACTAACTTCTTGCTAAAAATAACCAAAACTGTAAAATGAAATATATTTTTTCAAATTATTTGAGTGCATTGGTCACCTGAAAAATAGTGGAGAACAGTCGTCTATAAAAAACTAAGTGCAAGCAGGAAAGCTGGGTTAGCAGAAGGCTGAAGCCAATGTTAACCTTGAGGGCTAAAATTTCAGTTTTCAAGGCCTGAGAGTGGAGGGGATTGAGGATGAAGCTAGAGCCAGCCAGGCTTATGTTAGGAGCATAATAGAAAACAAAATTTAGGTGTAGGCTGTGTACAAATGACTCATATGAAACTACAGAATACAGAAAAATTCAGACAGGGTTCAAGAAGATGAGCAAAGCAAATACAAACCAAAAGAAACCAGTGGGATAGCTATGTTAGTAGCTGGAGAAATTGTCCCTTACTGTGTGTAAAATATACATATACTTCAAATCCAGCAAACCCACTTCTTTCATAATCCCTTTCACTATTTTTTCTTTAGGACTTGGAGACATAACTGATAAGATTAAGGTTTTAGCAAGCAGACAACAGATGGTCGATTCAAAGTCTATAGTGACATAGTCAAATGGAAATCAGGTCACAATGAACTCAGATAAAGGGGTATTTTGTTGCAGAATATGAATGGGGCCACTATAAACAATCTTGTATTTCATAGATTTTAAAGTATAAGAAGAAAACTAGGTCCTGTGACTACATAGAGGCTCTCATAGCTTGAAACAGAATAACCCCTTTCCCTGGCAAAAAAATTTTCAGAAAACAAAACAAACCTAAGAACTTCCCTCAGAAACTTAGGCTCTCTCCAGGAAGTTCCTTGCCAGGCTTGCTTTTCTGAAATCTCAAATAGACCCCGGTGACATAGCAAAGAGTTAAATGCAGAAGCAGATACATGAAGTAGCTAAAGAGATTCATATCATGGTAGCGAGTTGAACTCTGAGGGCTGAAAGACCTTTTCTGTCCGCACAAACACTATAGGGAACAAGCCATTGCTCTGGGCTCCCCTGCCTGGAAGGTTTTCACTCTGAGTGGGCTTTGGAAACCACAAAATTTCCCCTGTGTCTCTGTGGGGAGTCAGGGAAGCATGGTGAAGTTGGGTCTGGCCGGTCACACCATCATTATCCATGGTATTGTATATAACCTTTTCATGACTTGTTTGTCCATTCAAGATGAAAGTGAAAGTGAAGTTGCTCAGTCATCCAACTCTTTGTGACCCCATGGACTGAAGCCTACCAGGCTCCTCCATCCATGAGATTTTCCAGGCAAGAGTACTGGAGTGGGTTGCCATTTCCTTCTCCAGGAGATCTTCCCGACCCAGGGTTTGAATCCAGGTCTCGCACATTGTAGGCAGACGCTTTACCCTCTGAGCCACCAGGGAAGTCCTCATTCAAGGTAAAAGAAACTTAGGCTAACATTAGCCAAGCCTTAGTTTGTTTTAGGGGGTCTGACATCCACCATAAAGCTTTTGAAATACCACACTAATAAATGTGTTTCTTTTTAAAAAAAAAAACTCTTTATTCGTTGAAACATCATTGGCACAGCACTTCTCATGTTCAATCTCATTAAATAATAAAATTTCCACTTTCTGTACTTAATTCTTAAGAATCTGAGAGATTAACTAAAAGGAACAGAATTAAAAACCTGGAAACTTATGGCAGATAAGCTATTACACAAGAGAAAGAACTTTTCTAACTAACGGCAATATTAATGGCACAATTCAACCAAAACTCATATATATTTTACTGCTTAATTTATATATTATTTTGGTGGAAAAAATAGTATTCTTTATTCTTTCAGTTTCTTTATGCAAAAATACAGTTCTACAGGGACATCACTTAGATGTTATGCAAACCGTGTAGAACCATGACCAGGCCAACTCTAGAATCCAAGATGCTTGAAAGACTCCAATAAACAAAATTCATGCTGGATCACGCCCATGTCCATCCAAAATGTATCCTGGCTCTGACTGTGGCAGTAGAGAAAGGTCTACAGACCTTTATGATATGAAATAATTTAAAAGGGATTGGATAACACCCTGCCACCCTACTCCCACCCAAATAATCCCACCCTTCTTTGATAACCAAGATAAGCCAGTAATCTGTGTACTGATTCAAATTTTTCAAGAACTTATTATACTTTATACTGACTTATACGTGGATCATGAATTTAATAAATTTACTACCTTTATTTAGAGTGACGTTTTATTTCCTACTACCTTAGTCAAACAGTTAAACAATTTCAAAGATGGAGATTCCCTTAAAATATGAATAAATGCCAAAACTGGTTCACAAAATATAATGATACATTTAAATATTTACATCAAACTAAGCCAAAACGTATACAAAATATATTTAAGCCAAAATAGATCCAATAGTATGATCTAACTCAGCGATTTTCAAAAGATTTATTACAAATGCAATAGGGCATGGGTTAAAGTGGGGTGATATCATCTTTCTCTCCTGTACCACTGTGACTTCAGATTTAACTTCATTTAGAGATGACCTCAGAAGTCTGCTTTCGAGGTTCTTCACGAACATGAGGCTCAAGCCAGAAGGACCTCCTCGCTTCCTTGATAAACCCTGACGTCTAGTTTGTAATAACCTGAGATTTGGTGATAAGTCTGTTTTCCTGATTCACATGCTTCATAATTTGATTGAGATTTTACATGAATGATAAAAAAAATAAATTATTCAGGCTGAGCTGAGAGAGCAGAAGGGTGAGGAGATGGAAAGATGTGAAAGAAAGTTTCTTTTTTTGCAGACTGGTTATGTTTCCTTGGAAGTAACCTGGTTGGGAAAATGCCAGGATACTATGCAAGGCTTAAAAAGCATCAAAGAAGCAAAATAGTAGTTGCCTCAAGTGGGGAAGTGTAGACAGTCTGTGTTGAGGCAGCTATTTCTGTCTATACCTCCACATATCTCCATTATTCAGGAGGTTTACTTTAAAATAGGCTACTGGGGCTCCACCCCAGCATCATATGTCTGTCAGCTAGAAGTGATAGCTGAGCACAGGCAGCTGTGTGGGCTGACTTCTTGAGGCTTCTTATAGGTTGCTGCTGCTAAGTCACTTCAGTCATGTCCAACTCTGTGTGACCCCATAGACAGCAGCCCACCAGGCTCCCCCGTCCCTGGGATTCTCCAGGCAAGAGCACTGGAGTGTGGTGCCATTTCCTTCTCCAAGGCATGAAAGTGAAAAGTGAAAGTGAAGTCGCTCAGTCGTGTCCGACTCTTCGCGACCCCATGGACTGCAGCCTACCAGGCTCCTCCGTCCATGGGATTTTCCAGGCAAGAGTACTGGAGTGGGGTGCTGTCACCTTCTCCGTCTTACAGGTTAAACTGTCCGAAACATTGGCTTGAGCTCTGCCCACTTCCCACAGACACAGCATCTGATGTGCTGTTTCTATTGACCATTTAAGTAGTAATCAGTAGCCATTTCCTCAGGGTGGGAAGGTTCTTCTCCAGCCACTTAATATTTTTGGATATGGTTTCCAGAATAATTTGAAATATATCTAGATGTGATCCTTGGGCCTTAAGAGATTCAAAGAACAGTTCCACCTGAAAGTAAAGCCAGAAAAGAATTACTGATATGGTTCATAAAACACTTTCTCTTTCAAAGGGCTTCAAAACAGCTTGCAGACCATACAAACACAGGTGCAAGCGTTTTTATGCCAACCTCTAAAAAAGTTAGTTTCTTCATCTGTTTTGGGGGCATAATTATCTTTATCTTTAAACAATAGGTAAAGCAAGACAGGAATGACAAATCTTACAAGTAAGCACACTGTAGGTAAAAAAAAGGTAAGAGATTGAGTCAAGTTCATAGCGTAAACAGTGATCTGGGATTTAAGTTCCAAATTTGCTTTAAAATTAAATAAATTCAAGATTGATTGTGGAAAGACAGTGTAAAACACACGAATGCTTTTTGAAAAGAGGTTAGTAGAACTTCCATGAAGGGTAATATTGTTAAAAAGACCTTCAAGCATTCTTTCAAACGTCAATATAATCACTCAAGTGATGATACAATGCAAACTAAAGAATATAAAAGGACTCATTCCTCAAGTGTAATTTTCGTTTTGAATGCTATGAACATTAGTTCTGTCTCTTCCATTTACTTTCTAGGTGACATTGGACAAACAGCTTATTTTCTTTTAATAAAATAACAACTTAAAACCAGATTGCATCTAAATTTACTTTCAATTCTGTAACTTGAACATTTATTTTTAAATTGTTGGCAATAGAGAGTCACAAACCTCCTGCAACTCATCCTTGGAAGAAAAATGAGATGTCGTACCAGAGACGATCATTCTTATGGGGAATGAGCCCAAATCAAATCTGAAAATAAAAAGAATTTTAACATGCTATATATATTTAAACTATGTAACATTAGTAACTATATGATAAACTTGTACATTACAATGGATACTATCAATTACCACAAGACTAGCTCATATGCATCTGGGAAAATCTGAAAGCTATGAAATTTATCAAATTCGACCATAAGATTAAAATTTAGGTAAAGCTTTTATAGGAAATATGATGCATGTTTTTGTTTAAATTTAAGTTCATATTTAAAGCAGCACCCTACAATTTTTGATTATGCACTCCATCAACAAAATTTTTTGACCAAGAATTTCCCAATATGCATATTTTTATTTATGAATTATATACATATACTAACTTAAAGGTAAAAGGAAAATATAAGAGAAGAATAAGGTAAGAAATGATACATGTGGTAATATTTTCTTCTTGCACTCTAAGGCATTGTCTTGCAAACTTCCCCAACTCATTTTGGATATCACTGTGTTTAAACATCATATTGACTTCCCTGTTGGCTCAGAGGTTAAGTGTCTGTCTACAACGTGGGAGACCCAGGTTCGATCCCTGGGTTGGGAAGTTCCCTGGAGAAGGAAATGGCAATCCACTCCAGTACTATTGCCTAGAAAATCCCATGGATAGAGGAGCCTGGTAGGCTATAGTCCATAGGGTCACAAAGAGTCGGACATGACTGAGCACTCTTCACAAACATCATATTTATTGGGGCATTGTTGGTGGAACTCTTGTTCAAAGCCACAGATGGCATCCTTTACCCCTCTGTCTTACATAAAGAATCTGGCCACAGGTCTAAGGGGTTCATGCTGTAAAGCAGAGCACAGATACATCTCAGACACGCTGCCAAGTCTGGGCTCTGTACGTGGTCGGAGAGGAGAATAATTTCCAGTTACAAAATAAATCTATAGCACTGCAGAGAAATCTGATCATCAGGAGGGAACGGAGAGTCACGCAAACAACAAAACCAATGGTTCCAGTAGGGTGTTTAAGGAAAGTATTTTTTGTTTTGTTTTAAAGAAACAGTTTCTAACTAATTTGGTCTCATGTGGATATCAACCCCTTTAAGGGCTGGAAGGGGTGGAAACGTGCTTTTTGCTCACAAAAAGCTATCGGTGAGAACCCTGAGTCCTTTATGACTAAGAAATGAGAGGGATGAGGAACTGAGGATGACTGACATCAGACATGCTAAATGACACAGAAATAAGCAAATTGCACAGCTCTTTCATTTAGGGTATTTTCCATAGAGTTAATAAGTGATATTTTGGATTGGGATGAGGAACTGTTGAGCACCTTCGCAGGGGGTCTCTTGTGAGAGAAAGCCATGGCATCCCGTACGTTCCAAGGAAATCTAATCTTTATTGCTTTTGTTCTGGGACTATCTTAGGGCCAGGAGCATATTGCAGTGAGCTACAGTTCTTCCAAAAGTTGAAACCCCAGAGAAGACTCATAACCTATCTATTTTTGGAGGGGAGCTCCCCAGGTACTTCTGATTGATTTCTTCTATTGCCTCCAAGCTCTCCATTGTGTTACCTCTCCAAGGGAACTGGAGGTAGGGATTAGTTCTCTTCAAAATTTCTGAAGTTTGTTTCTCCCCCAGAACAAAACTGTATTAACAAAGTAAACAAAATATTTTGCTGTACTATGTATGGCTTCATTGCGTTCTTCTGGGCTAGGGAGAGAGCCAGAAGGGACAAGGGCATGGGGTGGATGACTGGATTTAACTCAGCTCTTACTTGTTCCCAGCAATTCTTCATGGCCTGAGATGAGTAACAGAAATCTGTTTCCCATCCCCTTTTTTTCATTCTTCTCCCTTATACCTGGACAGTGGGCTAGTGAGTTTTAAAATTGACACACTTCATCAAACCTTTTGAGTAAAATTAGTGTCATTCATATGCTTTAGGGAACATCTGATTACACTTGGTTTTAGGCAACTGAAATATCTGGGTGGAAGAAAACACACTGTGAAAGTCACTCAGTTGTGCCCGACTCTTTGTGACCACGTGGACTACACAGTCCATGGAATTCTCCAGGCCAGAACACAGGAGTGGGTAGCCTTTCCCTTCTCCAGGGGATCTTCCCAGCCCAAGCATCGAACCCAGGTCTGCCGCATCACAGGCGGATTCTTTACCAGCTGAGCCACCAGGTAAGCCCAAGGATACTGGAGTGGGTAGTCTATCCCTTCTCCAGCGGATCTTCCTGACCCAGAAATTGAACCTGGGTCTCTGTACTGCAGGCGGATTCTTGACTAACTGAGCTATTAGGATATAAACAAATACCAACTTTTTAAGGAGATGGGTCCAATTTTCTTTTACGAAGTTCCAGGCTAGTTGCTGCCCCTTCGGATTTCTGGCAATCACAAAAAGAAGAGATGCCAGCTCCTGTGTCTTGATAACCTTTCCTTCCATTCCTAGTTCAATTAACCTGCAGAAACAAAGATCACTTAATTTTTCACGGCATGTGATCTATAATGGGAATTAACTCAGGCTATCAGTATATTAAAAGCATCAGAGGGAAAGAGGCACAATGAAAGTGTAATGTACCAAAAACAGTAATAAACTCTCTACTGGCTAACATTTTTAATATTCCAGTTAAACGTTTACTTTTCTCTAGAAGTAATTTTATCTACTCATTATTTCAGTAAACTTCAATTAGCATCTTATACACAAAAATGTATTTTTTAATAATAATAACTTTCCTCCAAGGTTCTGACAGTAAAACATAGCTATTTGCTTAGTATCAATCACATGATTAAGGAACATCTGTTTCACTATGAGTATTTTGTCAATACATGGTTTTTGGAAAAAATTCAAGATGCTTCAAATCCTGATTTCGTTATTATTATATGCCTTTGAAATGGATGGCTAAATTTTAGTAACTGTCCTGAATAGGTGTGAGTTTACTTTGGACAACTTAAATTCACTTACTTCATTAACTTTTCCTGATGTTTGCTGGTTGACAATGCATACAGGATTTTGTTTTTTTCAGCGCCTGACAATGACAGTTCATATTGCTCTAAAAGGTAATTCCATCCTGCTGTTGTCTGAGCCCCCATGGAATACACGACCGTTAAAACATCTGTTGGGAGACTGTAATATCAAGCACAAAAGTGAAAAAAAGTTCTATGAAAGAAAAAATTAGTTTTTCTTATTATGATTTTAAATTCTAAAACAGAATCACCCTTGAGTTATTTCCTGTTGTTCAGTCACTAAGCTGTGTCTGACTCTTTGCGACCCCATGGACTGCAACACACCAGGCTTCCCTGTCCTTCTCAGTCTCCCTGAGTTTGCTCAAACTCATGTCCATTGATTCAGAGATGCCATACCTCCATCTCACCCTCTGTTGTCCCCTTCTCTTCTGCCCTCAGTCTTTCCCAGCATCAGGGTCTTTTCTAGTGAGCCAATTTTTTGCATCAGGTGGCCAAAGTACTGGAGCTTCAGCTTCAGCATCAGTCCTTGCAATGAATATCCAGGGTTGATTTCCTTTAGGATTGACTGGTCTGATCTTCTTGCTGTCCAAGGGACTCTCAAGTCTTCTCCAGCACCACAACTCAAAAGCACCAATTCTTTGTTGTTTAGCCTTCTTTATGGAAAAATTTTATGTACTATTACTTTGCAAACTATTTGTGTTTTTTCCTACTGATGATAAAATGTTTAAAGAATAATAATCATAAAAATTTAAACTACATGGAGAATCTTCATGAGAAGATGAAATCAATAAAAGACGTCATTTCTGAAATATAAATGCACTGGTTTATATAGAATTCTGTTGCTAAATTGCATATATTTGTACTATATGATTTTTTTAAAATTATTACTTGCTGCTTTAATGTTGTACTAGGAGTATT
>SJYF01000002.1:3829002-3848457 GCA_006410515.1 Procapra przewalskii
TCACGAGTTAAAAAATTTTCTTAAGGCCATACATCCAATAGATGACAGAATCAGAATTTGAATCCAGGGCCAATCAGTTCTCAAGTGAACACCTTTTCCCACTGAACTAGTAGGCATTAAAAGACATAAGATCAGACACCATCAATTCTTGAAACCCATCTCTAAGTGCTAAAAACACAACGGAGCTTTCTCCTGAATTAAAAACCCAGACTTTTTAGCTAAAGGGTTCTTTTAGTAACGCATAGGTATAGATAAATGAGAATTTCCTCAAACATATACCTTTCATTGTTGGATTGACCTACAGTAACTGTCCTCCCTATAGCTCAGAACACATTTAATTTCAGAATTAAAAGGTTTTTTGGCTAATTAGTTCATTTTACCTGTCTTCAGTTTCAGAATGTGTCTGTGAATCACATGAGAGGAACTCGTGGAGTAGGTCACTGGGATATGCCAAAGGTACCTACGTTAGAAAGTAAAGACTGTTACAGACCAAACCAATGGCCATTTCAATGTCCACATTGTCAGATTCACAGAGGCTATAAGAGACACCTAATTGCCTGTCCTTCACACCATCATTGGCCTTATAAATTTTACAGGCTAACACTAACAGTTCCTTGGGTGTGCAAAAATTCTTTAATGATGATGAAGAAGCAGTAATATACCTAGTTAAACTCTGTCACAATTACCTGTGACATTTACAGTCCAAATGTTATACCACCACAATTCCTGCTGATTGTTTTCTCTAAGTAAAAGAAAAAAAAAATCTTTGTTTCACATTTCCAAAATTTCTCACAGTCTGATATTAATTCAAATAACTAAATCAAAGCTGTAGAAAAAACCTAAAAGGTGAAGATCTTACTCTAGCATGATTCTTCCGCTTATCCTTTAGTTCAGTGAAGCTGTCTGCATTCAACCCCCGCCTGCTAAGTAGTCAGCAAGCAGCAATAAGTCAGGAGCTGCTCATTGGCCAAGTCCAGAGAGCAGAGAAGCAGAACAGATTGAAGGAAAAGGCCGGATTGAAGGAAAAGGCCTCAGTTACTTTGCAAGGGCCTTCCTATGGTAAATAACTATTAGCTATTTTTTTTCCTGACTAATTTCTAGCTGCCTCTAGAGCTCATTTCCTCTAACATAGTAAGCCATATTAGCTATAGTAATCCTATAAAATCAGATGCTTGAAAATACCCATAGGTATAAAACAGAAAGAATAGTAACTGATGATATTCCCATTAGTCCTCAGAAAAACCTAAAATAGTAAAAGAAACAACAGACACAGACTCAATTTAATAAAAGATCAGGAGAAATAATCTACCTGCCAACCTGGAGTACCGATAATCAACAAAGCAGTTGAAATATTTACAAAAACAGGTAAAAAGAGACACACAGATATCACTAAGATGTAACGGATCAAGATTCATGGATAGATTTTGGCTCTAGAAGGACAGAGATTTTTCCAGATAAACCCACCTGGGAGTAAAGAGAGAAAGAGTAGCAATTCATAAGTTTGGATAAGCATGGATCAGAGGGCAATAGTTTTATAAGAGAAATCCAAATCCTGCTTCAGACAGATACTTGTTATTCTGAGCCACTCACACTATTGAACTCTCTCGTGACATTTTGATAAGTTGCAGAATTGAGAGTCCTGCTTTCCTGATAATAAATCAAACATTAAATTTTCCAGCCTGTGTTGCCAAGCTTCAAATTGTTTAAGCTCTCTGAGGTTTGGACTTCAAAAGGGCAGACAGAGAAATGGATGGATGTGTACATAGATAAAGGGCATAAGGGCTGCTGTTGGATGGAAATAGACATCTGATGAGATCAAAATGGAAAATGTTATATTCTATGTGTTAAAGGCCTTGAGTTTGCTTCTGATTCTCAGACAAAATTCTAAAACCGTTTTTAGACAGTTAGATTTTAGAAAAAGTAATAATCATAAGAGCTAGTACTGATTCACGTGGATTCTTTCTTTTCAAATTAATCTCATTCATCTTATTGAATGAGATCAGAGGAAGGTAGACAGTGTTGTATTTCTTGATTTTAGTAAAACCTTTAACAAGTTTTCTTAGGACAGGCTTGTGAGCAAGATAACTGAGTGGGTAATTGGATTTGCTTTTATTGTTGCCAAGAACATCATGTTTTAAGACATTACATTTATAGTCTTTTACTAAAAAATAAAAGGGAACTGAAGGTCTTATCTAATTTAACACATGTGTTTGTGCTTGCATGCATGTGTGTGTGTGCATGCATGTGTGTGTGTGTGCATGTGTGCTCAGCCATGTCTGACTTTTTGCAACCCCATGGACTATAGCTTGCCAGGCTCTTCTGTGTGATCCCATGGACTGTAACTCACCAGGCTCTTCTGTCCATGAAATTTTCCAGGTAAGAATACCAGAGTGAGTTGCCATTTCCTACTCCAGGGGATCTTCCCAATCTAGGGATCAAACCTGGATCTCTTGCACTGGCAGGCAGATTCTTTACCACTGCACCACCTGGGAAGCCCATGACTTAACACACTGCTGCTGCTGCTAAGTCGCTTCAGTCATGTCCAACTCTGTGCGACCCTGTAGACGGCAGCCCACCAGGCTCCCCCGTCCCTGAGATTCTCCGGGCAAGAACACTGGAGTGGGTTGCCTTTTCCTTCTCCAATGCATGAAAGTGAAAATTGAAAGTGAAGTTGCTCAGTCGTGTCTGACTGTTAGCAACCCCGTGGACTGCAGTCCACCAGGCTCCTCTATCCATGAGATTTTCCAGGCAAGAGTACTGGAGTGGGTTGCCATTGCCTTCTCTGATTTAACACACAGGGAATGCCTTTTCTGATAAGATGTATAGCTGTCATACATCTTATCTTCCTAGGTATGGGTCAGTCTTATAACTTGAAGTGAAGTTGCTCAGTCGTGTCCAACTCTTTGTGACCCCATGGACTGTAGCCTACAGGCTCCTCCGTCCATGGGATTTTCCAGAAAGAATACTGGAGTGGGTTGCCATTTCCTTCTCCAGGAAATCTTCCCCACCCAGGGACTGAACCTGGATCTCCGGCATTGTAGGCAGACGCTTTACCATCTGAGGCAGCAGGGAAGTCTAGACTACTGTCTCATAACTTATTAGTGCCCAGTACTCTTGCCTGGAAAATTCCATAGACAGAGAAGCCTGGAGGGCTACAGTCCGTGGGGTTGTGGAGAGCTGGACACAACTGAGCAATTGAGCACACACAGCATAAAGAAAGCTAGTATACAGTCAGGGAATATTATATTAGAAGTATAACTAACAGCCTTCTGCATCAAAACTGAGGTCCTAAGGGTGGCCACAGGATTACCAAGAATATGCTGCTCACCAACACAGTCTGGGTCACCTGAAGCTCTTTAAGGCTGCTACTGAGGCTAGTTTAGCCTATTAAGTCCTATGTAGAAATAGCATTGGAGAAGGAAATGGCAGCCCACTCTAGTGTTCTTGCCTGGAGAATCCCAGGGATGGGGGAGCCTGGTGGGCTGCCGTCTATGGGGTTGCACAGAGCCGGACACGACTGAAGCAACTTAGCAGCAACAGCAGCAGCAGAAATAGCATCCCATAAAATTGCCAGAGAAGCTGAAAGAAAGCTAATGCAAGGGGCTGGTGCATGGGGATGATGCAGAGAGATGATACAGGATGGGAGGTGGGAGGGGGGTTCAGGATTGGGAACTCATGTACACCTGTGGTGGATTCATGTCAATGTATGGCAAAACCAATACAGTATTGTAAAGTAAAAATAAAAATTAAAAAAAAAGAAAGCTAATGCAATTGTCAATAAACTGAGATGAAGTAAACTAGACCGACAGGAAAAAAAGCAACCACCTTTCCTGCAGAGTCCCCCATTCGGGGTCCTCTTTGGAAACCCCGGACAAGAAGCGCTCTTGCTGCAGTCTGAGGGAACGCCCTTCTCGTTTAACCACCACGAGGGGGATGCCTTTCTGCAAAGTCCATGTAGCCATCATCTCCTTGAGCTCTACATTTTTCCGCAGAAACGCGAGCTGAAACGACAAATGACTTTGGTAACCGGAGATACAGGAGAGAAACCAGAGAGAGATCAGATACTTAGACCTCCTCAGATGCTAAGGACATGGCTTGGGCAGGAAGAGCGGACTCCGACTGCAGTCTCCCAGCAGGGCCATGTAGAACCTGGGCTGGACCTGCCCCTTCCCTCCCCATCCACGGGTTCCTGGAAAGTTGCCTGAAGGAGGGACATGTCTGGGAGCTTGGAGGTTAATACAGGGCAAGAAAGGCCAAGAGGAAGGCTTGAGACTGGGGCCCCTCTCTGCTCCCTTTCAAAACAGAAGGAAAAAAAGGACCCATCAAAACAAAACAAAAACCTCCCCCCCATTTCATTAATGATGGAATCCAGAGGTTTAGCGAGAAATGTCTCTTTTAAAAATTCCAATAGAACAATATTATAAAATAGAGGTATATGGAGTGGAGGACAAAACCTATAGCTTTTTATTAACAGCGTCTAGTATGGGTTTCTGATCACTGCATGATGCTGAATCTTCCTTTAAAACCATACTTGACGGGATTACCGTGACGCTTTTTAAAAAGTTTGTCTTTTTTTTTTATGCTGACTTTTTTTTTCTCTCTCTCCGAAAATGTTCCAATAACTTCCCAGAAGTAAACAAAAAGACGAGGCCTCAAGAAAGCTATTCATACTATTTCCAAATGTAACATATTTGGTTTGGCATTTTGCAGAGCCCCGAGGATACCAGTACAGCAGTAACCACTCAGAGGAATTTTGAGCTGAGATATTTTTAGCCATTGGTGGGATTGTGGGAAAGCTGAATTATAACAACAAAAATATAGTAGTAAGAGCAGCACCCTCCCCTTAATGGCCTGAGCATTCCTTCTTCAGTCAACTTTGTTTCAAGGAAAATTGTGGAGTTTTTTCTTCTCTCCAGTTATTTAAAGGAACAGCTGGACAACTTTACAGATTCACTCCAGGTCTGGAGATGAGCCAGATCTCGTTCATCCTCCAAGTCTCTTTCTACTTACTGTGTTGCTTGTCTTCTTGGAATCAGAATAACAAAATCCACCTGATGTAGAATCGCTTTCTAAACAATTCTAGAAAACAAAAATAAAAGAGTGCTGCCATTTGGCCTCTGAGAGTTGGCTTCAAATGAACATTTGACATGAGTGCAAACATTTATTAGCATAACTGTATGAAAATGTAATTCATCTAGACATGATAATGAGCATAGCAATTCGTTAAAAATGCATAAAAGTTACTCTTTTAAATATTTAATTGATATTATGTGACACCGTGCTGAGTTAGGTTTTTGGGGAAATTTATCATTTTTGTGCCATCATTTCGTTTGACATTAGAAGGGGGTCAGCTAAGAATTCAGGACCTTTAGGGGAAGGTTGGATGGGAGACTCCTACAGCAACTGGGAAGAAGTTGTGATGTCATTGAGAGAGTGAATACTAGACTGAGCAGAAGACGGATTTTAAGTAACAGCTCCATCACTCACTTGTATAAGATCTTGAACGAATCTCTCCATTAGCATTAGTTTTCCCATTTAAAAAATGGGAAAATCCATTGAAAAAAATGGGTTAAGATTGCCTACCTTACCTTCTTGAGATGGTAATAAGCACAAAGTGACAGAAATTAATATAGGATTGTTCACAGTCCTGTAACTCTTGGCCAAATCTCTCCTTTAATCCCCTTTCCACTCACTAACCGCACAAAAGATGGATTCTTCCTTTATGAAAAAAGAGGCTCAGGCAAGGTCTACACAGACACAGACACAGACACACAGACACACAGACACACACACACACACACACACACACACACACACACACACACACACACCCCACACACAAGTACACATCCTTAAAGGAGGAGGGAAGGGAAAGGATGGGAGAGAAGAGCCATGTAAGGCTTGTGAGAACCTGGGAGGGAACCGGGACGAGATCCTCTGGATCACCTGCAGGAGGTGATGGAGAAAGAGCCTTGTCTTGAGACTTTCTTGAAAGTTTAATTTTGTTCTTCCGCTGCACTGGGTCTGCACTGCTGTGCGGGCTTTTCCCTGGCTGCAGTGAGCAGGGGTGACCCTGGAGTTGCAGTGGTGGGCTTCTCGCCGCGGTGGCTTCTCTTGCTTCAGGACACAGGCTCTGGGGACTTGGGCTGCAGTAGCTGCAGCTCCCTGGCTCGAGAGCACACACTCAGTAGTTGCGGTGCGTAGGCTTGGTTGCTCCACAGCTTATGGGACCTTCTTAGATCAGGAATCAACGCTGTGTCTCCTGCACTGGCAGGTGTGTGCTTTACCACTGAGCACCAGGGAAGCCCCAAGAAAGAACCTTCTTTATAAGTATTACAAAGGATGCTCTATTTGATCCCTTTTAGGGTTTTCGAGAAATGTCAGTAAAAGTTTTGAGCTACTATGAAATTTTAATTGCTTGCATTTGCTTCTTTGACCACAAAATCACACATAAGCTAAACCTTAAGGATCCAGACTTAATAAGGGCACAGAAAAATCAAATAAGATAATGTGCATGAATTTTTTAAAACTATGATGTGCTGTACAAATATTGAATAATATTATTATTACCCCTGGGACAAAAGTGCTTACAAAGAATAGAGGACCCCTTTTGTGTACAGGAGGGGCTTCCCTGGTAGCTTAGAAGGTAAAGCATCTGCCTGCAATGCAGGAGACCTGGGTTCAATCCCTGGGTCAGGACGATCCCCTGGAGAAGGAAATGGCAACCCACTCCAGTATTCTTGCCTGGAAAATCCCATGGACAGAGAAGCCTGGTAGACTACAGTCCATGGGATCCCAAAGAGTTGGACAGGACTGAGCAACTTCACTTCACTTTTGTGTACAAAGGGCTTCCCTTGTGGCTCAGCTGGTAAAGAATCCACCTGCAATGTGGGAGACCTGGGTTCAATCCCTGGGTTGGGAAGATCCCCTGGAGAAGGGAAAGGCTACCCACTCCTGGCCTGGAGATTTGACCGACTGTATAATCCATCGGGTCGCAAAGAGTCAGACATGACTGAATGAATGAACTGAACTGAACCATGATTATAGGGTCAATAGAATACTAGGGGCTTGACATGATTCTTTCTCTTAAGCAAATTTTGTTCATTATCATCACTGTTATCATTAAATCAATGGAAACCAATAAAAGAGAATGTCACTTGCTGGAGCAGATTCATGAGTGCCCTTCTAGGTAGTCAGCAGAAAGGCAATGCACGCTGGAGCTGGCTGTAAGGACGGGGTAACCCCGCAGCTGGATCGCAAAGGAGGCACAGCACCTGAGTTTTTGAAAAGAAGGAAGAACACTTCAGGCAGCAAGCGCACCAGAAACAAAGGCGTGATGACAGGGATGAGCAGGATTTCCTGCGCGACGGAGAAGGTGGGTCTCACTCAGCTGAATACGGGTTGGGACATAGAGCTAAACGAATAGAGTTTAAACAAATTTGAGAAGGGAAGATTAGGAGTCACTTGAAGGAATTGAGAAGTCATGAAAGGTTTGGAAACAGAAGACAAAATGTAGGGTGAACCAGAAGGGGGAAATCAAAGAGAAGCAGGTCAAATACTGAACCTCCGGGGCCAAGCTAGTGTGGCATCTTGGTTTAGCAAGGTGCCAGAGGAAATAGACAGTGGCTACCTGCTAAACCCTGGCAGTGTGGCAAGTGCAATAAACATCTGTTGCCTGACACTATAACTATTTATAAGCCTTCATAATTAGCTTGTCACTGTTTAGGCTTACCAGCAGTCTCCTGCAACTCAACTGATGACTTACATTTGACAGGCTGTGCCACAAATCATCATTCTTCGCATTTCTATAGCTGAACTTCTTTAAGTAGTGAATAATTCCTTTCCTGAATGTCTCCTCACTCAGAAAATCCTTGACCATATTCAAAATACAAGCTCCCTAAATAAAGACACAAAGAAAAAGAAGGTAAAACGTAGCATATGTTTTTAAAGGAAGCTTACATGCTGTGGAACATGTGTAATGTCTGATAAATGAATCACAAACGAAACAAAAAGAGACACAGAAGTAACCTGGCACCAACAACTCCAACTGTTGATGTACTGGCCTCATTATATTTCTCCCAGGGAAGAGCATTTACCACCTGGCCCACAGTATCCCCTACCTTGTTGTAGGAAACAGCATCAAACATTTCCTTTATCTGAGTAGCCGTTTTTGCTTGATTGGAGATAGGATGGGATGAATTTAATGAATCTCTTTTAATTACTTCAAAACATGTGTTCAAAAAATTGTCATCCTAAACAGGAGAGAACATTTGTTTTTTCAATTGCCATTTGACACTCAAAGCAATAGCAAAGATGCTAGGTTTAGTAAGATATTCTCAGAAGTAAGTATTCAAACAGTATTTCTTACAAAATGTTTCTTTGCCCTTATATAGCCCCCTTTCACCAATTCTCTATTTTGTTAAAGGTATGAATGTGATATTTCCTCAGACACTGCCTGAATGTTTACCACGAGCAAGGCCCTTGGACACAGAAATAAAACAAAGGTTCCCATTCAGTGAGCATGGGTTATGTGTCAGGCTCTTATATTCCTCAGCGGCAGTCCTTTCAACACTCTGCAAGGAAGAGGAATTGTACACATTTTACAAGTGAGAATGCATAAAGCTTTTGGATTAAATCACAGACTCAGCGCATAGCAAAAAAAAAAAAAAAAAGACACTGAATCCATGTCTGTCTGCAACTGTACTGGACCAAGCGTTTACCCCAAAGAGCGCATTATCCTCACTAGTTAGCACTGCTTTGCTATGTGCTGCTCAGACCCCCTTCGTGCTTGCTAAGCGGCTTCGGTCATGTCGGACACTTTTCGACACTATGAACCATAGCCCACCAGGCTCCCCTCTCCATGGGATTCTTCCAGCAAGAATACTGCAGTGGGTTGCCATTCCCTTCTCCAGGGGATCTTCGCAACCCAGGGATCCAACCCTGGTCTCCTGCATTGCAGGCAGATTCTTCACCACTTGAGCCACCAGGGAAGCCCCATCTTAGAATTCATTAGGTTAACAGATGTATTGCTTATAGACTCTTGGATAAATATAGAAGAAAGCCTGAAATTTTCATTTTCTTTTTGGCAGTTTGGAGTATTTTGACAGCCTCCAGATCAGTGAGAAAATAAACTGGCTCAAGCCACCCAGTCTGTGGATGGCAGCGCTAGCAAGCCAATAAATCTGTTTATACAAAAGAAAATACCACAGATTCAAAAACGCAATGCCGTGTTCTCTTTGGCATTTTCTAAAAAATATAATAGTAAATTAATGATTTCTTAGGACATATAGTATGAGATACAAAGTTGTGACTTACAAACTGTAGCTCTGGATATGTGATGTTGAGAGAGATAAGTTCCATGTATGTTGCAAAACCTTCATTGAGCCAAATATCATTCCACCATTCCATTGTAACCAGGTTACCAAACCACTGGGAGGCAAAAACTCAATGTTAAACAAATATAAACAATTATTAACTGTAGCAAAAAAAAAACCATGTGTGGTAACTTCTTTTTTAGAAGTTGAGGCCTCTTCTCTGGCTTTGCTACCCCTTTCTCTCTGCACAGCATCTTTCTACTGGTTTCCCTGCCTTCTCCCCTCACCACCACATTTTTGCTTGTTTCACTTATTTCTTTTGTGTCCACATTGCCTCCAATGACCTACTTTCCATTATATCCTCCCTATATTTCCTAGATATTAGACTTAATATTAAAGAAGAGAATGAGACATTTTATTTTAGACATTTTGCACAATAAGTATAATCTCACCTTGTCACTGACTCACAGTGAGGGTCTAAGGAGAAATATAAGCCGGAATACTCTTGATGAAGTCATCTTTTTGTATTAAGTAGCAGGTACTTAAAAGGATAAGAATTCATTTAGGACTTTCAGATTTTACATAATATTACTAATGAGCAAATGTAGTTGTTGACCTCTGTCCCAGTTTACTTCTAGGGATCAATTTGGCCACTAATGAGAATAAAAGTCTGAGATTTTAAATATGTATAAATAAAGAATGTGAAAAGATAAGCTAAATAGAAATTTATCCTTGACCTATATTTGATCTGTAACACATTTTAAATATTATTTTTTATATATTATTATATTTTACCTACTTGGCCTTTGTTGTTTTAATGTGCCTCTGCTGCTGCTGCTGCTGCTAAGTCACTTCAGTCGTGTCCGACTCTGTGCGACCCCATAGACAGCAGCCCACCAGGCTTCCCCGTCCCTGGGATTCTCCAGGCAAGAGCCCTGGAGTGGGGTGCATTGCCTTCTCCAATAGTTTATCTATTTTAAGAGTGCAGTTTCCAGATGGATTGGAAGCTTAAATAACAAGATTTTAAGATTCAGAAGAGCCTTGTTATAGTTATAAAAACAGAAATCACTAGATCCATAGCTTCTAGAAACTGCTCAAGCTCTATATCTTTTCTTACAGCTTTCAGATCGTATTGCAAATGCGCGCCAATCTTCCGAAGGACATCTATGAGAAGGAATGGTGGGTGCTTCCTCAATTTGAGAAGTGATGGACACAAGAAGTTCAAGCTGGTTATGGTCATTTCACCGGCCAGGAAGTGTATTTTATTCATTCATTCAGCGAGTGAATATCTATTGAGAATCTCCTGTGTTCCTGGCACTATGCCATGGCAAAATCTCTTTTAATTTTTAACTTTACCCTTTATCATGACCATAGTAATAAGAGGGCTATTTTTTTTAAGCAGCAAACAAAAGACCTTGTTATATAGGAGAAATACAAAGATGTACGTAATAGAGCCACTGCCTTAATTCAGATGGTGGAGGCCAACCAGTCGACACATACATGCAATAAAACGCTACTGGCCCCATGATTTATATCTGTACAAGAGGCAGAGGGGATTCCAGAAGGAAAAAAATCAGTTTCGCTGAGAGAGAGTGTAGGATAACTGGGAAATGATTCACTTCCTGAGTCTTACAAGCAGTCCCCAGGAATGTTGGAAGGAAGTGGGGTCAGGAAGCAGGAACAAAAGCACAGAGAAGTGATACGACCCGGGCCTGTCGAGATAATGGCAGGCCATCTGGGCCGGCTAACGCTGAAGGTGGCATTCAGAGAAGAGACCGGAGAGGTGGCGGGGAGCTGGGTTATCTGGGCCTTATGAGGCACACTGTGTATCCTTGACTAACGCAGCATTGAGAGTCTTTGCCAGGGCTTTATGCCAAGGACTGACGTGGCCAGATGGATATGAATGGAAGACAAAATAGTCAAGGCAGAAACTCCAGTGAGGCCTGCTGCTTCAGCCCTGGACTCTGCGTTTTAATGAAAGAGAAGCTTTCAAAGGAAGGCCTTAAGGCAGCATGGAGCCTCAAAAGGAGAGCTCTCTGCTTATTTCCCTATGAACACTGGGTAGAAAATTAGGAATCCCCAGACTCAGTTAAGTGCTTTAGAGCTTCCAGTGACTAATAATCCAAACCCCTAAGATGATCCAGCGGGGAGATGCTAAATCAGAGGAAGCTGTTCATATGCTCTCAAAGTGCAGCGCTGAGCATGGCTCCGGGTTCTTCATCTGCTGCTTAAAACGAACAAACAACCCCTCTTACTACTATGGTCATGATAAAGGGTAAAGTTAAAAATTAAAAAATAAGAGATCTTACCAGTTTCTACAATTGAATGATATGTGCCTCTACGGTGAAAGAGAATTTCTGGTGTCTTTAATAATTCACTGCATATCAGGGAACTTGCAGAAATAAAACAGAACGAAAAAAGCCTCTGGTATCTGAAGAGCTGACTGTACTGTTTCGTAATTGTCTGTAATACCGGGTTGAGAGACAGGCCTTGGAAATCTTATTCTGTAAGAAATGGCAGCGATGGCGGTCACTGTCACTACTGTGACTAGCTAACACTTACTGGGCACCTAGTGTGTGACAGACACACTTATCTGTAATCCTCACAACAGATTCAAGAAGCAGGAGCTGTTATGAACTGAATTTTATAGATGAGGACACTGAAGTTTAGAGAGGTAGGTAGTGCGTTCAGGGTCAGTACTGGGAGTACGTGGACTTGAAATACTTCATTATGGCCAAATAATCAAACTCCAATTGAAGGGAGCTTGATTTTGTCCTAGACTGGAATGCCACTGAACTAGAGGCAGTATGGGGAAATAATAAAAATCTCTAATTTGTAGGGGTTTCTACTACTGTGCTCTGTGTACCTGTATGATCTCTACCCTTCTTTACTAAAAGGCATTTGGAGGCTTTGTGCCTTGAAAGGTTTTAGAGGACACAGTGGCCAGTTCTGCCGTGGTAAAATTCTTGCATGAGACCCATAGTCCAGAGATTGAACATTCTGCTACTCGACATGTAGTATTTGGTTTGATGATCCCTAAGGTCCCCCCTGGAAATGAACTGACATGATTTCACATTGTTTGGGGAACACTGGGGGTGTTCTGTGTGATGCCCTTTGGAACCAACACTGAGAGAATGCCGTGAGAGCCGGGTACCTGGTGTGCCAGCTCATGGGCTATGACCTTGGTGACCCATAGCTTATCAGAAGTAGAAGAGGTCTTGGGGTCAAACAGCAGCGACGTCTCTCTGTACGTGATGAGGCCCCAGTTTTCCATGGCTCCACTTGCAAAGTCAGGAATGGCAACGAGATCTAAGAAATAAGAA
The DNA here is from genome assembly GCA_006410515.1 of Procapra przewalskii. Lineage (NCBI taxonomy): Eukaryota > Metazoa > Chordata > Mammalia > Artiodactyla > Bovidae > Procapra > Procapra przewalskii. The sequence goes on from SJYF01000002.1 coordinate 3,841,640, forward strand.
CAACCATACTTAATCATTACGGCTCCTACACCAGAAGCGGGATTTGCTTCCTTCTTAACTATCCTATGATCCTTTCAGTATACATAAGCAGACGTTCTGAAAACACTGAGTATCTCTTTTTTCTTAACATTGATATGGTGTCTTGTAATTGTGGAAAATAATCAGTATCCATCATCAAGCAGAATAAAGTTTATTGGCAAAGTTTCATTTTAGGTGAAGTAGCCTAGTGACATAACCATTGTTTCCTAATACTAAACTGTGAAATTACCTTAGGTGCATTACTGCTGAGAAAATCATTCATTTTAAAGCATTCATATTGTATTTTATATTAGTATTACAGAAAGACTTTGAAAATATAAGGTATCAAATGATCTCTAAAATATTTGGATTCAACAAAACATATAATGAACTCATTTCTATAAAAAAGAGAACATAATGGACTTTTAATTTCAGGAGAACACCATTTAGAAGCATCTCTATAGTCAATATTTTAAGCACATACAGCCTCTAAGTGTCCTTCAAAGGCAGTAAAGGGAAAAAGCTGTAGGCATCAATTCTTTCTGACTTCAATTTCCCTTTCACTGTTAATAGTTCCTCTACTTCTTGACAAAATTTTAGAGAAAAAATGTAAAATTTAATCATCTTTTAGCACTTCAGGTATAATGTATATTCAGTTCAGTTCAGTTCAGTTGCTCAGTCATGTCCGATTCTTTACGACCACGTGGACTGCGGCACACCAGGCTTCCATGTCCATCACTGATTCCTGGAGCTTAATTAATGTATATTAATTTATATCATGTCTGTGTGAGAGTATATATATACATATATATATATATATATATGTATATATATACCCTTTGCCGATGAATTCATGTTGATTAGAAAACTTCTGGCTAATATTCAATCTTAGACTTCTTTTTAGTCTGCCAGGTCATATTGGAAAAAATACTGTTCTTTGGCTGAAAAGCCAGGTAATTAAAAATAATAATAATAATTTGAAACAAATCAAGTCACTTGGCTTGACATTTCATTGTCTGGAATTAGTATTGCTTAATTCTAGTGGATAAAAGCAAATGTGTATAATGCAATCAAAAAGCAAACTAGCACGAATCAAGATTAGTATTCATTAGCACTTCAAATATGGGAATGATTCCTTTTCTAAATTGCATCAGTGATTTTATATTAGTTATATTATTTCCCAAAGCCATTAAGAAATGCTTATATCTGCTCTACTTTTTCTTTTTTTAATTTATTTTTTATTGAAGGAAAATTGCTTTATAGAATTTTGCTGTTTTCTGTCAAACTTCAACATGGATCAGCCACAGGTACACATGTATCCCCTCTCTCTTGAACCTCCCTCCCCTTTTCCTCCCCATCCCACCCCTCTAGGTTGATGCAGAGCCCCTGTTTGAGTTTCCTGAGACATATGGCAAATTCCTGTTGGCTATCTATTTTACATATGGTAATATACGTTTCCATGTTACTCTTTTCATCCCTCTCACCCTCTCTTCCCCTCTCCCCATGCCCATGAGTATATTCTCTATGTCTGTTTCTCCATTGCTGCCCTGTAAATAAGTTCTTCAGTACCATTTTTCTAGATTCCATATAAATGTGTTAGAATACAATATTTATCTTTCTCTTTCTGACTCACTTCACTCTGTATTATGGGTTCCAGGTTCATCCACCTCATTAGAACTGATTCAAATGTGTTCTGTTTCATGGCTGAGTAATATTCCACTGTGTATATGTACTACAACTTCTTTATCCATTCATCGGTCGATGGACATCCAGGTTGCTTCCATGTTCTAGCTATTGTAAATAGTGCTGCAATGAACAATGGAACACATGTGTCATTTTCAATTTTGGTTTCCTCAGGGCATATGCCTGGGAGTGGGATGGCTGGGTCGGTCATGTGGTGTTTTTATTCCTAGTTTTTTAAGGAATCTCCATACTGTCTTCCACAGTGGCTGTATCAATTTACATTCCTACCAACAGTGAGAGAGTGTTCCCTTTTCTTCACACCCTTTCCAGCATTAATTGTTTGTAGACTTTCTGATGAGGGCCATTCTGACCAGTATGAGGTGATATCTCATTGTAGTTTTGATTTGCATTTCTCTAATAATGAGCGATGTTGAGCATCTTTTCATGTGTTTGTTAGCCATCTGTATGTCTTCTTTGGAGAAATGTCTGTTTAGGTCTTTTCTCCACTTTTTGATTGGGTTGTTTGTTTTTCTGGTTTTGAAGTGTATGAGCTGCTTGTATGTTTTGGAAATTAATCCTTTGTCAGTTGTTTCATTTGCTACTATTTTCTCCCATTCTGAGGGTTTTCTATTCACCTTGCTTATAGTTTCATTTGCTGTGCAAAAGCTTTTAAGTTTAATTAGGTCCCGCTTGTTTACTTTTGTTTTTATTTCCATTATTCTAGGAGGTGGGTCGGAGAAGGCAATGGCACCCCACTCCAGTACTCTTGCCTGGAAAATCCCATGGATAGAGAAGCCTGGTAGGCTGCAGTCCATGGGGTCGCTGAGGGTCAGACATGACTGAGCGACTTCACTTTGACTTTTCACTTTTGTGCATTAGAGAAGGAAATGGCAACCCACTTCAGTGTTCTTGCCTGGAGAATCCCAGGGATGAGGGAGCCTGGTGGGCTGCGGTCTAGGGGGTTGCACAGAGCCAGACACGACTGAAGCAACTTAGCAGCAGCAGCAGCAGGAGGTGGGTCATAGAGGATCTTGCTTTGATTTATGTCGAGTGTTCTGCCTATGTTTTCCTCTAAGAGTTTTATAGTTTCTGGTCTTACACTTAAGTCTTTAATGCATTTTGAATTTATCTTTGTGTATGGTGTTAGGAAGTGTTCTAATTTCATCTTTTACATGTAGCTGTCCAGTTTCCCAGCACCATTTATTGAAGAGGCTGTCTTTGCCCCATTGTATATTCTTGCCTCCTTTGTCAAAAATTGGGTACCCATAGGTGCATGGGTTTATTTCTGGGCTTCCTATCTTGTTCCATTGGTCTATATTTCTGTCTTTGTGCCAGTACCATACTGTCTTGATGACTGTAGCTTTGTAGTATAACCTAAAGTCAGGAAGTTTGATTATCCCAGCTCCATTCTTCTTTCTCAAGACTGCTTTGGCTATTGGGGGTCTTCTGCGTTTCCATACGAATTGTGAAATTTTTTGTTCTAGTTCTGTGAAAAACGCCATTGGCAATTTGATAGGGATTGAATCTGTAATTTGGTAGTATCGTCATTTTCACAATATTGATTCTTCCTGCCCAGGAACATGGAATGCCTCTCCATCTGTTTGCATCATCTTTGATTTCTTTCACTAGTGTCTTCTAATTTTCTGTGTATAGTTCTTTCATCTCCTTAGGTAAGTTTATCCCTAGATATTTAATTCTTTTTGTTGCAATGGTGAATGGGATTGATTCCTTAATTGTTCTTTCTGATTTTTTTATTGTTAGTATATAGAAATGCAAGTGATTTCTGTGTATTGATTTTGTATCCTGCAACTTTGCTAAATTCACTGATTAGCTCTAGTAGTTTTCTGATAGTATCTTTAGGGTTTTCTATGTACAGCATCATGTCATCTGCAAACAGTGAGAGCTTTACTCCTTCTTTTCTGATCTGGATTCCTTTTGTTTCTTTTTCTTCTCTGATTGCTGTGGCTAGGACTTCCAGAACTACGTTGAATAACAGTGGCAAAAGTGGACAACCTTGTCTTGTTCCTGATCTTAGGGAGAGTGCTTTCAGGTTTTCACCATTGAGAATAATGTTTGCTGTAGGTTTATCATATATGGTCTTTACTATGTTGAGGTAGGTTCCTTCTATGCCCATTTTTTGAAGAGTTTTAATCATAAATAGGTGTTGAATTTTGTCAAAGGCCTTTTCTGCATCTATTGAGATGATCATATGGCTTTTATCTTCCAATGTGTTAATATGGCATATCACATTGATTGATTTGTGTATATTGAAGAATCCTTGCATCCCTGGAATTAACTCAACTTGATCATGGTGCATGAGCTTCTTGATGTGCTGCTGAATTCTGTTTGCTAAATATGTCTGGTCTACTTTTTCTTAAGCTGCATGCTTCCTTTCAGTTAACTTTATTTTAAATGCATTCATTTCATATGGTCTTCGAGGTTGCATTTTTCAAGAACTTAGGATTGCTGATGGCTGTTATTTGATCTTTCCTTGATTTTTGACATAGAGGACAGCAATGGACTGTGGTAACCTGATTTAGAATGTCTGTGCTAAAGGGTTTATAGAACCTGCACAGTAATGATACCATGAGACTCAAGAACTACGGGAATAAGCCCCTGGAGATGTCTTCTGATAGTCCTTTAATTCTCTAAGAAAAACTGCATGAAGTTGGTCAGGAAAGGGGAAGAAGGACTTGTTAAGGTTTGTCACTGTCCTAAACTCAATCAATCTACATAAGTTATAAAATTTGTCAGCATATTTATATATTCTGCAACATGATAAAAATCACAGTTTTTATTTTTTAAGATAGAAAATGGAAACCAACAAAGATAGGCTATTTGTATCCTCTCATATAAAGATCAACTACTGCCACATTCAAATTATCTATTTCCTCCAAATCTCTCTCTCTCTTTAAAAATGTCTGTGCTGCAGTCTTATCTTCCAGCCTCAAATGCTCTGTAGACAACAGATGGAGGGACAGTTTTCAGCTATTTACATAAACCTTTGGCAACTTTTATAAAAGATTGCTAGTCTTATATGAATATGATATAGAAGGAAATATATGCTCCAGAAATTCATCCATTTAAATCTAATATACAATGCAGATATTTTAATATTAAACCTGATAAAAGAATAGAAAAGTGAACCCAAGTACTTGGGCTTCTCATAAATACTTTATTTTCTACACTCCAAGATATCTCCCAGGTATAAATTACTGCTTTCTGGGCTAACTGAAGTTCTTCAGTGCTCATTTTAATCACACATAAAGAGGGATGAAATCAAAGCAAGTTCTAAAAATAAAGACAATGATCTAGAATTTGAACCTACCCAGTTTGGGGAGTGGATAGTGGATATCAAAGTAATTTTCATAAAAGTCCAGCAGCTTCAGTGATGCTTCCAAAGCATAATGTGTTTGACTCCATTTGTCTGGGGATGCATAGATGGACACCTGGGAAATTTGGTGAGAAGAATGATATTTGAATGACAAACTCCTTGGCATGACTCCATTCCTAACAACCTTCACCCAAAAATGGAGACTGTATTTTTCAAGAAAGTATTGAGATACTGTTAAACACGTTGTCAACAGGGGGTAGGATGTTCTGTAAAGTATTAAAGAAAAAGCCATTCTTGAAAACTATAAATGATCCTGTACTTTCCGTTACAGTGTATTCCCTAGGTGTTAATCTGTACATTTCAAGCTATATAAACCCTTTACATCATGAGAGCTCACTTCAGTTCATCACGATCATCTATTCTAGCACTTGAGAATTAGCTTTCCAAAATGATGACCACCAGAAGTTTCAAGAAAACACAATTGTATTAGGCGGAAAAGCCTTCATGAACCTGCTGGAGCCACCCTCTGCTGTGTTTTATTTAAACTCAAAAACGCCCAGATAGGCTCACTCTCTCCCTGACAGTAACTACCAGCTGGTAGAAAAAATAAAGTTAGATTCCAGTTTTCATGGGTTTCAAGTACAGTAGTGGCTTCATTTCATAATCTGCTTTCATGCTCTGAATTAACTGAAATCCCTCAGAAATTTTATAAGCAAGATAAGTTAATGGCCACAGTACCTGCTTTCATGCTCTGAATTAACTGAAATCCCTCAGAAATTTTATAAGCAAGATAAGTTAAAGGCCACAGTACCTTACCAGGCACTGTGCTAAATGTACACTTGTAAAACGTGTAAACTCTAACTTAGTCCTCTGAACCACCTCCTGAAATAGAAGCTATTTTCTTCACGTTAGGAATGAAGCAATGAAAACACATGGAGATTAAATAACTTGCTTTAAGTCACGCAGATGGAAAATTGTAGAGCTGGGGTATGAATCCAAGGAAACTGACAGGACCCTGTCCCCTAAAGTAAAGTGTAATCTGACCTCACGCACACCTATATCTATCTACATATATATCTGTGTGCAGCGATGTATGTAGACACATTGCTGATAATATATATCTGCGTATCCATAGGTCTAGTATGTATGGAAATTATAATCAATGTTTTATTGCTATTTTTCATAAGCACTATTTTATGGCTCTTTGAATATATTTTTGTGTCTGTAACAATTCCTCAGGGTAAGGAGTTCTTTTTTATTTTTCATGTATTCATTGATATTCACAAAACTTTATCAGATAATTATTGTGTGTGTTTGTGCTCAGTCACTCAGCCCTGTCTGACTCTTTGCGATCCCTGCTGGACTCCTCTGTCCATGGAATTCTCCAGGCAAGAATACTGGAGTGGGTTGCCATTTCCTCCTCCAGGGGGTGTTGCCGACCCAGGAGTTGAGCCCACATCTCTTGTGTCTCCTGCATTGACAGATGGATTCTTTACTGCTGCACCACCTGGGAAGCCCCAATTATTGGGTATTGCAACCTTCTGCAAACAACGAATGCTCTAAAAATGATGAAGACTTCCTTTCATTAAGGAAATAAAATTATAGAAAACAACTGGAAACAATGTAAATGTCCTAGAATAAGATGGTGATTAAAAAATCCATATGGGTTGCCTGCTTATTTAACTTATATGCAGAGTACATCATGAGAAACACTGGACTGGAAGAAACACAAGCTGGAATCAAGATTGCTGGGAGAAATATCAATAACCTCAGATATGCAGAT
>SJYF01000002.1:3848600-3866989 GCA_006410515.1 Procapra przewalskii
TGTGAGAGTTGGACTGTGAAGAAGGCTGAGTGCCAAAGAATTGATGCTTTTGAACTGTGGTGTTGGAGAAGACTCTTGAGAGTCCCTTGGACTGCAAGGGGATCCAACCAGTCTATTCGGAAGGAGATCAGCCCTGGGATTTCTTTGGAAGGAATGATGCTAAAGCTGAAACTCCAGTACTTTGGCCACCTCATGTGAAGAGTTGACTCATTGGAAAAGACTCTGATGCTGGGAGGGATTGGGGGCAGGAGGAGAAGGGGATGACCAAGGATGAGATGGCTGGATGGCATCACGGACTTGATGGACATGAGTCTGAGTTGAGTGAACTCTGAGAGATGGTGATGAACAGGGAGGCCTGGCGTGTTGCGATTCATGGGGTCGCTAAGAGTTGGACACGACTGAGTGACTGAACTGAACTGAACTGATGGGATGCTGGGAGGGATTGGGGGCAGGAAGAGAAGGGGACGACAGAGGATGAGATGGCTGGATGGCATCACTGACTTGATGGATGTGAGTCTGAGTGAACTCCGGGATTGATGATGGACAGGGAGGCCTGGCGTTTTGCGGTTTAAGGGGTCGCAAAGAGTCAGACACAACTGAACAACTGAACTGAACTGAACTGATCTGATGGTACCTCTATGCATCAGAGTACAGTACTATGCAATCATTAATATTATAGAAAAATTCTTAATGCCATTAAATTTTTATAGTGTATTATGGTGAGCTAAACTAATTGTATATCATTTTTAAAAAGTATATATAGATTTATACAGTATATATTGTTATTATATACAGTTGTATACTGACAGACTTACAGAAAATACTTGAAATATACCAGGACATGCCCCTGTAGTGCTCACAGGTTATTTTACTTTTTATCTCTCTCCATTTTTGTAAATAAGGTATTTACATGATATTTTGATAATAAGGGGGGAAATTTTAAAGAACAGCTCATTGCCTTCAGGACACTATTCTGCACTGTGTATGAAATGAGAACTCAAACTCACCTTGACCCCTGATGAGGCTGTACCACTCACGGAGGTGAAATCACAAACTACGTAGGCTACAAGGTAGGTACTCATTTTTACAGTAGTTTCAAAATGATCTTCCAAGAGGCCTCCTTCAAGTTCAATTGTCTTAACCTACAGGAAGGGAAAGAATCAGTATTTGAAAACAAGTATTTTACAAGAATACCTACAACGTAGGCTATGTAAGTTAGAGGAGAGCTTGATACTCTGAAGGACGTGTGATGTCCATATAGATTAGAGGACTCTCCACAACATTCTGCAGCTTTGCCTCCCTCTATTTCTTTTATCTCTAGACTTCCTCAAAGACACAACGTGCTACTTTAAGGATCTGAAAATGATGCCTATTTTGTTGCTTGAAAGCATAGAAATATCTTAGATGGTTCCATATTCTTGAAATGCAATCATCTCCAATGCTGGCATCAATCCCACATTTGTACTTTTAAGCAAAAGTGCCAGAGACTAGTCCCCTTCCCTTCGTTATATAATAAATAAAACCTCTGTTGCAGAAGGAAATGGGAAGCAGAACTGTGCTGGATGTCTTGCATCATCTTTTAATCCTCTTATTATGTGTGTATGAGGTAGGTATAATTTCATAGGTGAAGAAACACAGTCTCAGAAATGTTAACTGTTGCCCAAGATCACACGGCTAGTCTCATGGTAGCACCAAGATGTCGATGTGGCTGTGTGACTCCAAAGACATTGCTCATTCTGGCACTTGCTGTGACAGCTTGAGTCATAGCCTTATTTTATCTTTGCTTCATTGATTCAGCCATGAAAGCAGTCAGGCCAAGGAGGTCATTAGTAATTTAAGCTTCTGCCTATCTGCTGAGGAAGTAGAAAGTTTTAAGCCTATAGACTGGTCAGCTGCATCCATCAAATTCATTGAGTAATTGCTGAATTCTATCTTTATTTGCTCCAGATAGCTGGTTCCAAAGATGGTCTGATGCCCCTGATTTTTGAAAAGACACAGATCCCGTTATCTGAAAATACCACTTTCTTCAAATTAGTAACGTTTTCAACTGGCTTGTTGCTCATCCTCTCCAAACCCCTTTTAAGGAATCAGGGTTGCGGCAGTGCTAGCCACAGATTATTAAGCATATTTTTTGTGTTTGTATAAGATTGCAGTTTGCTTTGGTGAGAAAAAATAGCCTGAAGGATTATCACAGACTGGCTAGCCTATGTCAATGACAAATGTTTGTGCTATTAAATTCAACGGAATTTGATTCTACAGAATTCTATCAAAAATTCAATTCCTAAGTTCCAATAAAGTAGGAAACACTGAGCAAGTAGCCTAAAAAGGTGGTAGTATATATAGGGCTTTAAGTTTCACCTCTGTCTGGAAGGTAATTCTGTCCAAAAACAATCTCCTTTGTAAGGAGTCTGATTGAACCACAGTTCTATGGGTACATACCCCTAGCAGGGGAGAGGTTATGGTAGGGGCTGAGGAGGGGACACTATTATTGTGGCCCTCTGACCAAGCTCAGCAGCAAAACCATTTAGTCAAGAGTGTAGATGTGTGAGGAGAGGAAGAGGAAAGAGTGTGGGACCACGGAGAAATGGGTATGTGGCAGGGCTGGCGAGGACACAGGTGGGCATTCCCTCTGATCTATCTCTTCCTCCCAGGTAAAGCTGTAGCCCATGGAAGCTGAATTTGGTTCAGGAACCTGGAGTCACTCGTGTAGATTAGCATTGCCTTAAATAGGAGTGTTTGCGGTGTTGGCGTAAGTTCTTCCAGGATGGTGGCGTAAGCTCCAAGTATAACACACTTGTTGCTAGAGAAGGATTTAGCTGTTTCCTCAAATTCCCGCAGGTGTGTGCTCCCTTAAGGAATGAAGGGGACAGAGGAATGCCCCAAAGATATACACTGACCCTCCTAGCACCTGGCTGACTGCCTCACTTTCTCGTATTCTTAACTTGTATTCTTTTCTTATGAAAATAAACCAACTGAGAACTTAATATGTGTTGCTTCTCACCAATCCACAACCCATCTTAAGCGCCACAGGTATTATCCAAAGAGTATGATCATAGCATTACTTCAGCTCTCTCTCCCCACCCCGCCTTTTTTTTTTGGATAACCATGGAAGCCTGGGTAGGGCATGTTAATATGGAGCAGAAAGTTAAGTCAGTGTTTGCTGAAAAAGCCATGATCCAGAAAACTGGCCCAGTCAACTGAAGCAATGCAAAGTTCAAGGATTATATAAAATATTTTTAAATTTTTCACTTATTTTTCTTAAATATGAGGCACTGAACATTTCTGAACATTCCAGAAAGCTGAAATTCTAATATAACAAAATGACAATTTATGTTTGCATCACATTTTAATTAAAAGGCATTACTATTTATATTTTTACTTTTTCCTTCATGATGGTTCATGTGAAAAATTATAGTAATAAAAAGCTGCCAGGAAACAGACTGAACGGCCCTCAAACGAACATTCCATTAAAAAGACGACTTGGAGTTAAGCAGCAAATCCTTTTTACCTGAAAGGGAGTAGGCTAATTGAATTGCTGTTTGCACGATCATGAAAAAAAAAAGGTGGGATATATGTCATGTGGAGTATGTTACTTTCCCCCTTGATCTGCTCTGCAAGCATTTCAAAGCAAAAACTTTTCCAGTGTTAAACAGAAACCTGGGGGAAATTCAGTTTCTAGCTTATGGACTCATTTCCTACTTTATCCACAGAAGACAGTCACTGAAGAGGGCAAAGAGGAAAAATGGGCTGGAGTCACTGTCTGGGTTATGATGATCATGCTGCTTCAGAGCTCAGCCTCCTGAAGCACTGTCAGGAGGGCCTCTATTTTTATCCAACTTTCTAGGTAGCAATGGAGAAATATTTTACATTTCGTTCAACAGCAAAAAAGGCAAGTACATCATTAGTGAGGAAATTATCAAATAAGACTCAGGGGTCTACTGTGTCATTCAGAGTCTCTGCATTTTGAGAATAAATGTGAGCCAAATAAGAGTGTTCAGGGGTCTCTTTCAATTAAAAAGTTTATAGCTTTTCATATGATTTTCAAATAATTTTCATAAATAATTTTAAGGACTACTCATGGAACTTAAAAAGATTTCTAAGTTCTATCCCAGACTCCTAGATCAGAATTTGCAGGATGGGCTGACGGAGCATTCTCTAGATCCTTACTACTCCAAATGTGGTGCCTGGATCAGCACCAGTGGTACCACCTGGGAGCTTGCTATTAATAAAAAGGCAGAATTTTGAGCCTCACAGCAAGGCCAACTGAATAAGAACCTGAATTTTAACAAGATCTTCAGATGATTCATCCGAACATTAAAGTTTGAGAAGGGCTGTTCTGGGTGCTTCTGAATTTCATCACTGGCCAAGTAACACTGATTTAAAAGAACACTGCTTCCATATAAACACAAGTGAAATATAAATCACTTTCTTTAAAACAAAGAGTTTCTTATGTAACAATGCCCAAACAGAATGATTTTAAAATATGGGCAGATTGGAGTTATTATGCAATATGTGGATGGAGTAAGAACAAATTAACGGCTTAAGCCCTGCAAAAAAGCCAATAGTAAAACACAACAAAACCAAAGTTCATTTTGAGAACAATTTCCCAAAGTTTCTGAAAGTGGCAATACCTTTGGCATGTTGGAGAGGGCAATATGTCTGCTCTCTCTTCTTATCTTGATTGAAAAGTTGGCTTTGAACAATGGTTCATCAAAGCAAGGGAAAGCCATTCGTGCCTCGGTTGGCTCAAAATCCGTTACTGCAATCGTTCTATGCAAAGAAGTACATTCCAGTCAGACTACAGAAGTGAAATCATAAAAGAAAGGGACAGAATTTTATCTTCAGAACACAGCTTATCAAACCTGGAAGTGATATGTTTGATTTCTCAAACTATAACCTTAGTGACTCTTAGTTTTTGAAGAAAATGAAGGTAAAATTTGTTTAGCAGCTGCCAAGCATAACAACGCACTGTGCCGGGCACTCTATTTACATGATTGTCTTCATATTTATGGCAGATAAGGATATTGAGGCTCTGAGAATTTAGGTGACTTTACGAGGATCTTTACCCAGTACTGACAAATTGCTGAGATAGTGAAAGGTTGTTGCTGAGCTGTGAAAGACGCTGGGATTCTTGGCTTCTGGAGGAGAGGAATTCAAGCTGGGGCCAGTGACGAGGCTTGAATGCTCAGAGTTTTTGTGTAATAAAGTTTTATGAAAGTGTAAAAGAGATAGAGAAAGCTTCTGACATAGACATCAGAAGGGGGCAGAAAGAGTACCCCCCTGCTAGTCTTTAGCTGGATGTTATATAGCTACTGCTGCTGCTGCTGCTGCTAAGTCACTTTAGTCGTGTCCGACTCTGTGCAATCCCATAGACGGCAGGCCACCAGGCTGCTAGCAGGCTGCTAATTAGAGAAAGGAAATGTGTCCAAACTCAGAGTGACACCAGGCCTCTCACCTACAACATGCATTTTGAGGCCATGAAATCTTGAAAGGCAGGTTTCCAAGCAAATACATGCTTTCATTGACATAGATTAGGAGAGCAATTGTATGAGTAAAACTTGACTGGTTTGTCAAGTTGGTTCTGAGTCTTAGGTAGAACCGGCTTGAAGACAGAGGCTAGGGTAAGTACATAGTTCATTAACACAGCTTAAGAAAAAACATTTCCTGTAAGAAAAATGCATTGGTTAGCTCAAGGTGTGAGAAAAGCTAAGTTCAGGTGGAACCAGGTGTCATTATGGCAACATGGAATTTTGAAAGAAACCTCTTTCTAAGTTTCTATAGGGAAGGGGAAAAAACTAACACTTGTGGTTTGTTTCCTCCTGCTGCTTGAGAGAGAGATAAAAAAAAAATGTCTGACACCTGAAGCCAATTTCCTCCATTTGGAGACCCTGACCTTCTTGCCTGTTACCCTCTCAACAGATATGCCCAGTTTGACTTCTAAATTGACTAGAAGTTAGTAGTTTAGTATCATCAGTAAGCCTGAGAAGGTCTCAATCAGCCCTTCGCATATTTGTGAGATGAGTGATGTCTTAGGTTGTGTTCCCAGGAAGCAGACCCTGATTCACGAGAACATGCTGCCAAAGAGACAAGAAGTAGAGGGAGCAGGACAGGGAAGAGGAAGCAGTCAGGCCAGGTGGCAGCTTTAGCTTCATCCCTGGCAGCTCTGAATGGAAGCTACATCTTCAACTTTCCCCTGCTACAGGCAGGAGCTGGGCTAAGGTTCTTCCCAGAGGACCCAAGCTCCGCTTCGACATTTCTAGCTCTCTCTACTTGCAAGCGAAGCAGCTCAAGTTTTCAGACTATGACATGTAGGTAGATATCCTGGCAAACCTCTATGCCCCATCACCTTGAAGATGTTTGAAATGGTATAATTACAAATTTATTCTTTGGACCTGAAGACTTTAATTAGAAAGCACACCTAGAGAGCATACTTCCACTGGGCGAGGAGGACAGAATAGAAAATCTCAAGGGACAGAGAAAGGGTGAAGGACCAGGAAGGGAATAAAGAGGAGCTGCTAGGATAATTTTTGACTCAGTTTAGTTCCCTACTTCAGACCAGAAAAAATGAGTCTGGGGATCTAACTGTCTTATCTGGGGCCTTGCTGTTACTTGGATTTGGTAGCAGGTCCTACACATTTAAAGGAATCCCAAGTACCTGGAATAATTTTTATTAATGTGAAATTTTGGTTTAGAAAGCCTAACACTGAAAAAGTCAAAAGTTTAAGATTTTCTTTTCTATTTACACAATTAATTTTAGTGCTGCATGTAAAGTATGTAAAGTGCTGCATGGAGAAGGAAATGGCAACCCACTCCAGTGTTCTTGCCTGGAGAATCCCAGGGACAGAGGAGCCTGGTGGATTGCCGTCTATGGGGTCGCACAGAGTTGGACACGACTGAAGCGACTTAGCAGCAGCAGCAGCATGTAAAGTTGTGACTTCCTGCTTCTCAAAGAATTATTGTCAACTGAATTATTTTTGCATTTTAAGTTGTGTGTGCACACATACATGTGTAAGTAAGAAAAAGAGAGAGGTCATAAAATTCTGTTGACATTGTCCTGCAAATCATCTTACACGTTAAGACCTACTAGGTAATTGAGTATGAAGAGAGCTGAAAAATTAATCATGGGACGAGTTGGAAATAGCCTTCAGTTAATTATGAGACACGCTGGAACATAGTTACTTTTCAAGCTGATACTCTAAAAAACAACCCTCTCTGCCAACAAAGGTCCGTCTAGTCAAGGTTACGGTTTTTCCCGTAGTCATGTATGGATATGAGACTTGGACTATAAAGAAAGCTGAGTGCCAAAGAATTGATGCTTTTGAACCGCGGTGCTGGAACAAACTCTTGAGAGACCCTTGGACTGCAAGGAGATCCAACTAGTCCATCCTAAAGGAGATCAGTCCTGAGTGTTCATTGGAAGGACTGATGTTGAAGCTGAAACTCCAATACTTTGGCCACCTCATGCGAAGAGCTGACTCACTGGAAAAGACCCTGATGCTAGGAAAGATTGAAGGCGGGAGGAAAAGGGGACGACAGAGGATGAGATGGTTGGATGGCATCACCGACTCAATGGACATGAGTTTGGGTAAACTCTGGGAGCTGGTGATGGACAGGGAGGTCTGGCCTGCTGCAATCCATGGGGTCACAAAGTCGGACATGACTGAGCGACTGAACTGAACTGGTCTCCCTCGTCTCCCTAAAGGATATCCTTAAAATGTATTTCCTTTAAGTGAAGGTTTTGTCACTCTGAGAACTGAGGATGCAATGAGGGGAACGCATTCCCAAGGGGAGGGCAAGAATGGGCTGGGGAAGGTCTGTCCTCAGTGGAGTGTTGGGGCCTGTGGGGTGCGTGCGTGAGTCCCAGAGGGCAGGGAGCCCCTGGGGCAGGGAAGGGAAGAGCAGACACTGTGGCAGGAGGCACTGAGCTGCTAAAATCACCTACCAATACCCATTCCCCTTCCTCACTTTCAGCAGAATCCTGATGGTGTTCAGGAAGGCAATGCCTTTGGATAAAAGAATCATTTCTCCAGATTCTCTTGCAGCTTGGTGAGCACATGACTCGTTCTGATCTAGTTGAAATTATTGGATGAGAAAGCTTGGGAAAAGGTGTCAGACTCAACTGGAATGTTTCTTTTAGCATTTTTCTCTTTCCCATTTCCCTGTTTTCCTGCCTGGAATGTGAACTTGATGCCTAGAGGTTCAGGAATCATCTTGTATTAAGAGGAAAGTCATCTACCAAAGATGGCTAAGCAGAAAGTTAAAAGGAGTCTAGGTCTTGGATAATATTAGTGAACTCTGGAGAAAACCTGGGAGGCTCTGCTTCTGGATTTCTTGTGGCATGAGAAAGACACCCCCTTCCCCCTGTATGCCAAAGCCATAGTACTGGGGTTTCTCAAATTGGCAATTGAAAAAAAGAGGAGAACACCAAAATCAGATTCCTTTTCACCCCTGAGATGGACCCTGGCCCTGAACAGCCAAGTCAGTCATCCCTCCCTGTGAAGCATCCTTGATTCCTCTTGCCTTACATAACCAGTGTCAGCAAATTCTGTTTTACCCTTCTTTGGAACAAATGCCGAATTCAATCATTTCATAAGAAGCACTACCAGCCAGTCCAAACCAACACCCTTTCTGACCCGAACAAGAACAACTGCAACGACCTCCTGAAAGACCAGTTTGCTTCCACCTTTTCCTCTCTATAATCCACCATCAACATATATGTTATCTTTATAAAGCATATGTCACATCAGAACTCTCCAATGACTTCCCATGGTCCCTGAGTCAAAGCCTAACACAAGAGGCTCTAAGTCTCTGCATGATCTGACCTCTCTCTTCTCTGCATCTCTCCCTCACTCACGCTGGCCTTCAACTCTCAATTACTCCTGCCTTACAGACTTTGCACTTGCTGATGCCTTTCCTGGGAACACTGTGCACTTAGGCGTCTTCAGGATTGTCTTCTTTAAAAAAAAAAAGTTCAGATCTCAGTTTAAATATACTTCTTCCATAGCAAGAACTTCTCTGACCACTCAGCTAGATTATTCCAACCTCCTTATCTATATCACTACTATACACTCAGTGCCTGGAATGGTGCCTACCACATAGCACGTGCTCAGTATGAGCTGATGGAATAGACTATATTTCTCAGTTCTCCAGACTGACTTGTTCCTGCCTCCTGGATCTGAGTTATGCTGTTTCTGGGCAAAGTACATGATCTCACTTCTTCCCTCCCAACCCACATCTTACGCACATTTCCTTTTGGTCTCAGATCAAGGCTCACCTGCTTTGAAAAGCCTTCCATACTTTAGCTGTCTCTGCCCAGATCATTTCCCCTAGCAGATAAGCATGTCAGCCTTGTCATAGTCAAATACTGGCCTCTCCTCTTGGTTATTTTTCCTCTAGCAATTTATGCCTCTGCATTCTATCTTTTCATCTTTATTGTGACTTGCTTTAGGGATGGCAGAGCTTCTCCTCTGAGTTTTCCAGGTTTTTTTGACTTTTTATAAACGGCTACTGAAGCCTGCTTCTGGTAGAGACATAACGCATGAGGAAAGCATTACAAAAGACGGTGACCAATTGGAGCTGCCTCTTACCTTGTTTCACCACCAAGCGTTCTGTACGTGCTTTTATAGAAGCCTTCAAAACCGTCAGCTAGCTTGGCCTGGAAGTCAATAGCCACGGAGTATCTCAGGTCAGCCCTAAGTTTCTCTGGAACCAGCAGGGCAATTTGCTGATGAGCAGGATAATTCAAAACAGTTAGGCTTTCCCCTGGCTTCCTGTATCTCGCATCCTCCTCTGACTGAAGAGAGGCATTTAAGATTTCAAGATCTTTGCTGTGCAAGACGATGAACTGGGTAGCATCTCGAACCAAGACTTCGATCTTCTCCGATGCAATGAAATCCAGGGAGGTGAGATTTGGGTGAATGAGAAGGTCATAATGGAGGGGAATGACCACAGTGGGGAGCCTTAGCTCACGCCAAGGAAATGTTTCCCCATTGGTGGCTACTGGAAAAGCCTCGGGGTCCTTATTGAACTGATCAATAGGCGAGCTTGTGAACTGAGAACAAATGCATATTTGGGGCATGATGACTGCTGAGCAGTAAAATACTATGCAAATACTCAATATTAACTTTCTGCGTGAATTAGCCATGACAGAGGAATAGAATACTAAATCAATTTTCCAGAAGACGGATGTTCAGGCTAAATCTCAGAGTCCTCCACAGCCCCATGTGGGCTCCACTCAGGATCCGAAAAATATGTTTCAATAAACAGATTTAATCTAGAAAGAAAGAAAAAACATGCATAGCATGAAAATAAAAACATTTCAATTCATAAATAAAACCTTAAAACAACAAAAGGATATATGTGAAAGGGGAAAATCTACTTTGTCATAATGAGGCCAAATCTCCACAAAATAAAGTAGAAAGTGAGCTATCATCTGGTTATTACAAATAAACACTTTTAGGACTCAAATGAAAGGACTCTGCCTTAAAATTGCATCTGTGGAATCCCCTCTGCATTCCTGTGCAATGAAGAGATGGTAGGTGTGTAAATTCATTGCCTGCTGAACGTTTTTAACATTTGCCCACATCATTTCATGACCGTTTCTGGACATCTGAAAGTAAACTGCACAGCTGCCTCTACTTTGTCTTAATGAGTCATGAAGAATAGTCAATATTCTTGGGATACTAGATAGTACTATTATTAACAGCATTGGATTTCACCTCTTTCTGATAAATAAGATTGGCTGAATGGCCCTATTCTATAGGGACTTCCCTGGTGGCTCAGAGGTTAAAGTGTCTGCCTGCAATATGGGAGACATGGGTTCGATCCCTGCGTCGGGAAGATCCCCTGGAGAAGGAAATGGCAACCCACTCCAGTATTCCTGCCTGGAGAATCCCGTGGACAAAGAAGCCTGGTGGGCTACAGTCCACGGGGTCGCAAAGAGTTGGACATGACTGAGCGAGTGAAGTTGCTGGTATACAGAATGCTGTTAAACCTAAGCTTTTATTTCAGTTTATTTCCAATGTATCAAAACCCATGGAAATAAGCTTTGATTTATAATATTCAAACTGGTTATTAAGTTATTATTAAGTAATTATTAAGTTATTAACTAATGTTAAGTTACTTTGGTCTTTATTACAGGCTACCTTTGAAAACACAAATCAAATTGAACTCACTGCCTCTGTAAATAAAACTAAGGCAATTTCTTCTCACTAGAAGAGTAACAAAACATAAAATAAGGACAAACAATATACGTTGTAGTTTAGGTATTTAGTTCATTACACCCAGCAGGTAACGAATGTCAAACATTAAATTATTGTGATTATTATAACACATTCTCTGGCCTAAATTGTGGAACTTCTCCCCCATGTGTAGTATCTAGATATTAATATCTAGTATCCTAAGACTATTGAATATTCTTTGTGACTTATTAAGATGAAATAGAGACATCTGTGCGGCTTACTTTCAGATGTCCAGACACACTCATGAAATGATGTGGGCAAACGTTAAAAATATTTGCCTCTATTTACCTCCTCTCTGCTTCACCTTAAACCCATGAATGGCTCTCTTTCCATTTCCTTTTTTCAAATCAGTAACATATTCTCTTGAATTAATTGTCTAAAGAGTTACTGCAATTTGCAATATTAATCCAGATCAACAAATATTATTGAAGAAGCAAAGAAAATAATGGTTAAATATGGTTGAATAACAACACTTCTCCCCTCTTTTTTAGACAAGCATTAAATAATTGCTACCAAATCCCGATGTTCCAAGGGCCTCTGATACATAAAACCATAACTGGTCAATTAGCTTGAATTTCTGATGATTTGAAAAATGAAATAACTTGTTTGTTAAGTCCCAGGCCTGGGAATCAGAGTGCAAGGGTTCCAATTCTAGGGTCATCATACTTACGCTGAATAATCTTGGGCAAATTTTCTGATTTTTTTTTAGCATCAGTTTCCTCACCTATAAAATAGTGTAATGATTTACACTAACATTGGAAGAATTGAGTGAAATAATTCACATGAAGAATTTGGTACAGCATAGCAACTAGCACACAGAAAGCATGTAACGAATGTTAAACATTAAATTATTGTGATTTATTATAACACATTCTCTGGCCTAAATTATGGAGCCTCTCCTCCATGTGTAGCAGACACACGTGTCTGCTACACATGGGGGATATTTCTTTTTGGTAAGAGAAGAGAGAAAGGCCTCAATATTTACTGATGTGGCCTTTAACTTTAGAACTGGTAAGAATTTTAAAGGCTGGCTAGTAGGAGTACTCAGTGAGAGAAAGAAACTGAGCGTGAGTGTGTCTCCCGGAATCAAACAGGAAGTCTGAAGCAGAATCAGGACTGAAATATAGCTCTTGGCCCATTTGTCAGTGGAGTTTGCCTTATATGGCGCTTTGCTGCACTGAACAGAATACATGGAGACAGAAGATCCAAGAACTGCAGCAAACATTTGGGAAAAGCTAAGAGACTCTCCAAAAGAGAGTGAGTCAGTCAAATGGAGTCGTAAACCTCATCCTAACTGCACTATTTGTCCTAAGACAGTAGTACCCGATACACCCACCTTCCCCAGATCCCCGGCTTAGATTACAAGAGCTCCTCAACACAGAACTTTTATACCTTCAGTGCAGGTCATTATTCTCACTTAAAGATGAAGATTTTAAGACAGATTCAAGAGAAATGTTGCTGTGTTACCTCAATCCACGTCGTTGCAGATTTGAATGGAGGGGAACTTGTTTCTGCTTTCACTTTCTGTTCCAGCAGGCTTCAGAAATTTGCATAACTGGAATGAACAAGCAGCTTCAGAGTAAAAGCCAGACCAGGGCAAGGCCAGGTAGGACTTCAATATCCCAGCGGCTGCTGCTCCTGCTGTTTCATCTTCCCCACCCCCGTGTCCCCAGGTGCAAGCCCTTCAGAACCTAGTTTTGTTTCGATATTGAATTCCTCCCCGAGGGTGCCCATATGTCTTGCCACTCCCACTCTCCACTGAACCCAGGGTAGATAAGGCATGACCGGGGAAGTTGGAAGAGGACTCAGGAGCTGTGGGGACTGCACACATGTTTATTTTCTCCGGGCAGCAGCAGTAGCAGCAGCAACAGCGAGTCTTCAAAGATCGTTGATACAGTAAGACAGACAAAAGTGGCCCGTGGCCAAAGGGGCACGCAGGCCCATTACTACCAAGGTCAGCAATATTGCTGTTTACAGAACATAATGTACGAGGCTGTGAGAGTGGGGGGCAGGAGAGGCGGACTGACTCTGTGTCCTCAGTTAATTTCTCCATACCATATTACCGTGAACTCTGACCTTTGTTCACCCACTTGGAAAAGATAGCAAATCTGACTTTAGTCCAGCCACTTGGAAAGGATAGCTCCCAGCCAGGTTTAATGGCCTTTAACAGAGGTGCTAGACCCCCTTCCCCCTGTCTGTAAACTGCCTGCCTCCTGGGCATAAAGGGGCTGTGTGTCCCACCTTTATATTTCTCCATCTTTCGTGAGTGTTCTCTTCCTCTCCACCCTGTGTATGGGCCTTCCACAGAGAAAAAGCCTCTGTTCTCTGCTCTTGTCCCACTTTACTCTTTCCCTCAGAGAATATGTTTATTAAGGAATTTTCTCACTTACCCTCAACCATCCCACCTCTCTCTCTCCTAGTCTTTCCTTCTCTGCTGCTGCAATTCCAACAGCCCGATGGACGGCCTTGGCACGGATGTTCTGCTAACAGCTCACACGTCGTCTTCTTTCCCCAGACTGGAGCCTTTAGCTTTCGCTTCATCTGCTTCACGTCTTCCGCCGCTGTCCATGACTTGGACCCCATCGCTGTTTTGATTCTGCTCCACTCTGGTTTGCTACCAAGTTCTGTTGATTCTTCCTTCTTAAACTTTTTGTATCCAACATAAAAAATCGTCCTCCATAATCATGAAGGCAGATCATGTCCTCATCACTCCTCACTGTGGCCTTCAAACAAGATTTGCTGCTTCTCGAGACATGTCCTTGCAGTCCGCTCATACGGTGCCCAGCAGCAGATTATCTCAGACCCTGCTTGGCCATGCCATGTGGAGGAGGAAACGGCAACCCACTCCAGTCTTTTGCCTGGAGAATTCCATGGACAGAGGAGCCGGGTGGGCTCCTGTCCATGGGGTCGCAGAGTCAGACACGACTGAGCGACTCTCACGCACTCACGCTCACGCACTCACGCTCCCACACTCACTTGATCATGCCACGCCCCTGCTCCCAACGTTTCCATGGTTTCTTCCCCTGTTTACACACAGAGGCAGTTCCCATGTAGAGACCGCGCGTGGCCCACTGGCAGCGTAAAGGCCACAGGACCTCGTACAAGGCCCGTCTGGGGTTTTGTTTAGACCCTAGTATGTTAGAGGGCCACACACACACACACACACACACACACACACACACACATTTTCTCACGTGACATGTATCAGGCTTGGCTCCTATCGTCCTTAGGCCTCCTTCACACACTGGTTGTCATGCCTTCTCTGAGGTGCGTCTCTGTATGTAACATGTGCTTTGGTTTGACATTCACATCCTGCCATGGTTAAATGCTACTTAGCTCTCAAGCCTTCGTTTCTTTTCCCTTTTTATATTTTATCATTCCAACCCTAATAAAGCAGAAGGAGCAAAACCAGGGAGGTGGCCTATACTTAGGGCCAGAGGCGCAGGCCTGAACGGAATCCCTCAGAGTGGAGTTTCCTGTGGTTAAAGAGGTACCACGGGGCAGGGCAGAGGATGGAAACAGGTGACTGGGGTAAGTGTTAGTCAATGAGTCGTGTCTGACTCTGCGACCCCATGGACTGTAGCCCACCAGGCTCTGGGATTCTCCAGGCAAGATTATTGGAGTGGGTTACCATTCCCTGCTCCAGGGGATCTTCCCGACCCAGGGATCGAACCTGGGTCTCCCTCATTTACCATCTGAGCCACAGGGAAGACTGGGGTAAACTGGCCCTCGGTGCCAGTTCTTGGAAATCTCATTTTGCAGTGGGGGAGGGGGGCGGAATGAGGAAGTGTAGCAAGCTGGGAGTGGTTCTGTGACTTTATCACAAGACCCAGCCCAGTCGTGTGTGTCTGTGTGCGTTCAGAACTCCCCACTACCTGTGAGAATGGAAGTGATGACAGAGAATGGAGAGAAGAGGCTGTCAGAATGAGCTACTGAGTTCCAGAAGAGGAAGATGAGTAGGGTCCAGGTGACTTCATAGTGTATTGTTTAAAACTGCTGCTGCTACTGCTGCTAAGTCGCTTCAGTCGTGTCCGACTCTGTGCGACCCCATAGACGGCAGCCCACCAGGCCCCTCCGTCCCTGGGATTCTCCAGGCAAGAATACTGGAGTAGGCTGCCATTTAAAACTATTTCTCACCAAACAGGGTTTCTAATCCTTTTATTTCCTGATAAGAGAATAAGCTTTGGGTGTTTGCCGCATAGAATTCACACACCACTTCCTTCTGGTCTTCTGATCTGTCTCTTGCTCAGAGACTCTCCTTTTTGGCTCTAAAAAGAGTAGCCGTCTTCAATCCACCCCTGCCACCATCCAGCGTCTATCCATAAGCTTGCTCTTTTATTCCTTAGCATTTATCATTTCCTGAGTAACAATGTACTGATTTGTTTTATTTGTCTCCCCGCTAGAGCATGGGCTTCCCAGGTGGCTCAGTGGGAAAGTATCCACCTGAGACATGGGATACCAGAGACATGGGAGCCCTGGGTTCAGTCCCTGGGCCAGGAAGATCCCCTGGAGGAGGAGATGCAACCCACTCCAGAATTCTTCCCTGGTAAATCCCATGGACAGAGGACTCTGGCGAGCTACAGACCACAGGGCTGCAGAGTCCGACACGACGGAGCGCGGCTTTGCAGCAGCATGCCTCTCGAACAAGCGCTCCTTGCTGGCAGGGAGTTTGCTCTGCGCGCCTCCTGACACCCGGAGCCTAGAGCAGAGCCTGGTGTATGAGACCTTCAGGAAACACATATAAATATCTGCTGGGCAGGTGAGCGCATTTGAAATACTTTTTGCTTTTTCTTTCAAGATTGCCCTATGCGTGCCCCTTATTTCAGGCAAACCAGGGAACTTTCCATTTTTGCGCGAACCCAGTGTTCCCTCACCTTTACTGAGGCTGCCACTGTGAGCAATTCGTCTTTCTCAACGTCCCCTGTGTAAACTTCTCATTGCCAGGCAAATGCCTCCTCCAGGAAGTCACCTTGGAAGTGACACATCCCTTCCACTCCAGTCCCTAACTGTAGGCACTTGTTGAGTCAGTTTCACTGGCCCTTACTTCACACTCTGACGCTTGTTCTTCACGTCCTTCCTTAAACTATCAACTCCTGAAGAAGCCTGGGGCCAAGCACTATGCCTGCACCCCTTTCCAGCACTTCTCAGAGCATCGAGTACGGCAGAGGCCCTCAACAAACGGGCGAGAGTGAGTGAGTCAAAGTTTCCAAAAAGGTGAAATATTTATTTTTCAAAATGCTCAAAGTTTTTTTTTTTTAATTAATTTTAATGGAAATCTTTCTCATGAAAATCACAGCTATTTCTATCCCCTTAGGGTATCCCCAATAGATTTAGAATCATAGTGACCCAAGTTTTTAATTACAAACTGGAACTAGAATCAAGAGAACTGGACTTAAAGCCATCTTCTGAAAATAAATCATTTCTTTTCCAAATTAGAGGCATGAATACTTTCCTAATTATTACATAGGATTATTGTCTATTTGGAGAAGGAAATGGCAACCCACTCCAGTATTCTTGCCTGGGGAATCCTATGGGCAGAGGAGCCTGGTGGGCTGCTTGCTGTCCAAGGGGTCGCACAGAATCGGACGCGACTGAAGCGACTTAGCATGCAATCATGCGTGGTCTATTGGAATCAATTTGAGGTAATGTGGAAGACAGTTTATAAATGTTTTATAAAATAAACTTTAAACCTGTTGACGTGTATCAGCTACCTTAATAACAATAATCAGTGATTCTGTTGGGTTGTAGTAAAGTGCTGTCCTTGAGGCAAATGAAAGGTAACAAATACTCCCATGTTGCTGAATTGTTAAGGATATTATGCAATGTTTATTCCAGGTCCCACATTATCATCAAATTTTTATTTGCTTTTTGTTGTTACCTTCAGACATCCTCAGCTTTCTCTCTAGACCTGTGTCCAGACTGTCCCTTCTACAGGGCCACAAGGTGAAAAATCAGCAAATGAAGCTAGCTGGACACTATTTCAGACACCCAGATGCCTTAAAAATTATTTTCTAGTCCTGCCTGTGTTGCAGGTGGGGAGAGTTCAGGATAAATGAAATGATAAATGGCCTCCTGACAAATGCAATGTCCCTGAATCTCCTCCTCGCTTTCTGCTGTTGAATTTCCTCCCTTGAACACAGCTCTGCATTTGCCCAGGCTAGATGGTATCATGCTGAACACCTGCCAACTTCCGTGCTTAAAAACACTCCCTTTTCTTTGCCTCTCACTTCTTTTCAAAAGGATCTCTAAAACTCTGTTGAAAGCACTTCATGGAATTATTGCTATGTCTCTGTACAACTTCAAATAAAATGACGTCAGAATCTATAACATGGTTTTAAAAATTTTAACAAAAAAAAAGTTCTCTAATACCACAAAGACCCAGGGTCTGTGCAAAATACAAGGTGGTACATTTTATCGTGAAAGCATTTTATAGTTTTTCAAAAATTCAGCTTCAGCAGAAAATTAAATGAGCATAATGGTAGAATTTTAAGTCAGTAACTGATAGATTTTCAAAAATTTAGAGCTTTAGTAAGTCTTACACAACCGTTTACTAAAAGTAACAACAGAAGGCTGCAACAATAAAAACAACCTTGCATTGCTGAAATAGAACACAAATTAAGCAAACCTGACTTTGAATCACGAATGATACACAGGTGGGTGAATGCATGGACGCCAAGCCTGCAGGTCCTGGGGGCTGACTGTGGTCTTTGTGATACCATTTCATAGCGGGGACTTGAGCCCTGCAGGGTCTCGGTGTCTGTGGGGCTCCTGGAACCAAAGCTCCAGGCGTGCCGATGGGTGACTATACCCACATTTCAAACTTTTAATAGCCAAATGAAAATTTTTGGTGCTTCTGGCATTTTCCAGGGAAAGATTATCTAAAGAACTGATGACACATTTTCAAACAAGAAACATTGTTGCAAAATAAGCCAGTGATTCTGAGCTTGTTATATACTTTATTCTGAAAGGAAGATTTTGTGCCTCCAATTGATAAAACCAACGGATTGAAGTAAATGAGTATTGCTTGGCTTCCCATTACTTAGAAGACTTAAAGGTCTGTGAGAATTTCTACTCTGGCCATTAGCGAGTAGGGACGGGGATTTATCTTTTCACTAAACACCACCTCACCGCCTGCCCCCCCCCCCCCCC
>SJYF01000002.1:3871697-3891727 GCA_006410515.1 Procapra przewalskii
AGTCCTGGGTGTTCATTGGAAGGACTGATGCTGAAGCTGAAACTCCAGTACTTTGGCCACCTCATGCGAAGAGTTGACTCATTGGAAAAGACTCTGATGCTGGAAGGGATTGGGGGCAGGAGAAGAAGGGGACGACAGAGGATGAGATGGCTGGATGGCATCACTGACTCAATGGACGTGAGTTTGAGTGAACTCTGGGTGTTGGTGATGGATAGGGAGGCCTGGAGTGCTGTGATTCATGGGGTCTCAATGAGTCGGACATGACTGAGCGAATGAAGTGAACTGAATTGATGCATAAAAAAGGTAGCAAAGTAACCTGAAAACTTTATCACTATCATCTCTCTCTTTTTTTTTTGTACTGAGAAACATGTCGTTTTCAATGTACATTCATTTTCCTTGAAGTTCTAAGAACACAGAGTATTACTTTGAGAGAAGAATGAGCATTTGTTTGATAATCTAAGTGAAAACTCAAAGACTCACAGGCTGATGTATTTGGCATAAGTTAAATAATGTTTAGCTCAGTAACCATATTAATAAGGCAATCGTAATTGCTTTGGAAGGTAACAGTGTCAAATAATTGTGTCAGACCTCACTCAAATACAAGTGAGGGTGGCAACATTATTTAACAGATGCATACTGTGTTTACATTTTGGCAAAATGCTATATTAGGTTCATCCAGGGAGTGAAAGAATCCTTGTGCCTATTTGATGCTTCTTGTACATTTGAGTATGAATGTGCATGAATGCTTCCACATTTGAAAAACCACAGCGATATATGCACGTGGTAAGAAAAATCAGTATTTATAGTAGAAACGTCACAAATAAAAGCAATGGAAATGCTCTCTCCTCCTTCCTTCTTCCAGTCACATTTTCCAGAAGCAACTATTTGTAAGCTTCTCTGTTTTGTTTTCTGGGGTTTTTTTTAGCCTAATTTTCAATAGTATTTTGGAACACTGTATCTTAACATGGGGCTTCCCTGGTGTCTCAGTGATAAAGAATCTGTGTGCTAATGTCAGAGACGTGGGTTCGATCCCTGGGTCAGGAAGCTTCCCTGGAGAAGGAAATGGCAACCCACTCTAGTATTCTTGCCTGGAGAATCCCATGGACAGAGGAGCCTGGTGGGCTACAGTCTGTGGGGTCACAAAGAGTCAGACACGGCTAAGGGCTCAGCATTCATCCTAGCAGAAGCAAGTGGGCCAGGACTACTTTTTCTATCTCTTGAAATATTTGAAGGCCTTCCTTCATTCATTTCTTCCTTTATATGTGAGAGGAAAGGTGAAAAAAAAATAAAGGTTAAAGTTTCACTAGAGCGTTAAGGAAAAACAGGCCCTCCTGTTAATCTTGAGACAAACCTTTATCTCAAGAATGTGTAGGGGCTCATATCTCAAGCATGCACCCTCCAGAAGGCTCTCTGGGGGATGTTATTTTCTAGGAAAACAGGATTAACAGTAAAAATGTAGCTCGACCAGCCATGTCGACCTGATAACAATTGAACCTATCCCTGAAAATATCAAGACCTGTATGCCAATCAGGTTGCTCCACCCTAGCCACACCTGTTTATGGCTTTTGTGCTTAAAAACTGCTTTGTAACGAATGTTCGAGGTTTGTTCTTCCCTGGTGGTGATCGAACCCCGGCACGCCGGCCTAATAAATCCTCTTGCTGATTGCATCGAGTCCAAGTCTTGGAGATTCTTTTGGGCGACAGATCCCTGGCAAGAGACCGCGAGGTCTAACAATATGATCAAGAAACGTTTCTGAAAGTTTGCTAAGTTTTGGAATATAGAGAAGGGAGGGAGAGATGACTATAGTAAGAAATACAGTAATGTCTAGGCCCTTGACCCTCTCCTTAGGAATTTTAGTACAGAATTTACAACATACCTGGGGTCAAAGAAGGCTTTGAGGAGATGAGGGAATATAAACTGGGCCTTAAAGGATGATAAGAATTTGAAAAGGGAAATGATACAAAATGAGCAAAGTGATAGAGATGGGATTTTTTTTTTTCCTAAGAGATGAGATTGCTAAATTGCCAGCTTAGAGCAAGTGGTTTGCATTAGAGGAGTGTATCAATGAAAATTCAATTAGCAATCAAGCTAAGAAGAAAAAACAATTTTATTTTTTAAATTTTTTTAAATTTTTATTTATTTATTTATTATTATTATTATTATTTCCCTACATTACAATACTGTATTTGTTTGCCATACATTGACATGAATTGGCCACAGGTGTACCCAATCTCCCAATGCTGAAGCCCCTTCCCACCTCCCACCCCATATCATCTCCCTGGATCATCCCGTGCTCCAGTCCCAAGGATCCTGTATCCTGTATTGAACATAGACTGGCGCTTCGTTTCTTACATGATAGTATACATGTTTCAATGCCATTCTCCCAAAGCAACCCACCCTCTCCCTCTCCCTCAGAGTCCAAAAGTCCGTTCTATACCTCTGTGTCTCTTCTGTTATCTCACATAGAGGGTCATCATTACTATCTTTCTAAATTCCATATATATGTGTCAGTATACTGTATTGGTGTTGAAAAAACAATTTTGTTCAAGTCAAACTAGAGGTTATAACTTGGGAGACAGACTCTCAGAGGCTCTGAGAGTTTGTCCACTGGTCAGAAGCTAGACTTGCAACTTTATATATTTTCGAGACAAAGAATTGTCAATCACGTTGACAGATTAACGTTATACATAAAGTTCATCAGAGATGTTTTGGTCAGGTGTGCACAAACAGCAAGCCTTCAGGTCAGTGGGACCTGCTGTGCAGGATGGAAAAGTAATTTTAATCTTGAAAATTACAATGCTGGCCTTAGGAAAAAGGGGTCATTTTTCTCCAAGGTTGCTTCTGTTCTCCTGCCTTGAGGAGGTCTGGTTAACCTGGGAGCTTCCCTGGTGGCTCACAGGGCAAAGAACCCGCCTGCGATGCAGGAGATTGGATTCGATCCCTGGGTCGGGAAGATCTCCTGGAGAAGGAACAGATATACACAGTGTATTGAAAAGGCTGACACAAATGGGGGCATGTTATGCGTGTTTCATTTCTGACAGTTAGTTTGATTGTCCTGCCATAGAGAAATTTATGATTTTTCCTCATTATTTCCCCCCTTTGGAGCATGAATCTTGGATAGAAAGTGTTAAGTGATCAAACATTTTGTCCCCTGATGCCAGCGTGTTTTCTTACCATCCTGAATCCATGATGTCCCTCTCAGCTGGGTCTTAATAGTTCGGTTTTTTCTTTCTTTTTTCTGGGAATTATACTATTAATAGCACAGTGCTTGGCAGGGACTGGATTTTCAATTCTAGGATGTCCAATAGAATTTATGCCAATTGTATCCCATATGTGCGTTTTGTGTGCCCATTACCCTAAGTAGAACTATAGATATGATCAATAGTTTCAGATTATTTAAACATTATTATTTTATTTGAAATGGGAAATATATATCAAAAAGCACAAGGGATTATTTCTCTATAAATAATATAGAACACAATCAATATAGCCAAAAACAATAGTAAAGTCATGAACAGAGATTAAACCATAAATCCCATTGCTGAATTATTTACTGAGATTTCATTTAGGCAGACTATCCTTCAATGTAGAAATGTGATTTTTCCTGGAAGTCATTAAATGAGCCATATTAGAGGGCTCATCTGGTATGAAAATGCAACATTCATTTGGGATTAGAGTATAAATTCCCCCCTGTAAAGCTGCTTTTAAATGAAGAGCCATTCAGTTTTATAAAACTGGTTCTCTCATCATGGGCTTCCCTGATAGCTCAGTTGGTAGAGTCCACCTGAATGCAGCAGACCCAGGTTCGATTCCTGGGTTTGGAAGATCCCCTGGAAAAGGGATCGCTACCCACTCCAGTATTCTTGGGCTTCTCTTGTGGCTCAGCTGGTAAAGAATCCGCCTGCTATGCAGGAGACCTGGGTTTGATCCCTGAGTTGGGAAGATTCCCTGAAGAAGGGAAAGGCTACCCACTCCAGTATTCTGGCCTAGAGAATTCCATGGACTGTATAGTCCAGGGTCACAAAGAGTCGGACACGACTGAGCGACTTTCACTTTCTCTCATCATGGAACTTTAGAACTGAGTAAATTAATCAAATATAGTAAACAAGCATGCTCAGTTGCTAAGGCATGTCCCACTCTTTGCAACCCCATGGACTGTTGCCCACCAGGCTCCTCTGGGCATGAGATTTTCCAGGTAAGAATACTGGAGTGGGTAGCCATGCCTTCCTGCAGGGGATCTTCTAGACCCAGGGACAGAACCTGTATCTCCTCCACTTGCAGGCAGATTCTTTACTACTGAGCCACCTGGGAAGCCCGACAAGCACAGAGAAGGATATATTGATGGGGAAACATTTTGTAGATTTTAGACTTGATCAATCATCTTGGTTTGCTGTACAATTGTACAACAGTGCTGTTGGCAGCAGGCTTGAAGCAAGAAGTGATACATGCCATGAGTAACTTGAGAGCTAGGAAAAGAATAGTGACACATTTTATGAAAATAGTAATCATCTGTAAAGCGGAGCAGAAAAAAATTGCCTAGTCCTGAAAGGAACCAACTGAACAGATCATTTAAATGATCAGTCTTTCTTACATCTTGCAACCATTTTGCAGTTTGGCAATTTTTTTTCTAGGTGCATCTCAACTTCTCTGGTGTTGAGTCTTGGTGTAAGTGCAACAAATAATCTGAACAGTGGTACAAGCACTTCCTTTTTTAGGCCAGTAGAAAATCTACAGCGATTCTATTATCTGGTACTGCTTGGGCTAAGGAGTTTAGGAATGTCTGTTATGCTGCAGGGCTTTTTGTAGTCTCTTTGGCCATTTGACCAACGGTGGCTGATAGATTTCTGCACATACCCCTGTTTGCATATATTCTTGCGCTAGGAACAAAGGTTCCCAAAAGCTGTTGCCATCAGTTCTCTTGATATCCTGCTAGTATGGATCTCCTGACTTCATTGAGAAGAGAGACAAGATCCATCTGTCTCTGTGTATATAGACAGTGGGCTAACATAACACCCCAGTAAGTGTAAACTTTCTACCTGCTAGCTATTAATTCATTTATGTGCCCATTCTTGTGAAGGTGGGTCGATTCCAGTATTACATATGAAGACAGAACCTGGAGGAGCACAAGTGATTTACTCAGTGCTCTCACTGGTAGCTTCATCAATTGGAAGTGTTGTTAACACAGTATTAAATCATGGGTCACTTTGCAGGCTTTCCGACATCTATTGTATGATGTGAGAGAGTTGCTGGCAAAAGTGACCTGTATGTGTCTCTTTAAGACAGTTGCTAATCAAGTAAGGGACAGAGGGAGGTGGTCTTAGGACAAGTTGTGGCCAGACTCTTAAGGACCTACGATAGTGTCGAGCAGGAGATGGACATATTAATACACTGGAGAATTTGGACCTGAAAGGTTAGAGGGAGGCCAATCTGAGTAACGGAGAAGGCAATGGCACCCCACTCCAGTACTCTTGCCTGGAAAATCTCATGGACGGAGGAGCCTGGTGGGCTGCAGTCCATGGAGTCGCTGAGAGTTGGACACGACTCAGTGACTTCACTTTCACTTTGCACTTTCATGCATTGGAGAAGGAAATGGCAACCCACTCCAGTGTTCTTGCCTGGAGAATCCCAGAGACGGTGGAGCCTGGTGGGCTGCCGTCTATGGGGTCACACAGAGTCGAACACGCCTGAAGCGATTTAGCAGCAGCAGCAGCAATCTGAGTAAATAAAAACATTAGGAACATCTGAAATCAGTGATAGGAATTACAAGGGGTTTAAAGCAGCCTTGAAT
The DNA here is from genome assembly GCA_006410515.1 of Procapra przewalskii. Lineage (NCBI taxonomy): Eukaryota > Metazoa > Chordata > Mammalia > Artiodactyla > Bovidae > Procapra > Procapra przewalskii. Next base: position 3,877,487 of record SJYF01000002.1, read on the forward strand.
TGAATGAGAAGTTGGATAACAAATCAACAGTCAGTTAAACTGCCCCTGTGATAACTTTACTAACAGTTTTCTTTCTGGGGCAAAAGCATAGCTAGAAATAAAACAACTTGCAATTTTGATAGGCATTTGGTAAATGGCACAATTTGAAAGAATAAAAGAGGTCTTAGAGTCCTGGTCTGGAAACGTGGGTTAGCTGTCTGCCATTGCTGTTGTCTTCTTCTCATCCTGGCTTGGTGATGTCAGTCTCATTCGAAGCTAGGTTTCAGAAATAGTACATTCAGGGAAGGGGGCTTTTCTGAGGTAAGAAAGGTGAATCCAAGAGTTTACTCCTTTGAGTTTTGCAGCGCAGAGGTTTGTTTGTAAAATCTCATACGGTCCCTTCCAACATGGCAGTAAGCGTCCTTTATCTGATGTTTTTCCAACAGACAAAATCTCTGGACTGTCACCTGCAGTCCTTAAGGTCTTTGTGTTCATGGAGCTCACTTTTGAAGGAGTCAGTTAACTAAAGTTTCATCTTCTTTAAGCACTTTGAGTCCCTGACAAAAATTTAGAATATCACTTTTAAAAAGTGGTCATATATAACTTCATCTAAATGCATCAGTTCAGTTCAGTTCAGTTGCTCAGTCGTGTCCAACTCTTCGCGACCCCATGCATCGCAGCACGCCAGGCCTCCCTGTCGATCACCCACTCCGGGAGTTCACTCAAACTCACGTCCATCGAATCGGTGATTTGCCACCTTTGGGGCAAGTGCAGGGACTGCAAGCCACCAGATGGCTGCATTCTTTATGCGTAAACCAGACTGCGGGGAAATGAAACCCATTCCTTCCTCCCGGGGACCTGGCTTCCTCCCCTACGAAGGCTGTGCAACCCCACATCCAAGGAGCAGCAGCTGCGCGGGCACAGGAGGGCCCAGAGGAGCTACTCCACGTTCAAGCTCAGGAGGGGCGGCCGTGAGGAGATACCCCTCGTCCAAGGTAAGGAGCAGTGGCTGCGCTTTCTGGAGCAGCCGTGAAGAGACAGCCCACTTTCAGGGTAAGAGAAACCCAAGTAAGATGGTAGGTGTTGCAAGAGGGCATCAGAGGGTAGACACACTGAAACCATAATCATAGAAAACTAGCCAATTCTGATCACACAGACCATAGCCTTGTCTAACTCAATGAAACCAAGCCATGCCATGTGGGGCCACCCAAGACGGGCGGGTCATGGTGGAGAGGTCTAACAGAATGTGGTCCACTGGAGAAGGGAATGGCAAACCACTTCAGTATTCTTGCCTTGAGAACCCCATGAACAGTATGATAAGGCAAAATGATAGGATACCAAAAGAGGAACTCCCCAGGTCAGTAGGTGCCCAATATGCTACTGCAGATCGGTGGAGAAATAACTCCAGAAAGAATGAAGGGATGGAGCTAAAGCATAAACAGTACCCACTTGTGGATGTGACTGGTGATAGAAGCAAGGTCCAATGCTGTAAAGAGCAATATTGCATAGGAACCTGGAATGTCAGGTCCATGAATCAAGGCAAATTAGAAGTGGTCAAACAGGAGATGGCAAGAGTGAACGTCGACATTCTAGGAATCAGTGAACTAAAATGGACTGGAATGGGTGAATTTAACTCAGATGGCCATTATATCTACTACTGAGGGCGAGAATCCCTCAGAAGAAATGGAGTAGCCATCATGGTCAACAAGAGTCCAAAATGCAGTACTTGCATGCAATCTCAAAAGTGACAAAATGATCTCTGTTCATTTCCAAGGCAAACCATTCAATATCACAGTAATCCAAGCCTATGCCCCAACCAGTAATGCTGAAGAAGCTGAAGTTGAACAGTTCTATGAAGACCTACAAGACCTTTTAGAACTAACACCCCAAAATGATGTCCTTTTCATTCTAGGGGACTGGAGTGCAAAAATAGGAAGTCAAGGAATGCCTGGAGTAACAGGCAAATTTGGCCTTGGAATACAGAATGAAGCAGGGCAAAGGCTAATAGAGTTTTGCCAAGAGAATGCACTGGTCATAACAAATACCCTCTTCCAACAACACAAGAGAAGACTCTATACATGGACATCACCAGATGGTCAACACCGAAATCAGATTGATTATATTCTTTGCAGCCAAAGATGGAGAAGTTCTATACAGTCAACAAAAACAAGACCAGGAGCTGACTGTGGCTCAGATCATGAACTCCTTATTACCAAATTCAGACTAACGGGAAAACCGTTAGATCATTCAGGTATGACCTAAATCAAATCCCTTACCATTATACAGTGGAAGTGAGAAATAGATTTAAGGGACTAGATCTGATAGACAGAGTGCCTAATGAACTATGGACAGAGGTTCATGACATAGTCCAGGAGACAGGGATCAAGACCATCCCCATGGAAAAGAAATGCCAAAAAGCAAAATGGCTGTCTGAGGAGGCCTTGCAAATAGCTGTGAAAAGAAGAGACGTGAAAAGCAAAGGAGAAAAGGAAGGGTATAAGCATCTGAATGCAGAGTTCCAAAGAATAGCAAGGAGAGAGAAGAGAGCCTTCCTCAGCAATCAATGCAAAAAAATAGAGTAAAACAACAGAATGGGAAAGACTAGAGATCTCTTCAAGAAAATTAGAGATACCAAGGGAACATTTCATGCAAATATGGGCTCGATAAAGGACAGAAATTGTATGGACCTAATAGAAGCAGAAGATATTAAGAAGAGGTGGCAAGAAGCACAGAAGAACTGTACAAAAAAGATCTTCATGACCCAGATAATCATGATGGTGTGATCACTCACCTAGATCCAGACATCCTGGAATGTGAAGTCAAGTGGGCCTTAGCAAGCATCTAAATGCATAGGTCATCCATTTATTATTTCTAAAGGAGACAGTTGATGTTTACCTAAGGTTGAGGAGAACCAAGGAAAGAGCTTTTGTCCATGGAAGATTAAAAGCCTCTGAAAATTTAGCCAGTTGGGGTTTAGTAGTATTATCGTTCTTTTCTACCAGCCCTGGAGATTGAGGGTGATATAGTGAAAATACAGCATTATCAGCCACGTGTTACAAATGGATTTAATAGATTCTCCAGGAAAATACATTCCTCAGTTGCTTCACAATTCAGAAGGAATTCCGCACACTGGAATTATTCTTTCCAAAAGTAATTTGCCTACTGTTAAAGCCATTGCTCCTCTGTAGTGAAATACCTCCACCTGATATGAAGACATGCATTCCATTACCAGGATGTATTCGCAGCCCTGTAGGGAGGTACCTGGATGAAGTCCAATTCCAAATTTCAAAGGTCCCCTAAGGGAGGGGAAAGTGGCCTTGAGAGGGATTTACCAGAATTATGTTTAGACAGATAGACCATTGATCATAAACCTTATGAGCTACAGTGGGAGCAAGTTTCCAGAAACATTGCATTCTCCATAATATCATTTTTTTTCAGGTGTCCAGTGGGTCAGGGAAAGCACGTGTTTGAGTGAAAGTAACTGGGCATTTGTAAGTATTATAGGCCTTTTATATTTGTGGGATGGGATAAAAAAAAATCCCCCCTTTTTTCTTTGAGGCCTGCTTTTCACTTGCTGAAGCCAGTTCTTCAGCCTGCAAAAGAAATTCCTTAATAGTTTCATCAGAATCATGTTTGAACAGAGGTTATTCTCGAAAATGGACAGAGGCAAGGCTTCCCAGGTGGCACTACTGGTAAAGAACCTGTCTGCCAATGCAGAGACATAAGAGATGCGGGTTCAGTCCCTGGGACAGGAAGATCCCCCAGAGGAGGCCATGACAACCTGCTTCAGTATTCTTGCCTGGAGAATCCCATGGACAAAGGAGCCTGGTGAGCTACAGCCCACAGGGTTGCAAAGAGTTGGACATGAGCAAAGAGACTTAGCATGCACACTCACAGCTTAGGCATCTCGTTTAGCTGAAGCATCAGCCAGTTGACTTTGGTTTCCGCTGGGTCAGGCTTGAAGTGTCCTGGTATTTTAATGATAGCCAGCTCTTTGGGCAATTGCATGGGTTCTAATAGTTTTGAAACTAGTTATCCATTTTTTTTTCCAATGGATTGGCCAGAAGAGATGAGAAATCCTCTTTATTTCTACAACATTCCAAGATCGCGAGCCACTCCAAAGGCACAGTGACCGTCAGTGTAAATATCTATTTGATCCTTAGATAATTGCCAAGCCCTAGTTAATACAGCTAGTTCAGCCTGTTGAGTCAATTTGATGTCTGGTAAATAAGAACTTTTATTTATACCATCAAGGTTATTGTGTACCTAGTTAGATAATGCCTTGTCCTCCTTTAAATAGGATCCATCTGTAAACCAAATTAAATCACCATTATCAATGGTAATTTCTTGAAAGTCAGTCCTAGCCAGCAGGAAGTTAGTCAGTTAACATAAAGTAGTCATGGTTGTTGGGAGAAGGCAATGGCACCCCACTCCAATACTCTTGCTGGAAAATCTCATGGGCAGAGGAGCCTGGTGGGCTGCAGTCCATGGGGTTCCTAGGAGTTGGACATGACTGAGCGACTTCCCTTTCACTTTTCCCTTCCATGCATTGGAGAAGGAAATGGCAACCCACTCCAGTGTTCTTGCCTGGAGAACCCCAGGAATGGGGGAGCCTGGTGGGCTGCCGTCTTTGGGGTCGCACAGAGTCGGACACGACTGAAGCGACTTAGCAGCAGCAGCAGTCATGGTTGTCTTCATCTTTAGGTGCTGGAAGCAAAGTTGTTGAGTTATAATTGTTATAGCAAACAAAATAATATTGATTGAAGAGAGTAACAGTATTTCCTAAGAAGCCAACTGGCTGAGTAAGATGAGAATTTAAGAGAGATTCAACAGAGTGAGGAACATAAATAGAGACCCCATTACAAATTCTTCACTAGCTTTGCATAAGAGAGCTGTCACTGAAATAGTTCTCACACAGGGTGGAAGCCCTTTTGCCACCTAAGCTAGCTTCTGATTATGCTGTCTGTGGATTGATGCTGGTCACCAGGCCTCTGAGTTGGTCCACCCAGGGTGTTTCCTTTTCCTTCGTGCCGAAAGAAAAAAAAAGAATGGTAATTTCTAGTGAGAATGCCCTATTGCTGGAGCCTGTCAATGCAGATTTTGAAGGGCCTATAGCCTTTTCTCCTCTGTCCTCCATGCAGCTGGGTATGGTTCATCAGGTTTAAGTAATGCATAGAGAAATTGGGCAATAAAGGGAAAAAGAGCTACCCAAAGGGAGGCCTGGCATGCTGCAGTCCATGGGGTCGCAAGGAGTCGAACACAACTGGGCAACTGAGCTGAATTCCTGTAATATCTGGTTAGACCCCGAAATCTCCTCAGTTTGTTTAATTTTGTTTTGAGAAGTTAGAAAGTTAGGATTCCCTTCATTCTTTCAGGATCAGTTAACTAGGCTTTCTTAGATAACAGACAACCTAAATATTTCATAGTTATTTAACAGAATTGTCTTTTGACTTTGGAAACCTTAGGTCCCTTAGAGGTTAATTATTGTAGCAGATGAATAGTGTCTGTTTGGGAGTCCTAATCAGTTCCAGAACACAAAACAAGACTATCTACATATTGAATTAAAGCAGAGTCATTAGTAAAGTGTACATCAGTCAAATCAGCTTCAAGTATTTGAGAAAAATAAGTAGAGCCTTCAGTATAGCCTTGTGGCATAACTGTTCACGTAAGTGACCATCTTCCCACATAAAGGCGAAGAGTTACTAGCTTCCTTCTTCCCCTGGAATACTAAAGAACATCTTGCCTGCAAAACAACAGGTAGGATGAGAGCAGGGTGTGAGGATTAAGCACAGGGCGCTAAGGGATGACAGTGTCATGTATGGTGCTCACATCCTGAACAAACCTCCAGCCTTTCTCATTTTGCTTTCTTATTGGTAAAATGGTAGTGATGGGGGTGGGGGTGGGGTGGGTATTGCCAAGACTGGTACAAGGCATTACAAGTCCTTTCCCAGGGAATTTCTGAATAATAGATCTTATTCCATTTAATGCCTTTGATTTAAGTGGATATTGTCAAATATCGGGTAGAAGCTTGGAATTATCAATAGTTGCTTTAGTTAGAGAGGCTGTCTTAATTTTCCCAGTATTTGAGGAAGAAGACGACCATAATTTCTCAGGTACACGTATTATCAAAGTGTCACTTCCTCCTGACCTGTTTTCATAACCAACAATCTCTCAGTTATCACACTCTGACCTCTATCTATGTCTTCTAAATCTAAAATCATTTCACCCTCGGGTGAGAAGGCAATATGGAATCCTCTGCTTCTGAAAGAACGCATCGTATGAATTGGAGCACAATTTCACCAAAAGAAACACGTGTTTTCCTGTGACAGGTCCCAGCTGAAACGTCCTGGCTCTAATCTAAAAACCTGCACAGGAAAACTTGAAACCTGTACCATCTGAATCCTTTACTCTGAGGGAGAGGCCAGTGAATAAGGACTTTTGCCCAATGCATTCTCTCTGGGAAGATTTTTGGTATAGCCTGATATAGCTTGTGGGCAATTTCTCTTCATTTCTGGTGGCCTGAAGCCTCATGTTTATGAAAATCTTCCATAGGCATCTTCTAATTTAGCTCTCTGAGCCATGCTTTTGATTTATGTCCAGAGACTAGTAAATGTATGAGCTGGTACAAATCTGAATATCCAGGCTTATACGTTCTTACTGTAAGAAAGATCAAATACTTTAGAAAAACTCAAGGGATCCTGTAAGGGATCTGGAAAACCCTTAGGTTCTGTCTCAGTCCAAGGAGTCTATGTAAGAGCGAGTTCCCCTTTGTCTCTGGACTTCTCCTAAAGGGAAGCTGCTGTTACCTCTGGGCTGCTTTCATTTTCTGCCTTGGACTCAGATTTTTTTTTTTTTTTCTTTTGGTGTTGGAGGTGGGAGAGCAGGCAGGGCAGGGCAGGGGAAAGGCAAGAATACAAAGTTGGGGGGAGACTTCTGAATGGAATGGCTTCTGAAGTGTTTTGCTAATCTGGCCACCATTAGTCATGATTTTTCCATCTGCGTCACTGAATGAAGAAGACATTTTCTCATTTCCCTATGTTGAGGCTTTCAGGTACCTACTAAACATGTCTCCCATTCTGGCTGTTGGATCTTATAGCCTCTTTTTTTTTTTTTCTGAGTGTGCAAATAAGCCAGTTTAGGTCAATCAGAAGTACCCCATTTTAACAACAGGCCCCATGGGGTAACAGTTAGCACTCTGGACTCTGAATCCAAAAGTGCCCCATTTTGACCATCTCAGGGAGAAGTTATCTTTGTTATATCTTTCCGTTTAGCTAAATGCTGCAACTGTTAGGCCCATAGGCCACTATACAGAAACCTAGCTGGTGTTCCCTCGTGTGGCTGGCTGTCTGCCTTTGAAGCATGGTTTCCCAATATTAGCTAGGCAGCATGATTCAGATATGATCTGGACAGCTTTCTAAGGACCTTGCGATAGACTGGACGTGCACTGCTTCTGAGTCCAGCTCTCTAAGGAGCTGCCTTTGGGTCGATTTGACTCTCATGTCTCAGTTTCTCCTTCCAAGAATCGAAAACCACTGTGGGCTCCCTGCACACTAGCTGATCAGTCTTTGTCCTGTTCCCTGGAAGAGCAGTGCTTATTAGAGGTTATGGTGGGGTTCTCTGGGGGGCCACTTCACAGCACCGGCATTAATCCTCAGACACCTCCACTAGGCTCTCAGTCATCTGAGAAGGCTCTGTGCCCGGAAGAAGTAGGTATCTATTTGAAGGTGAATTCAGGCACAGTCTCTCATTTCACTAGCAGCTTGTTCAGATTGTATACCAACTTGGTTTTCAATTTGAGCCAACTTTAACCAAGATTGACTTCCTTGGTGGCTCAGACGGTAAAGCATCTGTCTACCATGTGGGAGACTGGGTTCGATCCCTAGGTCAGAAAGTTCCCTGGAGAAGGAAATGGCAACCCACGCTAGTACTCTTGCCTAGAAAATCCCATGGACAGAGGAGCCTGGTGTCCATGGTGTCGCAAAGAGTCAGACACGACTGAGTGACTTCACTTTCACTTTTCACTTTCATGCCTTGGAGAAGGAAATGGCAACCCACTCCAGTGTTCTTGCCTGGAGAATCCCAGGGACGGGGGAGCCTGGTGGGCTGCCGTCTGTGGGGTCACACAGAGTTGGACACGACTGAAGCGACTTAGCAGCAGCAGCAGCAGCAGCAGCAGCAGTGACTTATGTTTTCCTAGTTGCCTCCCTAGATCCCCCTCTAGGTCCTTGTCCCTGAAGACTCCAAGTTTTAAGTAGAAACAGCTTAAAATTCTTAGGATCATCACTTCAGCAATGAGGTCCTGATGTCAGGAGAACTCACCGGAATACCTGAGAGATATGGAGAAGCCTGTGGGGCCTGATGGTCCCACGCTGGTGCCAAGCACGGGATCCAGGCATCCTCTAGATGTTCTCTGGTATGCTTCTGACTACACCGTGCAAATGTTCCAAAATCCAATTAGCAATCAAAATCTGTTTCAATCTCTTTTTTTTCCTACGAAGGAAAAAATAGAATTTTATTCAAGCCAAACTGAGTATTATAACCTAGAGAGACAGACTCTCAGAAGCTCTGATGACTGTTCCACTGGTTAGGCGCTACAGATGCAGTTTTATACATTTTTGAGACAAAGAATTATGAATCATGTTGACAGGTTAACATTATGTATAAAACTTGTCAGATGTTTTGGTCAGGTATGCACAATGGCAACCCACTCCAGTACTCTTGCCTGGAAAATCCCATGGATGGGGGATCCTGGTGGGCTGCAGTCCACGGGGTCGCTAAGAGTCAGGCACGACTGAGCAACTTCGCTTTCACTTTTCACTTTCATGCATTGGAGAAGGAAATGGCAACCCACTCCAGTGTTCTTGCCTGGAAAATCCCAGGGATGGGGGATCCTGGGGGGGCTGCCATCTATGGGGTCGCACAGAGTTAGACACAACTGAAGCGACTTAGCAGCAGCAGCACAAACAGAGTGAGACATTAGGTCAACACAACCCCCTGTACAGGATGAAAAAGTAATAGTAATCTTAAAAATTACAATGCTGGCATCAGGTAAAAGTGACCATTTTTCTTGAAGGTTGCTTATTTCCTCCTGCCTTGAGGATGTCTGATTAATGTATAATGTATATGCACATAGTGTGTTGAGAAAAGGCTCATCACAAATGTGTGTTTCAGCTCTGACTTAGTTTAATTATCCTGCCATGGAGAAATTTAAGATTTTTCCTCATCAAGGTGTGATTTGAGCCTGATCATGTGTGGCTTGAACTAATGAAAACTTCCATGTAGAAATCAGTGGGTGATCAGAAAAGCAATCAGAAGTTCATGAAACATTCAGGATTGAAAATCACATTAAAAGGTGGTAAGTCAAGACAATGGGTGAGTCTGCTGAGAAAGTAGAGGTCAGAAAGAGGAAGGAGTATTTAGAGAGCAAGCAAAGGAAAAGGGCATTGGAGAGCTCGGGACATGGGGAGGACCCCAAGAAGATGTCACAGCAGCCAAGGAGTGATCAAACCAGGAGATGCAAGGTGAATGAGGGTGATGACTGAGAAAAACCTATCGGACTGACGGCTCAGACTGCAGCTGTTAGAGACCACTTAGCCTCAGAGGAAGGTTGGGGCTGAAACCACACTGCAGAGAACTGAGAGAGTGTGTGTGTGGTTAATGAAGGGACACAGCTAAAGGAAAATGTAGACCACTGTTACTAGAAACTCGCTGATGAAGTGCTGTTCGGTCATGTCTGACTCTTTGTAGCCCATCAGGCTCCTCTATGCATGGAATTCTACAGGCAAGAATACTGGAGTGGGTTGCTATTCCCTTCTCCAGGGGATCTTTCTGACTCAGGGATCAAACCCAGGTCTCCTGCATTGCAGGCTGATTCTTTACCATCTGAGGCACCAAGGAAGCCTGCTGTTAAAAGGAAGAGGAAAAACAGGACAGTGTTTGGGAAGTGAGAACATGATCAGAGGTTGAAGAAAAGCTTATATTAATAGTACAGTAGAAATCACTGCAGATGGTGATTGCAGCCATGAAATTAAAAGACGCTTACTCCTTGGAAGGAAAGTTATAACCAACCTAGATAGCATATTGAAAAGCAGAGACATTACTTTGCCAACAAAGATCCGTCTAGTCAAGGCTATGGTTTTTCCAGTGGTCATGTATGGATGTTTGAGAGTTGGACTGTGAAGAAAACTGAGCGCCAAAGAATTGATGCTTTTGAACTGTGGTGTTGGAGAAGACTCTTGAGAGTCCCTTGGACTGCAAGGAGATCCAACCAGTCCATCCTAAAGGAGATCAGTCCTGGGTGTTCATTGGAAGAACTGATGTTGAAACAAACTGCAGTACTTTGGCCACCTGATGCCAAGAGCTGACTCATTGGAAAAGACCCTGATGCTGGGAGGGATTGAGGGCAGGAGGAGAAGGGGACGACCGAGGATGAGATGGCTGAATGGCATAACCAACTCGATGAACGTGAGTCTGCGTGAACTCCGGGAGTTGGTGATAGACAGGGAGGCCTGGTGTGCTGTGGTTCACGGGGTTGCAAAGAGTCGGACACGACTGAGCGACTGAACTGAACTGAATTGAACTGAAGTGAGAAGAAACTTGAACATATTGTTGAGCAAGGGGAAAGAGAGGAAATGACAGAGGAGTGAGACTCTGGAGGAAGCACATGGAAATAGGGTAGAAGTTTAGCTCTGGAGATAAGCCCACAACATATGCTTCGAGTGTTTTCCATAAGTGCATTGGAAACCCACTGGGGGATATAGAGCAAGAAAGTGACATAATCCAATTTGCATTTTGAGAATACCACTTTGCTATATGGAGGCTGGGTTAAGTAGGAGTTCAGTTCAGTTCAGTCGCTCAGTCATGTCTGACTCTTTGCAAGGCCCAGCACACCAGGCCTCCCTGTCCATCACCAACACCCAGAGTTCACCCAAATTCATGTCCATCGAGTCGGTGATGCCATCCAGCCATCTCATCCTCTGTCATCCCCTTCTCCTGACCCCAATCCCTCCCAGCATCAGGGTCTTTTCAAATGAGTCAGCTCTTTACATCAGGTGGCCAAAGGGTTGGAGTTTCAGCTTCAACATCAGTCCATCCAATGAACATCAGGACTGATCTCCTTTAGGATGGACTAGTTGGATCTCCTTGCAGTCCAAGGGACTCTCAAGAGTCTTCTCCAACACCACAGTTCAAAAGCATTAATTCTTCTGTGCTCAGCTTTCTTTATAGTCCAACTCTCACATCCATACATGACTACTGGAAAAATCATAGCCTTGACTAGACGGACTTTTGTTGGCAAAGTAATATCTCTGCTTTTTAATATGCTATCTAGGTTGGTCATAACTCTCCTTCCAAGGAGTAAGCATCTTTTAATTTCATGGCTGCAGTCACCATCTGCAGTGATTTTGGAGCCCCAAAATATAAAGTCTGACACTGTTTCCACTGTTTCCCCATCTATTTCCCATGGAGTGATGGGACCAGATGCCATGATCTTAGTTTTCTGAATGTTGAGCTTTAAACCAACCTTTTCACTCTCCTTCTTTCACTTTCATCAATAGGCTTTTTAGTTCCTCTTCACTTTCTGCCATAAGGGTGGTGTCATCTGCATACCTAGGGTTATTGATATTTCTCCTGGCAATCTTGATTCCAGCTTGTGCTTCTTCCAGCCCAGCGTTTTTCATGATGTACTCTGCATATAAGTTAAATAAGCAGGGTGACAATATACAGCCATGATGTACTCCTTTTCCTATTTGGAACCAGTCTGTTGTTCCCTGTCCAGTTCTAACTGTTGCTTCCTGACCTGCATATAGGTTTCTCAAGAGGCAGGTCAGGTGGTCTGGTATTCCCATCTCTCTCAGAATTTTCCACAGTTTATTGTGATCCACACAGTCAAAGGCTTTGGCATAATCAATGAAGCACAAATAGATGTTTTTCTGGAACTCTCTTGCTTTTTCCATGATCCATCAGATGTTGGCAATTTGATCTCTGGTTTCTCTGCCTTTTCTAAAACCAGCTTAAACATCTGGAAGTTCGTGGTTCACATATTGCTAAAGCCTGGCTTGGAGAATTTTGAGCATTACTTTACTAGTGTGTGTGATGAGTGTAATTGTGCGGTAGTTTGAGCATTCTTTTGCATTTCCTTTCTCTGGGATTGGATTGAAAACTGACCTTTTCCAATTCTGTGGCCACTGCTGAGTTTTCCAAATTTGCTGACATATTGAGTGCAGCACTTTTACAGCATCATCTCTTAGGATTTGAAATAGTTCAACTGGAATTCCATCACCTCCACTAGCTTTGTTCATAGTGATGCTTCCTAAGGCTCACTTAACTTCATATAAGTAGAAGAGGATGATCTTATCTTAAATATACGCACCCAATACTGGTATTTGAAATGTGATTCAGTGGACATTTTAGTGTATTCCAGAGGGGTGAATGAATTGGGCAATCATAAAGTGAAGTCTCTCAGTCATGTCCGGCTCTTTGCGACCCCATGGACTGTAGCCTGCCAGGCTCCTCTGTCCATGGGATTTTCCAGGCAAGAAAACTGGAGTGGGTTGCCATTTCCTTCTCCAGAGGATCTTCCCAACAGAGGGATCGAACCTGGGTCTCCAGCACTGTAGGCAGATGCTTTTACCATCTGAGCCACCAGGGAAGTCAGGCAATCATAAGTTGAAACTTAACCCTTGAGTATCTCCTTCTATGTTTCTTGAGTTCCAGAGTGCTGGGTCTAAGTGGCTTCTATAAGTGCTGATGTAGTAAGGAGTTAGTCACTCAGTGGTTTCCAACTCTTTGCAACTCCATGGACTGTAGCCCTCCAGGAATCTCTGCCCATGGACTTGTTCAGGCAAGAATACTGTAGTGGGTTGCCATTCCCGTCTCCCAGGGAATCTTCCTGACCCAGGGATCAAGCCTGGGTTTCCTATATTGTATACGGATTCTTTACCATGTGAGCCACCAGGGAAGTCCAGAGTGGACTTTGACATCAGACAATTTTGGATATTGTGTGATCTGAATTACCTCTCTGAGTTTCAAATTCCTTCTCTGGAAATTGCAGATAAAAACTGCTTAAGTTCAGTTCAGTTGCTCAGTTGTGTCCAACTCTTTGGGACCCCATGGACTGCAGCATGCCAGACTTCCCTGTCCATCACCAACTCCCAGAGCTTACTCAAACTCGTATCCATCATGTCAGTGATGCCATCCAACCATCCCATCCTCTATTGTCCCCTTCTCTTCCCGCCTTCAATCTTTCCCAGCATCAGGGTCTTTTCCAATGAGTCAGTTCTTCGCATCAGGTCGCCAAAGTATTGGAGTTTCAGTGTCAACATCAGTCCCTCCAAAGAACACCCAGGACTTTAGGAGGGACTGGTTGGATCTCCTTGCAGTCCAAGAGACACTCAAGAGTCTTCTCCAACACCACAGTTCAAAAGCATCAATTCTTCAGCGCTCAGCTTTTTTTACAGTCCAGCTCTCATTGTATTTTCATTCTAATGAAATAGAATCAATATCTCAATAATAGTTGTGCAAGGAAGCTCTTTCTATTTTTTCATATCTTTCACATTTGCTTTGTAGTTTTATAGTGTCTCAACTTTAATATGTTCATCTTAAAAGGAAACAGGAAGTGCAAAAGGTAGAAAGCTCCATGACTTCAAAGAGAAAGAGCAGTAGAAAAAGCGTCGAGAAGGGTGAGATCAAGCCTAAGATAAGTGGGGCTGGGACCCGTGTGACAGGTCCCAAGGTACAGACAACGGCTGGAAGACAGGAGCAGAGTGAGGGGCCCCGGGAGCCTGGGTGTCCGGCAGCAGGAGGGAGCAGAGCGCGCGCCAGCCTGGGGTGGTGGGAAGGAGCAGGGCTGGTGATGGGACTCCACCAAGCTTGCGGTGGAGAGGCTCTGCCACGGACCGAGGGTGACTGGCTGAGGGCGGGGTGGACGATGAGACCCACTGGGCAAAAACCTGGGGGGCTTGGGAGAGGAGCCTGAGACGGTAAGGTTGAGAAGCCAAGATTAAGGCAAAATGGTGGGTTTAGAGATGTGAGATTGGAGGGCATAGTGCAAGTGGGTCTTGAAGAAAAAAAATATGTCAAAAAGGCAGCCTTTTTTCATGTTCCGAGAGCCTACGTTAACTCGGCAGTTGTGCCGCTTTTATTAGGCCCTGTTTGACCCCAATATGAGTGAGGGTAAGGCAGGTGAGGTCAGAAGCAGCTCAAGAAAGGACTGACAGCAAAATGGCAGGGAGACGGAGAGGGTTTGAGAAATAAGACCCCCCC
>SJYF01000002.1:3985873-4002946 GCA_006410515.1 Procapra przewalskii
TTTCTAATTGTTCCACAAGTGATCAGACGCTAAAAACGTTACGGCATCTTAACAAATGGCTCCAACATAGTGACAGTAGGTGAGACGGAGGTGGACCACAGCTAACAATTATTTATGTGGTCTTTTTAGGGAGCTTGTATTCTGAATATGCTGAGGGACTATCTTGGTGCCGACGCATTTAAAAGTGGCATTGTAAAGTATCTGCAGAAGTATAGCTATAAAAACACGAAAAACGAGGACCTGTGGAATAGTATGGCAAGCGTGAGTATGTTTTCATGTATCTCTGTGTTTGGGGTTGGCAGGCTTATTGCCTTATTTTGTTTTTGCTCTGTACCACATTAATCTCTCTGAGAACAATCATGAGTGGTTTTTCTTTTTTTCCCAAAGGACTGAGTGATGTGTTGATTTTTGGTTTTTAGATTTGCCCTACAGATGACTCGCAACACATGGATGGATTTTGTTCTAGAGGTGAACATTCATCTTCAACCGCGGTAAGTTTTCACATCTGTACGTGTTACCCCAAGGCCCATTCTTTTACTCCATTTCCTTTGAAGATAACTCTCTGCCAAGCTTTCTGAGATCCTGGATCTTATCAGTCTCTCTATAGATAAGGCTGCATTTAAACTATACTAGAGTGACAGCCTTTTACAATTTTTCTTAAGTCTCTCTATATAAGGAAGTTTTCCAGCCATCTTTGGTAACATTATCTCACTGATTATATTTCTTCAGCTTCACTCTCTGGAAAGCAGTAGATTTATGATGTGCTTCTGTGATAGATTAGGACTATAACCATCAGGCTGTGTCGATTGTTTCCATAGCCCTTCATTTGTGGGAAAAAAAAAAATAGATGGTGTGAGCATTCTCAGGCACTTACGATGTGTCAGGCACGTGTGAAGCACTTACGTGTATAATCTGCTTTATTCTTCACAATAAGCCTATGAGCAAATGCTATTACCCCTATTTTTACAGCTGGGAAAATGAAATCCAAAGGCATGTGATTAGTAAATTGCAGAGCAGGGATTTGAATTGAGATCTAACTCATGTCTTTAACTGCTAAGCTATAAAGAATTCATAACACCTGAATCACAAAGCAGCCTGAGCCTCTGTTTATCTGGCCTTGTGGAATATTTTCACAGGTAACTCAGTGTGAGCCTGGAGATTCAACAGAATTATATCCACTCGATTTTTATTTTCTTGGCTGTTTTGCTTTCAGAGACAGATTTATTCCATAGTTTCTAGACGTGTCCCATGGAATGTTTTATCCTTTCATTAGGTCTTAAATATTATTTGAAAGCTTTTTTAGTATCAAAGAGTAAATGCTCGTTTGAGTTAATGCTGGCTGTTGGGTTGTGGGCCCCGTCGGTTTTATCACTTGGGAAGTACGGGCTCTTGATAGAGCACTTTTCCCCCCGCCTTGCTTGTTGGATAGACAGCATCCTTACGGAGGCGTTGCACACCTGGCCTCTTTCTGTCCTTTCTCTCCCTGCCTTCATACACACGCCTGCTTTTGTGCCCAGTGTCAAACCCAAGGTCTGCCTAGGAGAACCAGCTGTGGTACCTTTTAAGACAGAAGAAAGGGAGAGAATGAAAAGCGAAGAGTTGGTGCTCTGGTGGATACGCTACGGCTGGAGCCAGCAGGGGAAGGGAGCGGGCTGGGGCCTGGGAGCAGAGGAAGGGACAGAGGAGAGCTTCACTGGCTGCAGCCCCTGCAAGCTCAAGCTTGGGCTCTCTTCTTAGAGGTGGGTCCAAGTAGTTCACATATCTGCCTTTCGCATAAACCAGCACTGGCGACGGGAAGGCCTTGATGTGAAAACCATGATGAACACCTGGACGCTGCAGAAGGGTTTTCCTCTGATAACCATCACCGTGAGGGGCAGGAACGTACACATGAAGCAAGAGTACTATGTGAAAGGCGTGGCCGATGCCCCAGAAACTGGGTAAGGTTCACAGGCAGAAACTCATTTGTTGCCTCGGTAATGACGTCTGCCTGGTAGGAGGAACCCTTGTTTTTGAACTAGCACCCTTCCTTTTGTTGCAAAACACGTTAATCCAATCTAAATACCCTATGAAGCTGACTTACACAGCACCATCTTTTCAAAAGGATTAAGACGATATATAATTACTTTAACGTTCTCATGGTTTGTAGTTAGACATGACGGTAATTTTCAGTTACTGGATTGAAGTCAGCTCTGAGCATTTGTCACTAAATTACAACAGTGCCTGTCAGTAGGGTCGGAGCTAAGGACATAAACATCCAGGTGATTTCCAGGAAATGCAAGAGACTGATTCTCTTCTTTGCCAGTCTGATTTGGATCCCCAAACCTGTTTGTCAGCTTAACACTACAGAGGGCATAGCTGGAAATGAGGCACTGCAGCTTGACAGACGCTGCTGCTACTAAATCGCTGCCGTCATGTCCGACTCTGCGTGACCCCATAGACGGCAGCCCACCAGGCTCCCCGTCCCTGGGATTCGCCAGGCAAGAACACTGGAGTGGGTTGCCATTTCCTTCTCCAATGCATGAAAGTGAAAAGTGAAAGTGAAGTCACTCAGTCGCTGGATGGACACTTAAATTTTTTTTTTTTTTAATGATTTCAGATGTCTGGAGAAGTTATAAGGAGAGCAAGGAATTCCCGTATAATCTTGGCCCAGATATGTGTTAATTCTTCACCACATTTATTTTATATATCTATGTATAACCTAAAATATCAAACAGCTCCAAAAATATGATCTTTATTTCTCTCTGCATATATGGCAAACGTATTTTTAACTGTTTGAGAGTAAGTTGGAGGCATGATTCCTCTTCACCTGAAATACTTCAGCGTGTTGTTCAGTTGCTAAGTCGTGTCCAATCCTGTGACCTCATAAACTGCAGCACGCCAGGCTTCCCTGGCCCTCACTGTCTACTGAAGTTTGCTAAACTCAGGTCCATAGAGTCGGTGATGCCATCCAACCATCTCATCCTCTGCTGCCCCCTTCTCCTTTTTGCCTTCAATCTTTCCCAGCATCAGGATATTTTCCAGTGAATCAGCTCTTTGCATCAGGTGGCCAAATTACTGGAGCTTCAGCTTCAGCATCAGTCCTTCCAATGAATATTCAGGGTTGATTTCCTTTAGGATTGACTGGTTATATCTCCTTGCAGTCCAAGGGACTCTCAAGAGTCTTCTCCAACACCACAGTTCAAAAGCATCAATTCTTCGGCACTCAGCCTCTTTATGGTTCAACTCTCACATCCGTACATGACTACTGGAAAAATCATAGCTTTCACTACACGGATCTTTGTTGGCAAAGTGATGCCTCTGCTTTTTAATGCTGTCTAGGTTTGTCATAGCTTTTCTTTCAAGGAGCAAGTGTCTTTTAATTTCCTGGCTGCAGTCACTGTCTGCAGCCCAAGAAAATAAAATCAGTTACTGTTTCCACTATTTCCCCATCTATTTGTCATAAGTAGTATTTTCTAAAAAGAAGAAAAGTGGTTTATATAATCACAGAACCTTTATCAAAATTATGAAATGAACTTGATACAATACTATTATCAAATGTATCAACCTTATTCAACTTTACTCAGTGGTCCTAATCATGTCTTTATAGCAAAAGAAAAAAAGGAAACAACCTGGTCCAGGATTTAGTATAGGATCAGACTGTATTCCTGTCACATCTCCTTAGTTCTTTGATTTCTGAACCAGTTCCTCAGTCTGCGTTTCTTGACCTTGATATTTTTGAAGAGTGGAGGATGGCTCTTTTAAAGAATGTCCTTTAATTTGGGTTTTCTGCTGGTTTTATTTTTTCACAGTCAGATTCAGCTTGTGCATCTTGGCAGGAATTCCACGGAAGTGATGCTGTGCTCTTCTGAGTATATGATTTAGTAGAAGGCACAGGCTGTCAACTCCTCTACTTCTAGTGGTCTCACTTTTACAGTCACCCCCTCGGAGATCCCTTTGAGACTATCAGGGCTCCCTTGAGCCCAGATTCCTAGCTCTTTTCAAGGAGTCCAAGAAGAATGAATCGAACCCAAACTGGCAGCTCCCACAAAGCTGGAAATGGGCTGGGATGTTCTCCCACAAAGCTGGAAATGGGCTGGGATGTTTTGAGCTCTTAACTCTAGCTGTTTCGGGTACCCTCTTTCTTTAAACAAGCCAGTGCCTGGCACATGGTGGGTGATTTAGGCACTGCTTGCATTGCGTCAGCAAGTGAACTGTCTGTCTCTTAGGTTCCTGTGGCATGTCCCACTGACATTCATTACCAGCAAATCAGACGCAGTCCAGCGCTTTTTGCTGAAGACAAGAACAGGTAATTTATTGTGGACCTACTAGCTTACTTCAAGAAGGAACTGTTTAAATGTATAGGATTTAGATAATCAGTTTTCCTGGGTATTTATCTTGGTTAAAACAAAAACGATCGGGTCAGACTTCATCTTCAGCAGATCCCTGACTTTCAATTTCTAGTGAAGAATATAGGTTTGAAAATACTGTTTGGTTGCAAAAAAGAAGGCCAGTATCTTGCCAGGTAGGGAGTAAAACAGGTGAGTTGTATAATGCTGAGGAGGAGAGACACTTGGGAAAATCGCCCCCGACTTTAACGTTGATGGGTTGTATCATACATGTGGCTTGAAACATTTACATTCTTCTCATAAGTCTATAAATCTCACAAAATTCATGTCTTAAACTAGTATTGGCTTTTGTCTACTGGGATGCTGTTTTCTGGTTTCTAAAAGCAGTGCGTTCAATATGAAACTCCTTTCAGTATTAAAGTTGTTGAGTATGAAGCCTGCCTTTAGTCTCTGATCAGAAAAGCTTTTACCAGTCAAGAGAGAAAACAGAGCTGTGATTTACTTATTTGCTCTAGATGTGCTCATCCTCCCAGAAGAGGTGGAATGGATCAAATTTAATGTCGGGATGAACGGCTATTACATTGTGCATTATGAGGATGATGGATGGGACTCTCTGACTGGCCTTTTAAAAGGAACACACACGGCAATCAGCAGTAATGATCGGGCCAGTCTCATTAACAATGCATTTCAGCTTGTCAGGTAATGCAAGCCCTCCTCACAGTCTTGGTTTATTCCTGAAAGCTGCTGTTATCATTCAAATCTCTGATTTCTAAAGATGAAAACGATTGATTGCTAATAAGAAATTGAAGGATGTTTTCTCTCAAGTTTTCCTAACAATTCAGGGTTGCTTTTAGCGTCAGGATTAACCTCTTATCTGTGTCTGCTGAGGACCAAGGTAAAGAAAGGAATCTGTATTTTAATCTTTTTCATTAACAACTTGGATCAGTTGGAGGCAGAAGTGTAGAAAACCAGGAGACCAACATCCCAGCGAAGACCCTTGCCTGGCCCTTAAAGCCTAGCCCAGCAGCTTTTCCTAGCCTTGCTGTATCTAACAGATCAGGTTTCTCCCTGCCGAGTGAAGGCTTCTTAGAAGACTACGGTCGCCCAGACCCAAGCTGTTGTCATTACATCTCTTGGACTAAAGGAAAGCAGATCCCCTGTCCCATCCCCATGCTACCCAAACTGGATGCCTGGACGTCACAGCATCTTTATGGCATGTAGCTCATAGGACATGGTCCAGCCAAATGACCGTTGAGTGGGAGAGGATAATATTCACCTTTTTTTTTTTGCCCCATAACATTGGCTTTTCAGGAAATCTTCCCCATGCCTAAAACTCAAACTTCTTTACTCTTTAGGTAGAAGTGATGTCCAAGAGGAATCCCCCAAGTGGGAGAGAATACTGTAATTCTCAGCTCCATGTCTCTCTGCTCTAAAATGTTGAGTTCTTCCTTTGGAGGGCCTCTCGAGGTGACAGAAAGCAGTGGGGGATAAAGATAGGGGTTGCTTATGAAGCTGTTTCTGCCTGCCTGAATATATTCCCCTCCACAGTGCTGCTGCTGTGCTGCTAAGTCGCTTCAGTCGTGTCTGACTCTGTGCGACCCCTTAAATCACTGTTTACTTATGTGTGCACGTACCCTACCACTGAGGCTTTTAAGACCAACTCTCATTATAATGATGAATTTTTTAGATCTATATTCAGTTTCTTTTTGTTTTGTTTTCTTTATTTGTAAATTTAAAAAAATTTATTTTAATTGGAGGCTAGTTATTTTACAGTATTGTAGTGGTTTTGCCGTACATTGACATGAGCCAGCCATGGGTGTACATGCGTCCCTCATCCCGAACCCCCCTCCCACCGCCCTCCCCATCCCATCCCTCTGGGTCATCCCAGAGCACCAGCCCTGAGCACCATCTCATGCAGCGAACCTGCACTGGCCATCTGTTTCACATATGACCGTAGACATGTTTCAGTGCTATTCTCTCAAATCATCCCACCCTCGCCTTCTCCCACAGAGTCCACAAGTCTATTCTTTTATTCAGCTTCTTTTTGAAATGGAGATGAGGACGTATTAACTCCAGGGACTCCTACTGGTGACTGAGTGGCAGGCTCTCTGGTGAAGCTTCCCGAGGGATCTTTGATCGCAGTTCCCGTTTCACTCTGGCGGTCCAGCAAGGTTCGATGTTTCCTGGAGGGACATTTGCTGACCTGCTGCCATTGCGTCTTAACCACAACCAGTAGAGCTCTACTATTGTATGTGGGTATATAATGTAATATATTACATTATATATTGTATGTGGTTAGCGCTACTATTCGAGAAAGTTCCTTCACAGTGCAAACATGCCACATGTTATATGTGACAGGAAAGCTATTAGTATAAAGGTCATTATCTGTAAGGAGTTGTCTATATCTGACTGAATATTTTGCTGGAAGCTTGTTAAAATAATTTTTGAAGCAAATAGTTGATTTCCTGGATTTTTCTTTCAAACTGCTAACCCTGGTGTCTCTTGACCAGCATTGGAAAGCTATCAATTGAAAAAGCCTTGGATTTAACCTTGTACCTGAAGCATGAAACTGAAATCATGCCAGTGTTTCAAGGTTTGAATGAGCTGATACCGATGTATAAGTTAATGGAAAAGAGAGAGATGAATGAAGTGGAAACTCAATTCAAGGTAAAAAGCTGGAATAAATTGAATAGTTTTAGATAACTGGTTTGCTTTGGTGCGGGTGTGGAAAAGATTTCTTACCGTGGTGTATATTTTATACATGTCTTGATATATTTTAAAGAAAATTGCAATTATCTCCATATTTGAGTTGACCCGTGAAGATTTTGGTTTTATTTTGGCACTAAAAACAGGCCTGGCACTGTTAGACACTTATTCATTCCCTCGTGTGGCTAATTCTTTATGTCATTTTACTTCTGTGTTGTGATGGTTGCTCTTAAGATTTTCTGGGACTCAGGTACTTAAGCAGGAGGCACACAGTTGTTACTTTGGGCAAAATGTCATGAAGTCTTGCTGTATAGTTTGCTCTCAAAATGTCACATCAACTGTCTCTTTTAGTGAGTTTTGAAAGTGGCAGCTCATCCTGATTTTAAGAAGACAAAGTATATAAGATGGTTAAGTAAATACTCGAATCATTCAGCATTTCTTGCATTTGACCTTTTTTATAACTAAATAGAAACCGAACTGCGTGGTTTTGAAAATCTGAGTTGGCCTAAGCTTTAAGAAGCGATCCCTATCACCTGAGGGTGTGCTGAGTTCTATAAAGCACGAGATGACTGGTGACAGGTGTGGCTTTCCCGCAGGCCTTTCTCATCAGGCTGCTGAGGGGCCTCATTGACAAGCAGACGTGGACAGATGAGGGCTCCGTCTCCGAGCGAATGCTGCGGAGTCAGCTGCTTCTCCTCGCCTGCGTGCGCAAGTACCAGCCCTGCGTGCAGAAGGCAGAAGGCTATTTCAGACAGTGGCAGGAAGCCGGTGGAAACCTCAGGTCTGTTTTTCTTGAGCAACTAGTTTGTTCAGGTAAGGGGTATCTTTTCTGTTTTCTATCATCATGACTCAATGTTGGGGGCAAAAAGGAAACAAGTATAGGTAAGACTCTTCTGGTGCTCTTCGGGAAAAATAATTTTTTTTTCTTTTTAAGTTATCTATGTCTCTCTCAATTTTCTGCTTGAAATAATGCTAAGAGGAAACTTCTATGCATAAAAGTCAAATATCTGAACAGTTAGAATGGGATTAGAATATTTACTCGGGGTGGGGGGGGGTTGTATAGCTAAGGATACAAAAGGGCTTCCCTTGTGGCTCAGCTGGTAAAGAATCTGGCTGTGATGTGGGAGACTGAGGTTTGATCCCTGGGTTGGGAAGATCCCTTGGAGCTAAGGGAAAGGTTACCCACTCTAGGATTCTGGCCTGGAGAGTTCCATGAACTGTATAGTCCATGGGGTCACAAAGACTTGGGACACAACTGAGTGACTTTCACTTGGCCCCAGATAATCCTTTCTTTTGGGCTTCCCCGATAGCTCAGTCAGTAAAGAATCTGCCTGCAATGCAGGAGACCCCGGGTCTATTGGGCTTGGGAAGATCTGCTGGAGAAGGGATAAGCTACCCACTCCTGTATTCTTGGGCTTCCCTGGTGGCTCAGCTGGTAAAGAATCAGCCTGCAATGCAGGAGACCTGGGTTCGATCCCTGGGTTGGGAAGATCCCCTGAAGGAGGAAATGGCAATCTGTTAACAGTATTCTTACCAGGATAATCGCATGGACAGAGGAGCCTGGCAAAGTCAGACATGACTGAGTGTGTACACACACACACACACAGGAGCCTGGCAAAGTCAGACATGACTGAGTGTGCACACACACACACACACACACACACACACACACACAGCCTTGTTAGAACTGAGGCAGCTGTGCGGGGCAGGAGGAGCGGCAGTGCCTCTCCCGGAGCCTCTCAGGCCCCTCAAGCTCCTGACAGGCGGGGAGGGGCCACAGAGGGATACGGGGCAGGGGCCAAGGCCTTTTATATTTGGGGCTTAAATCCCATGCAGGAAATACTAAGCTAACAATATACGTACTTCCATTTAAGGAAGTGCCTACAAACAGTGGTCCTGTTGGGTTCCTGACTTTTGTTCATAGGCTTCATCTTAAGTCTAGTTTGAATTTTTTTTCTTTTGTCTTGAAAAGTGACTGCCTAATGAGTCAATTGGCATCATTCACGTATGTTGGAAACAGATGTATTTTAAAAAGTGGCATTTCACAGTGTATTTTTGAGAAAGCTACTTAAAACCAAACTCAGTTACTCTTTCTTGCCTCTTTCATAAAATGTTACTGGAGGAGAGAGGTTATTTTGGTTTATATTTCCAAGCACACGTCTCTGATTGTGGAGCCGGTTTATCACTTCATAAGTAAGTCTCCTGCATGCAGACACACTTCCCTCATCCCAGCCTCTCTCCTGGTGTGTTCTTTTCCACAGCCTGCCCAACGACGTGACCTTGGCAGTGTTCGCTGTGGGGGCCCAGACCCTTGAAGGATGGGATTTTCTTTATAGTAAATACCAGTCGTCGTTGTCCGGTACTGAGAAAAACCAAATTGAATTTGCTCTCTGTATCAGCCAAAATAAAGAAAAGCTTCAGTGGTGAGTAATTCATTCATGTTCATGTAGCCAAGAGGAACTAAATGAGAGCAGATCCTTTTGGCACCTATTTTTGTTCTCTTGGCCAGGAACCGCATTTTCTGCTGGGAGCGTTTATGCAGGAGGGCGCACATCTAATGTGTATGGTAAATAATTAGGGAGCAGCGAGTGTTAGGAAAAATATTTTGAGGAGTGTGTATTTGTGTATCTTTAACACATTTAGAAATATATACTTGGTATCCTTATTTAGCCACTTGTGAGCAAAAAGAATATATGAGAAGGGGTGTTGTAAATATAAATGTTAGTTTTTATTATTATGTAGCTATAGTGAGTTTCTCAGCTTTTTTTTTTTTTCCACAAATCATTGTATTAAAAAGTTCAAAACTTTTTCAGGGCCTCTTCATTGCTAACACGTCTCTTAATCATTCTAGGCTACTAGATCAAAGTTTTAAGGGAGATGTAATAAAAACTCAAGAGTTTCCAGATATTCTTAGAGCTATTGGCAGAAACCCAGTGGGATATCCGTTGGCCTGGCAGTTTCTGAGGGAAAACTGGAACAAACTTGTGCAAAAGTAAGTCGTGCCAAAAACTGTGCTGTGACTGGGAAAAATTCCTGAACCTCGCTGTGTTTTAGCCGAGTTTGTCAGATACCAGGGGTTATCCAAAGGGATTCTTTTGACTGAAGATAGGAGGTGGAGGTACCCAAAATGTCCTTAGAAAATATGAAACTCTGATTCAGTGCTAACTCGTGGATGTGGGTGCTCAAGTTCTTCATGCCCCGTGGAACAATCTCTTCCTGTGCCCTGTGACCCATATGAAGCCTTCTTGCACACAGTTCAGTCCACGTCTTCTATTTAGTACTTGCACATTGCATCTGCCCTTGTAAGTAGCACTTATTACTTGTGTCATTTTCTTTTGGGTGCTTTATCGTTTATTCAGTGGCTGGTGTGTTTATTTTTTACAACTAGATCTTAGCCCCTTGGAGCCAAGGATCATGTCTTATCTTTTTCATGCCTAACTAGTGTTTGGTGGATTGCTATAACATATGTTGAGGCACTTAAAAGTACATATGGAATGAGCAAATACTTCCTAATACATTTTCACAATTTCTATTTCTAGGTTTGAACTGGGCTCAAGTTCTATAGCCTACATGGTAACGGGAACGACAAATCAGTTCTCAACAAGAGCACGGCTGGAAGAGGTAAAAAAAATAAAATAAAAAGCTTTCTTTTTAAACCCAAGTGACAGTTAGCTAATAAGTTATCTAATAAATAGGGGGTCAGCAAAATACTTGAAGGGCCTGCTGAGTTAGAAATGAATTTTGTCACTGAGCGCATGTTCTTTCTGGATGTGTGTTTTGTTCAGTATGGTGGTTTTGATTTTAGCAAAAAATCAGTTACAAATAATTGAAAGCTGTGCCTCTCCTCAAACATAGAAGTCTTAGCTCTGCCATTGGAAATTTTAGGGCTTAAAAAAAATCACTTTAGACATCTAATCCCTGTTTAGGATGTTAAAAGTGATTATTGGAGGAATAAGTGACTGAAGTGATCATCTAGCTATTTTGAAAGAGGCTGGTCTGGAGACTAGGTTCTCCACTATTCAAGCTCAGGGTTCCCCATTGCTTACTTTATGTACTATCTACTTTCAGAAAGGATTTTAGGCCCCTTGTAAGGTCTATATATAAAACAATGTTAACAAAGAGCTGCATAATGTTCAGAAAGAGGTAACTGTATGAGGGATTTATGCTGAGGACAATTTATTGCAGTTGTGCCCTACATTTATCACAGCTTCCTAGCAGCCAAGGAAAGATGAGCAAACAGTATGAGTCGTTGTCAGGCAAGAGAGACCCTTGGAACATGCAAGTTTGCCACAAAAGCACACTTTTCAGTCTTAATGGCTCGTTTTGTTGTGGTGCGTGTTTGTGTGGTCAGACACTTCAGTTGTGTCTGACTCTTTGCGACCCCATGGACTGCAGGCTCCTCTGTCCGTGGGATTCTCCAGGCAAGAATACTGGAGTGGGTTGCCATGCTGTGCTCCAGGGGATCTTCCCAACCCAGGGGTCGAACCCTCAGCTCCTGCAACTCCTGCATTGCAGGCAGATTCTTTACCCACTGAGCCACCTGGGAAGCCTGGCTCTTCTCTCACAGTGCTCTCTGTAGTAAAGTTGTAGAACACATTTTACATGGCTTTAAAAATGTTGCATTTAGGTAAAAGCTGAGAGCCTAGTAGTCACTTTTTTTAGGAATGGTTCAGTTGTGTAGTTCCATGATCTAGCTTGATAGAGACTGCTTTGAAAAATGAAAATGACAACCCTTATTTCTCCAGTTTTTCAGTAGTCTCACCCAGGCTTGTGACTAACTTGCACACAATAATTCAAGACTGACCTTCTAGTGACGTCTACAGCAGACATACTCTGTGTGATGACTGCAACCAGCCAGGGGCTGTGACGATGTGTAGCAACAAAAGATTTCATGTCCTGAGTGATCATTCATTTATTTTCTCATTAATTCATTCAAGACGTATTTCATTCTTACTCTCCAGCAGTTATGGTTTTAGGTGTCAGGGCTATAGTGATGAAATAGGATATACAAAGTCCCTGCCCTCACAGAGCTTATATTCTACCGGGAGAATCAGACAGTCAGGGACACGTCAGCCTATGTCGGGTAGTTCTATGCCCTGAAGATGAATAAGGCAGGGAAGGAGAGTGACTGGGTAAGGGATGATGCTATTCTGTGGGATGACGAGTGGACGTGTGAGCAGGTGCGGACAGAAATGGAGGCGTCTAGGAGAGTGTTGTGTGCAGAGGAAGCATCAGGTACAAAACCCCTACATCAGGACATGTAAATGAAAGAGCCTGACATGTTGTCAGAATGGACTGTGTCCTGCTCACATTTAAAATGCAGGCACCAGCCCAAGCCCTTCCTTCCCCTCGCCTCCAGTTCCTCCCGAGTCCTGCCGGCTCTGCTTCCGGCTGCTCCATCCTCTCTGTGCACCTCTCTGCTCTTAGCACGGCCAAGCCTTTCTCATCTCTCGCCTGGGTCTACGGTGATAACCTCCTGACTGGCCTTCCTCCTGCTGCTTGGCCAGCGCCAAACCATTTTCCATCCTGAAAACCAACCCACAGCGGACTGGGTTGGTTTTCTTGGAACGCCTGCCCGTTGCTCTTGACATCTCAAACCCCTCCTTCCCATGTGGGTGAGTCCGCGATGACCCAGCCCCGGCCCACCTCTCCGGCTCATTCCCAAACACTTCAGTGTTCTCAGACACTCAGCCTCCCTCTGCTCCTGGGCCCCACTGGGTGTTTATCCCGGCTCAAAGCCTCTGCACTTTTTCCTCCTTCTTCCTGGCTTGCTCTGTCCCCAGCTTTAGACTGGGAAGGTTCGTTTTATTCTGTAGAGGCTCGAGCTCAAGTGTCATCAGCTTCGCAGACCACTTTGTCAAAGGCAGGCCACGTCCTCCCCAGTTGTGATCATGGCCTGGGCTTATTTTTCTCCACTGCAGTGCAGGCATCCCAGTTCACTTCTTGTCTCCTCTGGGAGACTGTAAGCTCCATGAGAATAGGGTGCTTGCCTGACTCGTGGCCTCATCCTCAGTGTCTTCTGCAGTAATTAAGCCAGAGGAATGAGTAAGTCTCAGAGTCCATGTTCATGAAGAAATGGATGTGGGTGAGTCCCTGGTACACTCTCTGGGCTTTAGGTTCTGCACTTCACCCACATTATACAACGGCGTCCTCACCATTGCTCTGCAGTGTTACAGACGAGCAATCTGAGTCCTGGAGAAGCTATCATTGACTTTACCCATGTATCAGGCTGCTTACTGCACAGAAAATGTTCTCAAGGGGGCAAGGGTGAATCATCTATGTCCTCAGCTGAGCTGCTGGATTTCCCAAGGCAGATGAAGATAGGAGTGATAAATCTGGGTCCAGAAAAGTTGAAGGGAGTGGGTTAACAACGGGCTTTCTTAGAGCTCTTGTAGGTATCTTTCAGTGCTATTGTTAAGCTCCTTTAGGACTAATTTAATTTGCCCAATTAGTAAAACCGCTGATGTAGTTTGACTGAAGAGTGCCTAGAGTGATTTTTTTATTTTTTACATTTTATTCAAGTATAGCTGATTCACAATGTTAATTTTTCTTGCATAGCAAAGTGACTCAGCCACACACATTTTCTTTTTCATATTCTTTTCCTTGATGGTTTATTGCAGGATATTGCCCAGAGTGATTTTTTTAAATAGCATATTAATTAATCTTGAATTCTGATAGAAAAACAGTAGGTTGAGCTACAATTTAAGGCAGGACAGTGAAGCGGGGTGTTCTCTAGGTTGTTATAGTGGGAAGGCATGCCTTCAGCTCACTGAAAAGTTCTACTGAGATTTAATTTTAAAACAACCCTGAATCATTTAAAATTGGAATTTGATCTTTCAAAAGCCTATTCTTCCCCACCTCCTCTCCCCAAACTTACGATTATGACATGGATTTTTAAGGAATTAACTGTCTGGAATCCATGCTGAATAAATAAAACATCTTGGCCAAGACTTGCTTCCTGTCTACGAAATCAAAAATTGATGGATTAATGCTGTGAAAATTTATGGGAAAAGGTTAAGAAGCCTTGACAGTGAGAGAGAGTAGCACAGTGGTCAGTGCTGTTGCCAAGCCAACCTATTCCTCCTGTGAGCTTAAGGGGGATAAAACACCCAGAAGGGAAACAACAGCAGATATTTTCGAGGAGATAGCCAAGCGACTCTCTCTCTCTAAAACCGTGGGGAATGTTCTGTGGATTTTATCTTGAGGGAACAACACATCAATTGTGGATTAGGAGAAAAAAAGTTGGCAAGGTTTGGGGTATTACCACCATAACTTGCTAAGAACTCCGCTCCCTGCAGCGTTTCTATAATAACATATGTGGCCAGGGCCATAGAGAAAGACTGCACTTTATGGGGCTGAAGCTGTTTGGCTTGGCAAAGAAGAGATTCTGCACATTCTGCTTTTTTCAGATACGTTTAAAAATGTTAAGTTTGCATCAGGGTGTATGTCAGAGACAACACCGAAGATAGATATACAAGATTAAAACTTAATTATAAAATGGTAAACCCCGAAGTCTTTTAGAATCTGGCAACTGTGAATAAATTTTAAAAAGCTGCAGAGAGGGGAAAAAAAGAAAAAACACAACACTTGACATCATGAGGCATGAGCTCATTTCGGAGCTCAAGTTTATGTACATAATCATATCCAGACACCTGGCCCTGCCTTCTCTGTAGAATTTTGACAAATGCTGGAATTCTGGCTTCAGTTTTAACTAGCCTAAACTTACATTTGTGTAACCTGAAAACAAAATTTTAAAAGCCTGATTCTTTTCCCCCACAAGGTAAAAGAATTCTTCAGCTCTTTGAAGGAAAACGGGTCTCAGCTCCGTTGTGTTCAACAAACCATTGAAACCATCGAGGAAAACATACGCTGGATGGATAAGAATTTTGATAAGATCAAAGCGTGGCTGCAGAAGGAGCAGCTTAAGCTGCTGTAACGGTTCGGCTCTTGGTCGGTTCCTGTGATGTGTAATCTGCAGACTTTTGTTGAATGTGAATATTTTTGAGGTGGAGATGAGCCAGCCTGGCACCCACTGAAGATGCTTCTTGCCCCTCCAGTTCATTTCACTCCTTCCTTTTCGTGAAGACTGGCTGCTTCGCGTTTTCCTCAGGGAGTTGCTGCCACCACGTGTTCCATTATAGGTGTGACCCCGAAATGTACACCCAGGTGGGGGGTTCCCTACTGTGGGGAACTAAAGCTCCTTTTTCTTCTTATATTGTGGTCTCCACACCCCTGCTCCCCACGCGTTTGTCATTCATACGCTGCTGCGTCAGTCTCCTGGGAAGACTCAACAGTGATGGCTACTGAACCATGAATCCCTGGGGCGCTGACTGAGCCAGAACGGCCCCTCTCCATCCAGCTTTCTCCTGCTTGCTGCTTGCCCAGGGGCTGACCTGTTCGGCCACATCATGAGGCTTCCCTGTCCTCCAGCTTCGGCTGCACTCCCAGGAGGGCAGATCAGAGCTGGGGTTGACGAGAGAGCAGGTGAGGGTCTTTATTGCCCTGGCTCCCTTGCAGGTAGCCTCAGGCTGGCCTCCAGCCGAAGGATCAGCTCCAAGGAGGTGGCCCTCTTCCCCACCAGCCTTCTGCATCTCTGTGCTAGTAAGATGCTTCCTCCTCTCAGCTCTGCAGGGGGAAGCAGAAGCCTGGCTTTGGTTAGCCCTGTCTGGACTCGTGGTTTTCCATACAGCCTGCTCATATTCTTGTTTAAAAACACAACAAAAACTCCACAAACACCTTCCATAGAGCCCTCCTGAGATAATCCTAATTAGAGGGTGCCATCTGTTTCCTCAAGGCCACTGACCAGCAGTGTCCCTTCTGAAAAAGCAGAGTGCTTTCAGATCTGGGAGAAACCTTTCATTGGAAGTTGAACCTGTGAGCTATTGCTCTTTTGGTAGGGGATGCTTCCCCTCCTTGTTTCTTATTTGGTCTGGTCTCCAGTTCAGTTCAGTTGCTCAGTTGTGTCTGACTCTTTGTGACCCCATGGACTGCAGCACGTCAGGCCTCCCTGCCCATCACAAGTTTCCGGAGTTTACTCAAACTCATGTCCATTGAGTTGGTGATGCCATCCAACCACTGAAGAACGGACTCATTTGAAAAGACCCTGATGCTGGGAAAGACTGAAGGCAGGAGGAGACAGGGCCGACAGAGGATGAGATGGCCTGGTTTATACTCCCTAAATAACTTGTTGGCGCTTACTGCCTGTGGGCACTGCAGCCTCTACTAAATGTAAGCTATTGTGAAAGGGAAACTTTTGCTTATATCAGCCTAAGCGAAGACCAGGTATGGTGTTGGAGTTGAAATCTTTTATGAGTTTAATATATTGCAAAACTTAAAGGAATAGGATATGAAAAACGTCAATGTGTTCTAATACACTATGGAATAGAAGGTCTTTTCTGGACATAAATGTGTCTATAATTCCATTTTCATACATACTGCCTGACTGAATGGTTTAAGAACTAAAAAACAGAAATCACTGGTCATTTCTACCCCCCCCCCAGGTGTTTTCCTTCTAAAAAACATACAAAGCCAGGATTTTCCTGTAAAATACTTTCCTTTAATTGCATCTTGTATCTTGAATAATGAAACATGGAAATAGTGGTTTTCGGTTTTGGTCACCTGAGGCACCTATTTCCCTTTGCTTTTGGAGAAGTCCATTTTCTAAAGAGACACACATCACCACAACAATGTGCAAAACCCTTTTTGGTAATAAAAAATGTTATTTACTTCTAAGCAAACATTTGCAATTTTTTATTGCAAATTAGATGGGTAAAAAGGACTGATTTAGATCCTGCAGCTTACTCAGTTCATCATTAATTACCAGCAGACACCCAAGTCTTGAAGACATTTTGAATAAACAAAAGGCATATTCAGAGAACCTTAAATAAATGTTTTCTTTTACAGACATTTCTTAAATCTCCAGATTTGGTATGTAATTTTAAAAACTTTATATATGCATGTCAATTAGTAATCCTGGAGTCATATCTTTGCAGACACATCTGTCAATGTCAAAGGTTTCACTTTTTTTTTTTTTTAAACAAAA
>SJYF01000002.1:4016763-4058046 GCA_006410515.1 Procapra przewalskii
GCTATAAAAACTTTCAATTTAAATGACTTTTTCCTTGTACCTTGACTTTATCCTCTAAAGGTTTATTCTCATCTGGATCAGGCTGTCTTTGTCCGAGACTGTCAGAAAGTTGATCCAGGGCATCGTCAAGTTCTTTGTTGTCACGCTGCTAAAAAGTAAATCTGAATTAGTCACTGGTTAGCCCATTAGGTCACCTGCAGCCTCAACAGTGCCTCTAAGCCTTCCGTAAGCTCAAGGGTTTCCCCAGGGAGGGGGCAGGTGGGCAGAGGCGCCAGCTCTTTGTCCCTCGCTTTTCACTTAGCACCTCTCTGCATCTGTCTCCCTTGCCCCACCCTTAGATGCCTTTTTCTTCTTAGAAAATGGGTCCCTTCCTAAAAAGACAGGGTTCTTAGCCTGATATTCTCGAAGTCTTATGATGCCTTCAATACATGTAATATTATGTTCCCCCAAAATCACTAATTTACTCTTTGATTCCCAAGTGTATTGTTGTAAATAAAGCTTTATACCTAGTTTTAATGATAGCTTCAAATAAAATATTAACTAAAACTAAAAACTCTGACGGAGGAAGTG
Source organism: Procapra przewalskii (assembly GCA_006410515.1). Taxonomy (NCBI): domain Eukaryota; kingdom Metazoa; phylum Chordata; class Mammalia; order Artiodactyla; family Bovidae; genus Procapra; species Procapra przewalskii. The sequence goes on from SJYF01000002.1 coordinate 4,017,334, forward strand.
ATGGGAAAGGGATCGTTCTAAAACATACTGTGAAAGGCCAAAAAGGCTTTTTGATTGTGGATGTTTCTTAATAGCCTTGATCACTATTCTAGGGACTCCTAAAATCCAAGTATTAAGAACTGAAGTGTAAACGGCAACCTGGTCATTAATGAGTCTTCCTTCTGTTGCACAGGGACTTTTGTCACTGTAGGTGTGGGTACAGACATACACACAGACACGTGGAGAGAGGGCATTTTACTGGTTTTAAGTGCTTCATGAGAGCACAGGATTATAGCAGCTAATGGTGGCACTGCCCACAGCCAGATCTGGGCTTTGTTATTTGTGCCTCTGGATATTTTCAGATAATCCCACGACTGACCCAACAGGAGGAAAATTCACTCAGAATCTCAGAGTGCAGCAGGAAGCAAGCTTTGATGCTACATCAAAAGGAAAGGGAGCCGAGCTGACTTCACTCAAGCTGCTTCGTCTCCAACTAGCTCACGAAGCACTTCTATCTCAACCCAAGGAGTTGGGGGTCTGGTTTAGGGCAATCTCTTTATCATTTGATGTGCCGTGGTCTCCTGTATCATGTATAATTTGGTACTGTAAAGAAAATTAATCAAGGAAGTCAGGAAAAAGCTTTGGTCAGGAAAAGACTGGTCCCACAGTCTTGCCTCAGAACGTGTAAATAATTAAAACAATATTGACACTGAGGTTTTTCCATTACTAGCATGAAAATGACAAGTTTTTACTGGTATGACTGGGAGGAAAACAATGCTTTTCGACCAGGAGTCTGTGATTTGATGGGCAGAGAAGCTCAAACACTGAGTGATTCCTTAAAGTAAACTTAAGGTTAAATGATGAGCAGTACTTACAGCATGTATCAGGAAAAATATAAAGGAAGGAAACATTGTCAAGAAAGCTAACAATTAAAAAAATCTGAATATATACACAATGTGCATTATTGCACTTCAATTCTAATAAAGCAAAAATATATTAAGCTCCTTCACTGCGTGTAAAATATTTTCACAGGTATTGTTTTATTTAATCCTTTTAGATAGTCTCTGTCATCTCCCTATCTCGCCAGTCTTACTTCTTCTGAAACAGAAGGTGACTGTGGTAACAGTCTTCTTCTGAAACAGAAGGTGACTGTGGTAACAGTTTTGTTGACCCTCTAGTTGCTGCTCAAAAACCAAGTACTTAGAAGCCATGCTGCTTACCGCAGTGCCGGGGGGTGGACCGGCTGCCTGGGTGGTGGGAGCTGGGGTTTGGGAAACCACTTCAGAGATGACAGCTGAAAGTTTAGCATCTTCAAATTGCTTTTGTAAGAAAACAATAACAAAAAAAGATTTGACTCGTAATATGTTGCAGCAAATTATGCCCACAATGCCATTACTTAAATAAAATCCTCAGGACAGCTTTATGGCGGTTTGTTCTCTTGATCCGAATGGAAGCACAGCAACACAGCAGCTTAAGAGCCATTTTATTCTACTTTCTACTCCAAGCATTATTGTATACAGTTTCCTCTTTTCTCTTCCTGCTTATAATATTCAATAAGCTAATTATTTGAGTTTTATGGCTTATACATTTCTTGTTGCACATTTAGGTTGATGGAAGTGTTTTAGCTTTGCTCTTTGTAATGAGTTGCTCTGAGTAAATTTTAGAAGTGGCTTTCTTTATGGTGCTAGCTATATTGTACCAAATACCTTCTCTTTAAAAGCTGCTAGAAAATCATGCTGCTAAAAGCAATGAATGGGTATGCCTGTCTCCAATAGCCTTGCTTGCCTAAATTAGATACTTATCCTATTTTTAATTCATGTATTAGGTATAAAGTATAAGTGCTAATATTGCTTTAATGTTTGGCATACAGGATGAGGTTTCAGTTGTATCCTTTTTTTCTTAATGTTAAATGGTATATTATTTTAGAATCTTTCTGAAATAATGACGTTTCTCACTTTAAAGATATACTAAATCTGTCATTGATGGGTTATTTTCCCATTGGCTTTTGGCTTCATTTTCTGAATCAGAACTTTACTTTTTAATATTACTGTATAATAAATCCTGGCACTTAGTTGGATTAGTCTTCCCTAAAAATACTAAAAAAAAAAAAAAAAAGCTTTTCAGTTTTTTTTTCATATTTTTATGCATTTATTTTTCAAATATATTGGACAGTTCAATTTTAAATTCTCTTTCCATGTTGTATACTTGATTGAGTACATGGCCATTGGTTCTATTAGTTACACAGTTGAAAACATCCACTGTGCTGGACCAATATTTCCTGATGGAATACATCTGTAACGGCCACAGAGGGTTGAGGGCACTAATTTCATGACTGTTTCCTCTTCGCTCGTGTCAGATTCTGAGTCACAAGTTTCCACTTATTTCTGCTACCCTAAAAAGCGAGGCACTAAACCCAGGACTCTTGGGAGACTTACAGGCGATGACGTGTCTGAGGGGACAGTGAAGTCCTTGGACAGAGCATCAAGGAGGACATCTTCACTCAAGGGCTGCAAAGAACCAGGAGACGTGTCAGCAAACACTACCGCATCAGTCTCCTCTTCAAAGTACTGTCACTGCTGATCAGCTCACTACACAGAAAGCTCTGCCCTTCCGAAATTAACCATCAGGACTAAAGCAGAAAGATACACTCAGAGGAAAACTGGCTTGCTTACCGGGAGCGGTTCCTTGACCTCTTCTGGCGGCAGTGGTTTTCCGTCTTTATCCTGTGCAGGTGGAGAAAAACATGGCATCGAGTCATTTCACGTGTATTCTAAGTGTGCACTCTGTAAACAGCATAAGAGGTTGACAGGTTATATCTGACGATGTGCATGATGAAGTCGATCCCTCATTCCAGGAAACAGATTCTCTCTCCAGGAAATAGGCTCTGATGAGCTCATGTCAAAAAACAGCTCACAGACATCCCCTAGGCATGGGGGCTGCTACTGGGGCTTGCCAACCTCAGAAGCCCACGCACAACAGCTGCTGTGGGTGGGGCACAGCGTGCACAGGACACTGAGGGAACACGGGGGTGAGACCCTCGCTGGCCTGGGGAGGGGGCTTTGCCTAAGTTGCCTGGGAAAAGCCAGGTAACTTGAGAGGTGGTGCGTCCAACCACTAGGCACCGACTCTGTGCCAAGCACCTATACCAAGCACTGGGAAAATCCACCCTAGGGGTGTGGCGCTCAAAACCTACAGTTCAGATGATGCCAACCTTCAAATGACCCTAAGTGCCACTTCTGAGCAATGGGACAAAATCAATAAAGCATTTAGGGTTCTTTAGTAGAAGGCGATTTATAAATAAATGGTAAAATCCCATTTGTCAACAATGCAAAAATGTGTAAGCACAAGATTCTCCGTTTGTACACACAGTTAATCCTTGGAAAACTGCAGGGGTTAAGGGACGGACATCCCAAGTAGCTGAAAAAATCCACGTGTAATTTACACCTGGCCCTTGGTATCTTCAATTCCACATCCGTGGATTCAGTCAGCCACAGGTGTGATGCCGTAGTGTTTACTAGTGAAAAAAGTCCGAGCAGAAGTGCACCCAGGCGATTCAAACCTGTGTCGCTGCAGGGCAACTGCACAGTTCCCCTGGTAACAAGGGGTCAAGGTGGTTTTCGTTTGCTTTGTTAACATTCGAGGAGATGCAGAGGTCAGGAGTATCACCAGCTTCCCTATTTTCAAAGTGCCTTCCCCCATCTCCACATCCTCTGAGTCCTCACGGACCTTCTGATCACTGTCCAGTTAGCAGGGGAACAGAGCCCGGGGTGTGCTCTCTGCCACTCCTTAGCTGCCAAGGCAGCAAGTCTCCCAAGGGGCACACAGGAGCGGGGATGGGGGCACACATGCTCCACACTCACACTGAGATCACCCTGAGTTTGGAAGGGGAAGGCTGCAGTCTGCCTCGGGGAGCTGACTCTCCTGAGGGGGCCTGATGGGAGCAGTTGAAGAAGGACACAAGATTGAACTCCGAGACTGACCAGCACCTGGACATGTTATGAAGCCACAGGTAACTCATAATGGGTGAGAACCACAGTTGAGGAGGAAGCAACCACAGAATAAAGTGGTCAGGAAAGCTAATCGGCCACATTCTTAGAAGCTGCAAAGGGAGAGAGAAAGTAACCAACCTCCAACCTCCTACTCGAAAGAGAGTTACAGGCATTTGACCAGCTTTACCGATGCGACAGCTACTTACGGGCCACGTGGTCTAAGAACCTTATAAACAAACAAGCCCAAACAAATAGAAATGCCATGGTTTCGACTGAATAGTGAAATGCAGAAAGGAAGCAGACTAAAGGGACCCAGCATAATAAACTTTCAATCAGGGGGAGCGCTCAATAAAGTTCCTATCTGTCACATAAATGCACTAGCAAATCGATGAATACAGAGTATCAATTTGATTTTCCTGCATTATTCATGAAGTCTGGTAGAATATCCTCTTAAGTAGTGGTCTCTCCCATATCACTTATTCTGTACAATCTGTATATTCAAAATAAAGGAAATGGGTCAATTTATCACTGGCTATATTGAGTCGCTCAGTCATGCCTGACTCTTTGTGACCCTACCGACTGTAGCCTGCCAGGCTCCTCTGTCCATGGGAATTCTCCAGGCAGGAATACTGGAGTGGGATGCCATTTCCTCTTCCAGGGGATCTTTCCAACACAAGAATTGAACCTGGGTCTCCTGCATTGCAGGCAGATTCTTTACCAACTGAGCCATCAAGGAAGGCCATATCGCTCACTATAATACAATTTCAAACAGCCTATTTGTCAACTTGTATCTAAGTTTTGTAAATCCTTCCTCAGGAAGTGATTGGTTCTCAGATGGTAAATCGTTTACCTGCAATGTGGGAGACCTGGGTTCAATCCCTGGGTCGGGAAGATCCCCTGGAGAAGGAAATGGCAGCCCACTCCGGTACTCTTGCCTGGAAAATCCCAGGGATGGAGGAGCCTCGTGGGCTACAGTCCACGGGGTCACAAAGAGTCGGACACGACTGAGCGACTTCTCTTTCCTTTGGTTTTTCTATCTATCTGTATAAAGGTTTCCTGAGTTTTCTTTATTTCCGGTATCGCAACAAACCACGTTATCAGACAAGACAATGTTAGACTTCTTTCACCTAAGGAGGGAATGACAGGCCACTGACAAATATGTTAGCTTTACAGCAGGTGTGCTAACAGGATATTAGTTAAGTAATACTACCTGATGCTTGAAATACTAAGAGACACGACTTTCATATCGCAGGTCTGTTCCCATGTCCCTTCTTCATGTATATGAAATTCAATGTGAATGAAAATAAATTAGAAAAGAGATGCCAGCCTGTTTACCTTGGCTTCTTCTAATCTGTAATCAGGAGGAATCGTTTCTTCTCTTTCACCGAGTTTCTCACGGTCCTCTTCTTTGGCTTTCTCCTGAAGAAAAATTAAACCGTTTTCATTGTTAACACCGTTCTCTGATAAAGTGGATGCCTGAGTGATTAAATCCGAGGTTAGTGAATCCATTGTGAGGTTCCCACAGCAACTGTGTCTTTGACGCTGTTTCCTCCTGGGTTAGCAGGCTCAGGACCGCTGGTTTCCAGCCTGCCAGGTTACGGGGCAGCTGTGAGGAGTGGCAGGCAGTACCACTGCCCGCCTTAGTCCTTGGCAGTGGAAACCAGGTGGACAAGGTGAGACTCAGAACTCCAGCCTCTGCACGCCAGCCATCCACTGCTGCACCCAAACACTGGTGCTCACTCTGGTTTCACGCAATAAACAGAACACACACCGTAACAGAGGAATCCAGCTGGCCATGGTTGCAGGAATTTTTTTTTTGAACTGACTGACTTATTTGGGGAGTTGGGGGGACCAATGATAGCTCCTTTCTAGAAGTTTCTGAGCTGCCATTACCTTGACTTTATCCTCCAAAGGCTTTCCGTCTTCTGGATCTGCTTCCTTTTTGCCCAGGCTTCCAGCCAAGGCTTCGACAGCATCGTCTGACACCATGCCCTTCTGAAAGCACAGCAGCGGGTATACTAAATAGATGTTAACCACGCCTTTTAAAAGAGACTACAAGGAAAAACTCAGATGAGCATATCCTTCTTTCAGGCCTGGATAAGAAGCACATGTCATCTTTTAATAATTTGGAAAATCTACAGAATTGGAATCTAGGTTTAAAAAGCCTGACGTGTTAAAAATGAGGGCAATTTTCTTACATTAAACACGGAGAGTATGCAATTTGTAAGCTGGCACTGAGAAGCCTGTAAGATCTAACCAGCACTCTGGTTCAGGAATAAGGCAGTTCACTGAATGGGGAGGACCACGGAGAAGCCAAAAGCCAAGAAAGAAGAAAAAGATGTGATCTTCGGGCGACTGTCCTAGAGATGGCACAGGAAAGAGGCCCAGAAAAGCCCTCGAGAGGACCTTTTTCCCACTGGAACAGCCGGGCCTGCCCTGGAGGCGATGGCTCTGGCTGAGCTTGTAGGCACAGAAGCCTGTGTTCTCTGTGTGGCTTCTACTGGTCAGAGTGGACGCACGCCAGTTCAGATGACGTCTGTGTGACCTACTAACCTGAGTGACGCAGTGAGAGCAGCCTGCCTGTGGTCCAGCTGATGAAAATGAAGCATGCTCCCTATGATGCAGTAATAACACTGGACACAGTGTTATTATAAAAAAAAAGCTGGATGAACATAGAATGTAAATGGCATAAAGGGAAAATAAAGAATAAATTATGTTTGGGCTCTAAGATAGGACTAGAGCTGTCTTTTTTCAAACCATAGGTCACGATCCATACGTGAGCAGTGCTTAAATCAATTTAGCAGGTGGTGGTCAGGCCTCTTTTTAATGAAGACTATAAAACTGAATGCATCATTCACATCAAGGATAAGGACCATTGACTAAACCATTGTTGCTACTGTGTGGGTTGCAGAATTGATGAATTCCCCACAGTTGATCTTGATCCAGTGTGAAAGGTCCTGAATTAAACAGTCTCAAAGATTATTCTTATCATAAAAGATATATGACCTCACATGGAGTACATATTGGAGTAAAAGCATCTTTCTGTTTTCTATAGCTTAGCTACCCTCCTAAGTAAGAAAACTTGTTCTCCTGCTAAGCTGTACCACAAAAGATCACCAGGGAATTAAAGGGCAGTTAAGTGGGAAGGGATTTATCACCATCTAGTGGTTAGAATATTCATTGGAAAAGGACTGATGCTGAAGCTGAAATTCCAATACTTTGGCCACGTGATGCGAAGAACTGACTTACTGGAAAAGACCCTGATGCTTGGAAAGAATGAAGGCGGGAGGAGAAGGGGACGGCAGAGGATGAAATGGTTGGATGGCATCACCAACTCAGTGGACATGAATTTGAGTAAACTCTGGGAGTTGGTGATGGACAGGGAGGCCTGGCGTGCTGCAGTCCATGGTGTTGCAAAGAATTGGACACGACTGAGCAACTGAACTGAACTCAGTAGTTGGAAACACCATAGATTTTTTTTTCCCCAGGGACAACAAACATCCCTGATGTCTTCAACCTGCTTGGTACTGTAACCAAGAGTTGCTGGGGTCCCCAAGTCTTAGCCAAGCGATCTCATTGCTACCTGGTCCCAGTCACTCACCCACACTTTTGTTTTCTAGTCTCTGCTGCAGAATCTTTGGAAACCAGTGCTGCCTTATTCTGTGTCCTCTGGCTCAAGAAATAAGTGAAGCAGCATTAGAAGAACTGAAGCAGCGGCCTCGGTAACTAACGGATCTAGAAACAGGACTGCGGCCAAAGCTTCCATGCCCATTGTCAAGTTCAGAACTAGAACTCCAGTCTCTGGATGTGCTCAGTGAACTTTCTTTTTCTACCACAAGAATGCAGAGGGCAGACACTCATCCCCGCCCTTCCGGCTTACTGTCTGCTTTTGCTCGCTCATCCTCCAGCCTCTCTGGAGTTCTCTGACCTTTATCACATTCTGTGCCTATTCTTTCTGACTCCCGTGGGCGTCACAACCCCAGAAATGCCAAGTGACTTCGGTGGTGAGAAAGTGGGTGGAGCAGAGGCCCAGGAGTGGGGGTAAGAGAATGGAAAATCCAGGGCTCTTTTTTCCCCCCTCTCCAATGCTTGGCTCTCTACAGTCAAGGTAAAGTTGGAAAGGAGCTAACTTGCTCTTAAGCCCTAGCAGTCTCACTCGGCACGACAGGCAGTGGCCGTATGTTTAGGTCCAAGAGTTCTGCCCTGGAATGTGGGCTACTGTCTTCTTGACTCCTATCACTGATTCTGTGCCTACTCCCCGCACAGTCTCTGCCAAGATTCTCTCTCCCACTGCCGTTCCTTACCACTCTGGCCTGTGGCCTGACTCCCACAACATCATAGTTTTTGGAGGGTACCCTGAAAATCTCCCATACAATAAAAGGAGGTCACTTCCTGTCCAAGGCAGGAGGCAGACTGTGACGGGATTTGCCGATGGCACCCAGGATTCCCTGGCAGGAAGCAGCCACTCGGGGTGCCCAGGACACAAGTCCCACACCTTCCCCAAGGCCCTCTTTCTCAAACAACTAAATGCACAGACCCCAGTATCCCAAGGGCTCCACACTCTGTGCTGGCCTGTCCTGGGCTCACTGGTCTCCCCAGGAAACAGCACTGTTCCTACTTCTCAGCAGGATCCTGCCCTCCACATGCAAGCCTTTTCAAGTTCCTCCAGGAGAGGAGTTTTTTCACCTGCTTTTCTTTTTCCATAGAATGATCCAACTGAACTGTGAGCATCAGACCTGGCCCATTTCCACACCAGGCTTGAAGGGTACTGAGTGCAGGACCCTATCTTAAATCGAGCTGAAGTTCTGAAGGGTGAAGTGAATTGCTCAAGGTCCATTCAAAGTTCATCTTCCTCATTAACAAGAGAGACATGATCAGAACAGACCCCACAGTGTCCTCATGAAAATTTAATGAGAAGATACTGCAAACCATCTAGAAGAAGTTAGGTATTTAGCCTGTAGATGCACTAAGTCTACAGTAAGGAAACATAGTCCCATCAGCTGGTATCCTCTGAGTCAGAATCTATCTGCTAATGAAAACAGAAGAACACAGAGTCAACCAGTTAAATACCATACTTCATACAAAAGCCAAAAAGTCAGAAACAAAAAGAAGAGAGGGAAAGGAAGCGAGTCCATCTGTCGCTTTCAGTTGGGAGAAAAAAGGAGTCATGATGATAAAGGTTCTTCTGTGTTCTTCTGTGTATTCACAGGATTCTGTGTACAAAAAAGATCTTCAAGACCCAGATAACCATGATGGTGTGATCACTCACCTAGAGCCAGACATCCTGGAATGCGAAGTCAAGTGGACCTTGGGAAGCATCACTATGAACAAAGCTAGTGGAGGTGATGGAATTCCAGTTGAGCTCCTTCAAATCCTGAAAGATGATGCTGTGAAAGTGCTGCACTCAATAAGCCAACAAAGTTGGAAAACTCAGCAGTGGCCACAGGATTGGAAAAGGTCAGTTTTCATTCCAATCCCAAAGAAAGGCAATGCCAAAGAATGCTCAAACTACTGCACAATTGCACTCATCCCATATGCTAGTAAAGTAATGCTCAAAATTGTCCAAGCCATGCTTCAACAGTACATGAACTGAGAAATTCCAGGTGTTCAAGCTGGATTTAGAGAAGGCAGAGGAACCAGAGAGCAAATTGCCAACATCCATTGGATCATCAAAAAAGCAAGAAAGCACCAGAAAAACATCTACTTCTAGTTTACTGACTACGCCAAAGCCTTTGACTGTGTGGATCACAACAAACTGTGGAAAATTATTCAAGAGATGGGAATACCACACCACCTTACCTGCCTCCTGAGAAATCTGTATGCAGGTCAGGAAGCAACAGTTAGAACTGGACATGGAACAACAGACTGGTTCCAAATAGGAAAAGGAATACATCAAGGCTGTATATTGTCACCCTGCTTATTTAACTTATATGCAGAGTACATCATGAGAAACACTGGGCTGGAAGAAGCACAAGCTGGAATCAAGATTGCGGGGAGAAACATCAATAACCTCAGATATACAGATGACACCACCCTTATGGCAGAAAGCGAAGAAGAACTAAAGAGCCTCTTGATGAAAGTGAAAGAGGAGAGTGAGAAAGTTGGCTTAAAACATTCAAAAAACTAAGATCATGGCATCTGGTCCCATCACTTCATGGCAAATAGATGGGGTAACAATGGAGACAATGACAGGCTATTTTTGGGGGGCTCCAAAATCCCTGCAGATGGTGACTGCAGCCATGAAATTAAAAGACACTTGCTCCTTGGAAGAAAAGCTATGACCAACCTAGACAGCACATTAAGAAGTAGAGGGATTACTTTGCCAACAAAGGTCCGTAGAGTCAAAGCTATGGTTTCTCCAGTGGTCGTGTATGGATGTGAGAGTTGGACTGCAAAGAAAGCTGAGTGCCAAATGACTGATGCTTTTGAAGAGTAGTGTTGGATAAGACTTTTGAGAGTATCTTGGACTGCAAGGAGATCCAACCAGTCCATCCTAAAGGAAATCAGTCCTGAATATGCATTGGAAGGACTGATGTTGAAGCTGAAACTCCAATACTTTGGCCACCCGATGCAAAGAACTGACTCATTGGAAAAGACCTTGATGCTGGGAAAGAGTGAAGGCAGGAGGAGAAGGGGATGAAATGGTTGGATGGCATCACTGATGCGATGGACATAAGTTTGAGTAAACTCCGGGAGTTGGTGATGGACAGGGAGGCCTGGCGTGCTGCAGTCCGTGGGGTCGCAAAGAGTCAGACACAACTGAGTGACTGAACTGATGATAAAGGTGCAGACTTTTCCATCAGGACAGTCAATAAAAAGTATGTCTGGCTGTTGGTGGGACTCCAAATCAGCTTGAAATACACAGGAAAGTGAAGAAGCATGATTAACCACAGTAGCTGAGGAGCTAGAAAGCATGTCAAGAGGTTAAAATACAAAATACACCTGAAATAATGTAAACATTTAAATCTAGCCTGAGTTTCCAGCTCCTCCATGGAGCTGTATTATCCTCCCTGGAGATAGTACAGCTATCTAAGATTTAATTTTTATCTTGTTAGAACAAGGTAATACATTGGTAATACACAGCAGGAAAGGAAGAACACTGCTTTCTCAATGCATTTCTCAAGGCCCGGAGGGTCACTCACCGCTGGAGCTGCTGTGGGTGGAGCCGACTGCACAGAACACATGGAGGTCCGAGGCACGTCCTCTGCCACGGGCACGGGGGCAGCGGCCGGGGATGCCTGCAGAAAGAAGCAGACGCAACGAAGGATTTCTGTAATACCCAGTTATTAAAATGAGACAACAATGAACCAACAATATGGTCTGCTACCCTACCCGCCATGAGCATGATTTTCTTGAATGCTTAAGGATCTTGAGCAGTGAATAACTCAAGGCATGTTAAACCTCTCCAGCGACCACTACTTCAACTTGGCTTTACCTCTTACCTTAGGTAGGTTACTTAACCTCTCAGACACAGTTTCCACATCTGCAAAATGAGAACAATGACAGTACCTGCATCTCAAGGCCTTTAATGAGACAAAACATGCTAAGTGCTTTGCATAGTACGTGGGAACACAGTAAGCTCAAAGACTGTTATCAACTGTCATTATTTAGATGATTTGCCACCATATAATACATAATGTTATACAACATAATATTATATAGCTGTACTATATATATATTGCAATTATGCAATATTTAAATATATCATTTTCATATGTCTAACAGCACCCTGTGAGTTGTAAATAGCTAGGTACAAATGCAAGGTAGTAAGAGTATCTCAGGGGTTCTCAAAATGAGGTCCTGTGACCACCAACCTCAGCACTGCTAGGGGACTTGTTAGAAATTCAGATTCTTATGCCCCACCTTAATATACTAAATCAAGAATTCTGGGGGTGAGGCTCAGTCTGTGCTCTGATAAACCCTCCCGGTCATCTTGATGCACACTGAAGTTTGAGAGTCACTATCATTTTGTCACAAGAGTAAAATTTCAAACAGGTTGCTTTTATTCCAGACATTTATGGAAGCAAATCCTATATGAAAGGTGCTTACCAGATGATCATTAATAGTGTATGATCTCTTCTTTCAGAAATTTACTATGGGGTGGGAGGTGGGAAGGGGCTTCGGCATTGGGAGATTGTGTATACCTGTGGCTGATTCATGTCAATGTATGGCAAAACAAATACAGTATTGCAACATAGAATAAAGTATTTTTAAAAAATCCAAAAAAAAAGAAATTTACTATGCAAAAATATGTACACATGTGAGAAGTAAAGACCAAAGCAGCTAAAACCTTGTTTGCAACAAATGTCCCAACAGGGATATAAAAAGAAAGCATGACAGACTTCCCTGGCGTGTTATATTCTGCTTCCTAAGAGTTGTAAGTGTGGTAACGTTTGGGGAGGGCCATGCAGGAGACAAAGGCCATATTTTAGCAGAGCCTTTTAGGGCTGACTACAATTTTAGCTGATCTAGAATCTGGAGAGGTTATTCCAAGCAGAAGGAACCACATGAGAAAAGCTTGAAGATGCATAAGTACTCACTATCAGAGTTTAGTGATGGGGGACACGTCCTGGTAGGGAAGGAAGCTGGTGGTGGTGGGTAGTCGCTCAGTCCTGTCCGACTCTTGCGACCCTGTGGACGGTAGCCCGCCAGGCTCCTCTGTCCATGGGTTTGTCCAGGCAAGAGCACTGGAGTGGGGTGCCATTTCCTTCTCCAGACCCAAATAAACCAGCAGGAAATTTTTGGGGGAAGCTCTTGGCATTGGAACAGGGTGGGTGTTGTGGCTACAAACATGCCTGAGAAAGAACAGTGCCAGTGGACACATGGGGTGGGCTGGAAGGAGACCAAAGACAGAGGCCAGGGCCGTCTTGAGGTGATGAGTGACGACAGCTTTAAGTAGGTCAGTTACAGAAGCGAGAAGGGAAAGAAAAGCATTAGTGTGAAGGCTCTCCTGAAGGGAATACTGGGTTACAGGACTCAAACTGCAAGAATATCAGGGTCAGCTTGGGAAAACAAAGCACATCCAGGAACAGGCAAGACGAACACGGCATGTGAAAAAATATGGCAGAACGGGCCTTTTCATCAGCTGCTTCTTGTTAAAATAGTTTTGGTCTCGGCATTTTCAAGATCACAGAAAAACACTGAAAAACAACCAAAACTGGAGATTTTAAGTTTTAGAAACATACCTCTGTTTTTTCAGTTGGCTTAGACTGTTTTTCTTTACATTTAGACTGGTCAAAATCTTCTGAGAGTTCATCGATGAGTTCTGATTCACTCAGGGGCTGTAATATAAGGAATATTATATAGTATGAAAAGAATTATTATTTCTTTTTTTTTACTTTGATAGAAGAAAAATGCTTTCCTAGAGAAAAAGTTTTTCTAGGTAACATATATTAGGTTGTGTTTTAGGATCTAAAACCCAAAGCTAATTTATACAGGGCATACATTTCATTTATCAATATAAGATAAATGTCACGCAACAAATAATGAATACTGAACACCCAAGTATCACAAAAAATGGTAAAGGTTTATTCAGCTAAAAGTTTTCCTGATATTTCAATTTCAAAGTAATTTTGTTCAAATAAAACTGCCCATTTCCAGTGAAGAGCTGCATGGTTTTATGTGACTGCTTTTTCTACTTCCTACTGACTCTCGTATTAAATAAGTCAGAGGAAACACAGACCATATATTCCCTTTCTATGAGAACGCGGGTTTTGGCAGGAAAGTTCTGTTGTCCCTAATTCCTTCCAGTGAAATGGTATTATTTATTTACTGTCACTGGTCAAAATCTCCACATGCCCTAATCTAAGAGATGGCATGTAATTCAGAAGCTCGGCCCCAGAGATGGACAGGCTGAGTTTTGAGTCCTGGCCTTGCTACTTCCTAGCTATTTGACTTTGGGCTATTTACAGGATCCTTTTATGTCTTAATTTCCTCACCTGTCAAATGGGGATTAATAACAGTGCCTTCCTCATTCAGTGAGTTCTCAAAATGATAACACACAAACACCATTTAGTGTAGTGTCAGGCACACAGTAAGTGGCTAATGAATGTAGCTGCTTTATGACAGGCAACTCTGCTGGTTCATAGCGAATTAAGGAGAGGCAGTGCGGAATCAGAGCATTTGATGATAAGATCAGGATCAAAGTAAATGCTAACGACCTAATTTGAGGGCCCTCTTGATATCAGCTCCTATGTTCAATGAATGCCACCTGTAAACTTGTAATAGTTAGGTAATAATTCATGAGGTAAATAATCATTAAAATGAGTGAAATGGCCAAATGCTGCTGTCAAAGGTTCCTTTCTCCTTAATACTAGGCTGGCATCTGAGTCTCCACAGTGAGATCTGGTCTATGAAAATTATCTGTTTATATCTTACAGTTGTATTTTTTTTTTTAACTATCTGAAAAAAACTTATTTTCTCACCTTGGGTTTTTCTTCAGCCTCTGGCAAGAGTGGTTTTCCATCTTTATCCTGTGAATCAGATTGAAAATTCATTTAAAATGAAACAAAAAATTTTGCTTTCTTATCCCATTAAGCTTGTTTTTGAAATTCCAGGATATGAGAGAAGAGACTGTCTTTTTCTGATATGTTTGAGTGAGTTTGTGTTTCAAATTAATTTTTAAAATAAAGTATCAGAATAAAGGAGCTGGGTTATAAAAATCAAGACCAAATGCTATAAAGTTCAATGCAAGTACTTTCTTTTAAAATTTACTAGAAAATAGTTTCCATCTTTGGATAGGGAAGTAGAATTTTTTAAAAGGTTCTTTGGCAAGAAAGATGCAACTTCATCAAAGAAAGGCTGAAAAAAGGTCTTGATTCTCCAACCAGGATGAAAAGGTAGATCTCATTCCTATAAAACTGTTTTAGTTGTTTGGACATTCACATTTAGAATGTTTCTTAAAATATACTTTCCATATATAAGCATTACAACCATTTCCCATCATACGTTTATGTGCATTATTTCAAAGATAAATGACAAATATAATTACAGGGATAGGTCCAGTCTCCTCACACCAAACCAAACCCACTTTCACTGAAGACACTGGTGAATCATTATACGTTTCTCTACCACTTACAAGATCTATGTGTTTTTATCCGTCAGCAGTTAGAGAAAATATAAACTTCCAATTATTCCTTCCGCTTCAAGGTTAAGGATCTATGTCAAGTATGGTTAATAGCTGAACCACTTGAATTTGTGGGAATTTTAGTGACCACACATGATCACTACTTAGGAAACCCTCTTTTAAAGGGTTCAACTGTTCAAGACAGAAAATAAAAGCTTCAGGGTTTCCAGAGTTGTTATCTGAACTCGGCCAGACATGCCCTGAAGCCTCCCGGGGACAGACAGGGCACCATGGGACACACGGGCAGGAGCAGCGAGCCGCCGGCACGCAATGAGGCGAGCAACGTACTGTGGCCGGCTTTAATCTATACTCCGATGGGACTGTCTCCTCGTCTTCACCACATTTCTTTACTTTCTCTTCTTTGGCTTTTGCCTGAAGAAAGTGGAGAGGGAGAAAAAAAAAAGGTAAAATAAGACATCACTTTATGTACTCCGTGGGTGTCGAGGAGAAGACCCCATCAGATTAAAGGGCCCAGTGAGCGGCCGGGAGGAAGGTAGTAGAGGAGACTAGAGGCAGAGGAGAAACAAGCCAGCCAGGAGTCCCGGGGAGGCGTCCCTGCCCTGTCTCC
The DNA here is from genome assembly GCA_006410515.1 of Procapra przewalskii. Classification (NCBI taxonomy): domain Eukaryota; kingdom Metazoa; phylum Chordata; class Mammalia; order Artiodactyla; family Bovidae; genus Procapra; species Procapra przewalskii. The sequence continues at coordinate 4,032,995 of SJYF01000002.1, forward strand.
ATGACCCTGGGAAGCCACCCAGACTTTCTTTGCCTCAGTTTCTTCAGCTGTAAAATGGGACTACTTCCTAAAGAACCCTTACCTAGCTCTCTTGATTTGTAAAGACCAGCAGAGAAAATGAAATAACTGTTCTTTGAAGAAAGTTAAGAAGAGTACATAAGTTAGTTGCAATGATTTTACAGCCTTCATCTGTCATACTCAATGGGGTACTTACCTAAGGGGGAGGGAAAAAAAAAAAAAAGCAATGCTCAGGAGGGTTAAACTCGTTCAGTGTTAAACAGATGAGAAATGGGAGAGCCATCCCATCACAAATCTGGTTGATCCATGGATAACTGGTTTTACCTCTTTTAAAAGAACTCCCTTCAGGAGCACCAAGATTCACTGGATTACTGAACCATGAGCAATCGAATGCATCTACATAAGAGCATGGTACCATAGCAGATCAGCGGCTTTCAGGACGGGACATCTGCATTTTAAGTTACTGGTGGGTAACGTGAAGTTTCATGCTATGTAATAATTTGTATCAGTATCAAGACATGGATTTAAATCACAAGCTACTGGGCACAAAAGTGTGTGTATGTATGTGTGTGTGGGGTGGTGGGTGGGTGGGTGGTATTTAGCTGATTCTAGCTTACCTATTGCTCCCATCTACATCTCAGCCTAAGATCGTGGTTCTCCATCAAATGCTTAGTTAGTTGATTAATTTTAAAATATTTAATGAGCACTTTCAATAAGCCAGGTACTTTTTCTAGGCTTTGGTATTATAGTTTTATTGTTCTCTAGAATAATAACCGTCATTAAGGGATAAAGGAATTTAAAAACAAAAGTATTTCCAGTTATATTCTATTTCAGGATATAGTGGATGTCCTATTACACCGTACTTCTCCCCAGTTCAGGGATCTGTGAGGTCTCCAGCTATGAAACAGTCCTCACGGAAGAGTCACCCATACAGGACTGTGCCCCCACTTAGGCTTGTGAACAGTGCGTCATATGCACAGCTAGACACCTTTCTATTCCTCTTTGATCTTTATATTTCTTAAACGTTTGCACTGTGGTCTGTAGTCAATAGGCAATGAAAACAAACATCCCTGAATTGACATAATTCCAGACTAGTTAACTGCACTAGAAACGGTGGTGGTCTAGTTGCTAACTCATGTCTGACTCTCTTGCAGCTCCCATGGACTGTAGCTCGCCGGGCTCCTCTGTCCATGGGATTTTCCAGGTGAGAGAACTGGAGTGGGTTGCCATTCTCTTCTCCAAGGGATCTTGCAGACCCAGGGATAGAACCCTGGTTTCCTGCATTGCAAGCAGATTCTTTACCAACTGAGCTACCAGGGAAGCCATAGAATCAGGGGAGATTAATAGTGAGGTATCACTAGAGAATAAATATGCCATGGTGCATTATTTATGAGAACGACAAGCAGGCATGGGCCTCCTCTCTGAAGCATCCCCTGGTGTAGAATGTGCTCGAGTGGCTGTGGACTCCTATACCATACCAATCTTTATGGGGTTATCACAGCAGACTACCCAAAGTAGTGAATTCACCATCAGGTACTAAAATTCAATGTAAGGATTGAGGATTTCCAGAGGATTTAGAAAATCTTCACACTTTATATATAATTAAAAAGGAAAACTAGTGCAAAGAGTGAAAAGGAACTGTTCTTTTTGTTTAAATTTTAGGAGTTTGCTGGTTTTCTAGAGGAACTTTAACACATTCCCTGGTATTAAAAAGCAGAGACATTACTTTGCCAACAAAGTTCCATCTAGTCAAAGCTTTGGTTTTCCCATCAGTCATGTATGGATGTGATAGTTGGACTATAAAGAAAGCTGAGTGCCAAAAAACTGATGCTTTTGAACTGTGGTGTTGGAGAAGACTCTTGAGAGTCCCTTGGACAGCAAGGAGATTCAACCAGTCCATCCTAAAGGAAATCAGTCCTGAATGTTCATTGGAAGGACTGATGCTGAAGCTGAAAGTCCAATACTTTGGCCACCTGATGCGAAGAACTGACTCTTTGGAAAAGACCCTGATGCTGGGAAAGATTGAAGACAAGAAGAGAAGGGGATGACAGAGGATGAGATGGTTGGATGGCATCACCGACTCAATGGACATGAGTTAGAGTAAAGTCCAGGAGTTGGTGATGGACAGGGAGGCCTGGCATGCTGCAAGTCCATGGGGTCACAAACAGTCGGACACGACTGAGTGACTGAACTTAACTGGTGCCTCAGAGGGTAAAGAACTTGCCTGCAATGTGGAAGACCTGAATTTGATCGCTGGGTTGGGAAGATCCCCTGAAAAGGGAATGACAACCCACTCCAGTATCCTTGCCTGGAGAAGTCCATGGACAGAGGAGCCTGGCAGGCTACAGTCCATGGGGTGGCAAAGAGTCAGACACGACAGAGTGGCTAACACTTTAATTATTCTACATCCGTAAACCCAAAGTGCTTAAAACTTATTTTGACATAACTTGTTTTACAACTACTCATCTGATTTTAGTCACTCCTGAGTCTTTTCATCCTGGGATTTATGTCTATACGTTCCCTCCCCAAATTATCATCTTCTTAAATCACCCTAATCAAGCAGCCCCAAGGCAGAAGTGCCCTTGGTGGGCTGCCACGAAGCCCTCAGTGGTGGACCTCCAGAACCTGCCAGGACCACCCTTTCCTTGAGATGCCGAGCCCCTTCGAACCCTGCTGCAATCCAAGTTCCCCTTCCCCCCGTACGTTACTTGGTCCTGGAGGACAAGGGTGGCTTCTCCCGCTCCCTTGCCTTCGCCTTCGTAAAGCCTTTCGTGCCATAAGGCGCCCTGTGAGTCCTCAAAGAAGGTTGACGATAGAAACTGGCCCATTGGGGACCGGGTGGTCCCAAACTCCGGGGGAGCTGCTGCAGTGACCAAGACCCCCCTTCCCCCGGAGACTGGGAACAGGAAGTGACAGCAGAAGCTGCCGCATTGTGACAGCGCCAGCCGCCAGGCCCCACCTGAGCTGGGGGCGGGCGCTCCAGGGGGCCTCCCACCACCGCCTGGCCAAGGATGCCCCAGGACATCCCTCTGCTTCTCCTCTTCTTTGCCCCCCAGAGGACTCCTCAACAATCCCTTAAAAACGGAAACTTAACATGAAAACTCTCTTCTACCAAACGCGAGCAACTCCCTAGCTCCATACTCTAAACATGCATTTGTTTTAGTTATAAAGCAATTATTGCTTGATTTTATTCTAATTGGCAACAAGGTTTCAACACTTTTCCCCAGAGTTATATAAAGGATTTTCCACCCCCATCTGCAGCCATCTCCCCTCTTTCTTTATAAATAGAATCTCCTAGAACCCTTTTGCAAAGACAGGTTTCTAATTTCCATACGAGCAGACAAACTTGTTTCTCACCAGGCCCCCAGCTCTATGTTATCTTATTTAGCCAAGTGTCTCTTAAGAATTGGCAAAGGAGATTAGTCATTCATTTGCAGTATTACAATTGTAGATGATTTATAAGACAAACACTCAAATATCCTTCCTGTTTGTTAACTTCCCAGCAATAAAATACCTGAATTAGCCAGAGCCTGAAAGTAAGGCAGAACAAAGCACAGTTCATTTGAGATCTCTAATAAAAACAAAAGTGGTACAGAAGTTCTAAACAGGTGTTGGGCATTAATTTCGTAACCTTGTAAGCTGCAGACTAACAGGCTTTGTACATGGGCCCCCAGGTCAGTACCTCATCGACCTCCTTAATGGAGCTGGGGTCGAGCTCTGGCTCCGGCTTCCGGGTGCCCAGGGAGGCTGACAGGGCCTCCAGGGCTTGCTCAGTCATGGTATCCTGCGGAGAAGCAAAGAATTCTGTACGTGAAAAATGAGATGCTCTCCTCAACCTCAATAAGCCACCTACTTCTTTGTGACATTCACATTTTGTCAGTAAATCTCTAAGAGTGAACTGTGGCCTGAGGAAGGACTCTAGGAAGGCAGTTTTACTTGAAACCCAGCAAAAAAAAAAGCAAAAGAAATAAGAACTTACCAGTGAGAGGAAACATGGGATAGGACCCGTCTGCACAGTAACGGTGCCCCTGTGCAGGGGTACACTTCACCTCTTAGCAAGCGAGAGGTGCACGTAGAGTCATAATTGTAAAATACTTGTATCAAAGTACTGTTTTTCTTTTTCTAAGCATAGGTCCCTTAAAAATGACTCTGAAAACCCTGTCCTTTAGCCCAGCGGAGTCCAGGAAGCAGAGGGCCCTGAAGTGGCTCACAGCTGTAGGAATTCCCACTCTCAGGGGTGTGGTGCTCTCTGCTCCTCCAGATAAAAAATAAACCGGCCACCCCACAAGCCAGAGGCAGAGCAGCGCCCACAGAAAACTCCCTGCAGCATCTGGGCGATCTGCAGACAGGGCAGTCTTCTCATCCAGCCCAGAGCTGTAGGGCTGCCTCTCAGGATTCCTGAGAATCAGGTTATAGCTGACTGTGGTCAAGGTGAACAGAGTAACTGCAGCCACGCTCCCTTTGAGGGTCACAGGACTCCAGGCCCTTTAGAAAATCAAGTCAAAGACCTGATGTCCCCAGAGAGTGGTGTCTCTGGGGTCCTGCCCTTCTGTGTAGAGTAACAGTGAGACAGTCTTCTCCCACAACCAAGGCACATGTGCCCAAACCACCCATAAGCATCTGTAGAAACAGAGGCCTGCCTGACCAGTATAAGCCTTATTGGTTTCATATGCCATGCAGGCCCGAGGGGAACAAAGGAGGTCGACGGGTATAAAGCACTATTGAGATCCCCCCCCCGCCCCCCAGTCAGCTGGATCAGCCTCAGGAAAGCAAACTGCTATCCAGGGGACCGTGCTGAAGTTCAAAGAAGTAATTATTGATACCTCTTCCACTTTCCTTTTTTTCTCTTTGGGTGGAGCAGCACTTCTGATCACCCCCGCTGACTGAGCTTTCAAAGCCTCTTCTGTAGATTTCTGAAAAATGAAATACAGAAGAGGGTTGACTGGCAAATGAAGGAAACGTATTAACCAAATGCTAAGAATCAGAAGTAAAAAGCCTTGGCATCTTGGGGCTTCCCTGGTGGCCAGCGGTTAAGAGGCAGCCTTGCAATGCAGGGGACACGGGTTCGCTCCCTGGCCAGGGAAGATCCCACACGCCGTGGAGTAACGAAGCCCGTGCGCCATGACCACTGAGCCTGTGCGCTGGAGCCCTCGAGCCACAGCTGAAGCCCGTGCACCTAGTGCCCCGGCTCTGCACCAGGAGAAGCCACCTGCAGAAGCCTGCGCACCGCAACTCGAGAAGAGCCCTCGCTTGCCCCAGCTAGAGAAAGCCCGAACACAGCAACGAAGACCCAGCAAAGTCAAAAACAAAGTATAAAAAAAAAAAAGTTTTTGTCTTAAAATGGGAGGTAGTTTCTAACAAGTTTCCCTGAGTGCATTCAAAACAATACCTCTTTCTTCGTTTTCTTTGCATCAGCTTTAGGGGAACTGCAGGTGAAATCTGATGACAAGGCGTCAATGGCATCATTGGGCCCCAGGGGTTTCTAAAGAAACAGGCAGCATGACGGGTCACACACGGGAACCATTCAAGTGACAGAACAGATTATAAACCCAGCAATGGTGAATGCATGCATGCAATTCTTTGACTACCAAAGGAGATACTTAACGAAATAACCCAGATGAAAGCCTATGTTTGGGAGGAAATTGGATGCTCAATGAATATGATTTTTCTGTTTCTGTCAACATACTTGTTACTATGTTGGGAGGATATTCTCATCCTATTTTTAATAATGATATTTATTCTGTCCTAAAACTTTCTTGCCCCATTCTTCTTTCCCTCAAAAAAAAACTAATTAGGAAATAAACAAGGACTGAAATGACCCCCATCCCCACCCTCTTCCTCTGAATAGATGGAAACTTCATCTCATTTAGAGATCACTATAGTCATAATCCAAAAATATAGAATTGATAACTCTTCCCCCAACCAAAGATATGAAAAATGTTAAATCTGATCTTGGAAGATATTTATGTAAACTCACCGAGGAGTCTGGAGGAGGCCCTGCGATCCCTTCTTGTTTCTGAAACAAATATTAGTTGGATGATGCTGAGAAGGCAAGATTAATCCTTACAGTCAGCAAAATGCATCCTCCCCAAACTCACATGCTGAAGTCCCATCCCCCAAAACCTCAGAATGGGACTCTATTTGAAGATGGGGCCTTTCAGTTCAGTTCAATCTCTCAGTCATGTCCAACTCTTTGCAACCCCATGAACCGCAGCACGCCAGGGCTCCCTGTCCATCACCAACTCCCGGAGTCCACCCAAACCCATGTCCACTGAGTCGGTGATGCCATCCAGCCATCTCATTCTCTGTCGTCCCCTTCTCCTCCTGCCCTCAATCTTTCCCAGCATCAGAGTCTTTTCCAATGACTCAGCTCTTCACATGAGGTGGCCAAAGTATTGGAGTTTCAGCTTCAGCATTAGTCCTTCCAGTGAACACTCAGGACTGATCTCCTTCAGAATGGACTGGTTGGATCTCCTTGCAGTCCAAGGGACTCTCAAGAGTCTTCTCCAACACCACTGTTCAAAAGCATCAATTCTTCGGCACTCAGCTTTCTTTACAGTTCAACTCTCACATCGATACATGACCACTGGAAAAACCATAGCCTTGACTAGACCAACCTTTGTTGACAAAGTAATGTCTCTACTTTTTAATATGCTCTCTAGGTTGGTCATAACTTTCCTTCCAAGGAGTAAGCGTCTTTTAATTTCATGGCTGCAATCACCATCTGCAGTGATTTTGGAGCCCAGAAAAAAAAAAGCCTGACACTGTTTCTACTCTTTCCCCATCTATTTGCCATGAAGTGGTATTTAATTTAATACAGAGGTAATTAAGGTGAAATAACAACATTAAGATGGGTCTTACTTCAATATGACCAGTGTTCCTATAAAAGGGGGAAGTGACCCAGAGATCCACATAGAGAAAAGACGACATGCAAGTATGTACACATGGAAAGAAGACATAGTTATTCCACACGGAGGTATCTACATGTGGAGACCAAGCAGAGGGCCCTGAAACAGACCCAACTCTGCCCACATCTTGACTCCAGTCTTCGAGCCTCCAGAACCATGAGATAGTAAGTTTCTGTTGTTTAAACCATCCAGTCTATAACACTGATATGGCAGCCCCATCAAACTAATACGGTGAGCTTCAGAGTAATGACAGTTTCACAAGCCCCTTATTTTATCTAAGTTAAAATAACTGGATATATTAATGTGATAAAAATTATAATTCCAAAGAGAAAACAATAAGGTGTAAATATGTAACTGTTTCACTTACATTCAAAAGTTCCCTATATTTTGGAGGAAGTGTGACTTCTCTTTTACCCAGTTCCTCTATGTAGGTAGAACTCATTGGATCCTAGGAAAACAAAAAGTACGTATAGGGATTTTTGCTGAGAATGTTGTACACATAACTCTTAAGTCAAAGTACTATTGCATTATTAACTTATGGAACCATTGCGATTAAATACAAATCATTAAGAAGCCAGCATTTTGTGCAACTCTGAAATTTTATGTTTCTACAGATACTTGCCCATATTTAATTGCCTTAACCCATAAATAATGCTATAAAATAGTCAAACCAATATATTAAATTTGATTCCTATATAACATAATTTTATTTTTAAATAATTTGCAGTATCTAATATTTCTATACCTACAAAAGGGCAGTTGATGACTGTAACCTACTAGGCTTCTCTGTCCATGGGATTCTCCAGGCAAGAATACTGGAGTGGATTGCCATTTCCTTCTCCAGGGGATCTTCCCGACCCAGGGATCGAACCTGGGTCTCCCGCATTGGAGGCAGATGCTTTAACCTCTGAGCTACCAAGGAAGCCCCAGTGGATTTCTATATAACTCAACATATCTAGTTATTTCTTATGTAATGAAAAAAAGTCAGTGATGTCTCTGTTTCAGCACTCTGCAATCCAATTTTTCTTCCTTGTTTTCCAGAGATAGCCACCACCCCAAACTTTATCACATCCATCAGTATAAAGCTGAGTATATTTTAAAACAATTATTCCACATGTAGGTATCCATAAACAATATACACCATTACTTGGCCTATTTTCAAGTGTTACACAAATGGTATCAGATCAAATTCTACTGTCATTCTGCAATGTACTATTTTTTATTCAAAATTATGCTTTTGTGATGAAACCATATTGATACATGAACACTTTAACCACCATAAAGCATTCCCCTTGTCATCATCTTGTTTCCTGTTGAATGAAATTATTTCCAAATGTTTCACCTGTTCTTATAACTCCTTACACACTGGGCAAGGCCCCCTCCAGGGAATAACTCCTTACACACTGGGCAAGGCCCCCTCCAGGGAATCTGTCTAGACGTGGAACTGCTGTTTAAAGGGAATGCTTATGTTCATGTGATAGCCAAGGTGTCTGTCACGTGTCAGACTTTTACACTTCTGCCAATCAGGTAAGTGTGAAGGGCTCTCCCTCTGTGTTTTAGTATCATTTTCCTAATTACTAGAGAGACTTTCATGTGTCTACTGGTCAAATTTTCTCCTAATTTTATACTGGATTGTTTTTTTCTCACTCTCAAAAATTCTTCATAAACTCTAGAAACAAGTCCTTTGTTGTGTCTGTTGCAATATTTTCTTCCAATCTATGGAATGCCTTTCTTAATACCAAAGAATTTATAACTGCTTTTTGTGAATCAGGAATAGAACTGAACTAAGGGCAGAAAATATCTAGAAATCAGAATAAGTTCAAGTCACAGGATGGAAATATCTGGAAACCATGAGGACGTGAACCTCGAAGAAAGAAAGTCTTTGTGACTCAACAGAGTGCATCCCAGCTGTAGTCTCAGGAGAAACAAGCAATCAGTATTTGCTGATCAACACAACTTGCATAGCTCCGTGGGACAGTTTCCAACCACAACAGTCATGTTCATTTGCTATCACGGACACCAACGACATCCTGTTTCTCTTCAAGTGGCAGAGCACGGCACGTCCTTGAGTGCATCAGGGCCGTGACCTTCTAGCCCTCTTACTCACTAGGCATGAGTCTTTAGAGACATCAAGATCACGTACCGAAACTTCCGGTCCAGTATATGTTGTGGTGTCTTCTTTCGTCTCTTCAGGTTCTCCCAAAGTGTCTATTAAGTCATCCAGAGCAGTATCCATGTCTGACTGGAAAACGGAGCAGATATGTAAATGCTACCTGCTACACAACCTTCCCTTTGACATTTTAACTACCAAAAGAAATTCTATGTAGAAAAATACCAAACACCAAAAGTTCTTCAGCTATCAAAATGGTTAAAATCTGGCCTGTAATAGAACTTATTAAAGTCTCAGAGTACAGACTCTAGGTTGGCAAGATAGAAAGCCACATTCAAGTAAGAATCAGAATTTCAGTAAGTCTAAAGGCATTAACCAGGGGAGCAAGCACGTGGTTCATTATGGCTGCCAGACCACTGTACCAATAGTCAAAAGAAAGAAGAAGACAAAATAAAAAGACTGATGATCATGTTGCTACATGAAAGAGGGAAAATGCTTGATATTTTTTTTATCAGTTGTTTCCACCTCTTCCAAATAAAATGTATCTCAAAAATGGATTTCCCTGTGCTCTTTTTTTCATTTGTGGTTTTCTGTTCACTTGCTTGTCTGAGGATGTTTAGAAATTTCCTGAAAGGGAGGTTAAATTTATAAGAAGTTGATATGGGCTTAAAATGGTAAAAGAAACAGTGACTCCATCCTATTTTTGAGGTTAAGAATCATACATTGTGGAATTTCCCCTGTAGTCCAGTGGTTAAGACTGTGCTTCCACCTCAGGGGGCATTGCAAGGCAAGGGTTCCATTCCTGGTGAGGGAAGTTCCACATGTCTCACAGTGCGGGCAAATAAATAAAACAACTTGTTCTTTTTTTTTTTTTTTTAATGATTCATTGTGAAGATTAAGCTGCTTTTAAAGGGAAAAATAACAAGTTGAAGAAAGACCCTTTACTATTTAATTCAGCTTAAAAATGATCACTCACTTTTTTTTTTTTTTGCAACTACCATATATCTACCACAACATCAGGAACTCACCAGACTGTGTAATAGAATCTGGGGTCTGTTAACTTTGGGGTGATTCAACTGGAAATTTCAGAATAAAGAAGTGCCTGGCATCCTTTAGATTTCTTTAAACCTCTGTTTAAAGAAAGTACATTTGCAGGAGGGAAACTGGAATGTTAACTCCTCAATATATAACTGGAGTTTTCAGAACAGAGGGTTACAAACATACACGAAGAAAGTCACACTTTCAACCCAGTTACATTAGCTTCAAACAATTCATTAAAAAGGTCCTTTAAGTTACCCTCACCTCATATTGCTTGCCCTCGAGAAATCGGATCATGATAAACACAGAGACTGTGAATAAATACCTATGCAAAAGTGCCCTGCTGTCTTCATACCTTTGCAGAAGGTTCACTTGGTTTGGATTCAACTGGTACGGCCGATGTTAACAATTTACTTTCTTTATTCTGGTGGGGTTGAGAGAGAGAGAAAAACTCCTCATATACTTTCATCAAGTTTAATAATGTTATATCCTTGAAAGTGAATACACTGTAACATAAATAGTATTGATCATACACTGGACAGCTGCTCTGTGCCAGACACTATACACGTTATATACTTTGCAGAACAGCAGAAGTAATAACAACAATGATATCAACCTCATTTAGTGATGCAACAAACAAGGCTCAGAGAGGCTGAGCCACTTAGGCCACTCAGTGAAGGACAGCACTAGGATCTGAATCCAGGTCTACCCATCTCTTCATTGCTCTTGGCTGCCTCTCCCAGGACCCACAGCTAGTCTCTGCAACGCTCAGGAATTCTTTCTTTCTTTTTTTTTTTTTTTTAGGAATTCTTTCTTATCACAAGGCAGCCACTGCTTCTAGGTGCTGTTCTCTCGGTCTCTGTACCTACACATCAAGACCTCCACACCCCTTGTTTTGTCAAGACATCACACACTCTTTCCTTCATTTCCATGAACTGAGTGCCCTTCCCACTGCTGCTTCAGCTGCTCCGTCAGTAATTGCCAACAACTTTGTACCCTGCGATTTCCATGCCTTTACCCAGACATAATCTTCCCTCCGGTCCTCTGCCCAGCACCCGTCTCCTGACTCTCATCTCATAGCACCGTCCTGCTCCCATGCTGGCACCTGTGGCCTCTGCTCTCTGCCCCCTCTGGCACATCTTCTGCTTTGCCCCTTGCTCCGCACACTATGCGTGCTTATGCTGTGCTGCTGGGCCCAGGCAATCATTCTCTAGGATCAGGGGCCAGATGCTTTGGGGGCCAGGCAGGAACTAAATGGCGAGGTCATTGGGTTGAAGACAGTGGGAAACTGTCTTATTTGAAGGTCTCTGAAATCTGCGCAGCAGAGCCTGGAGGAGGAACGTACAGGCTCAGACGCTCTGGGTTTGCACACCAGCCCCCACACACACTGGCTGCAAGAGGCTGCCGGCAGGTCACGTCTCCTTCTGAACCTCTGTATCCCCGTGTGTGAGAACCAGGGCAGTTACTGCACCTACTTCAGGGGGTTGTGAGGGTTCAATTAGTTAATGGATCACAGTGTGAAAGCCGGTGGTTGGGCACATGCTAAGCTCTTCCGAAGTACTACATAAGCAGGTGCTGTGACTGTTGTATTAAAGATACTGTGGAGGCTGGGGTGAACCCAAGTCCTGGCAATGGAATTCAGTTCCTCGATTCATCCACAGCCTCGCACAGGTGTTCACTCAGTGTCACTCTCTCCCCCAGCCCGCTTCTGCTTCTCCATTGTCACCTGGGCTCCAAAGTGATGTTCAAATCACCTCTCTCTTGGGACACCTCAGAAACTTCAATTCAGCCTGTCCAAAGGCAGGCATCTGTTTTCCGCCTCCACCAATTCCCCTCCTTCTGACCTCTGTCTACCTGTCAGTGGTAACCAGGCCTGGGCTCGCTGCTTGAGAAGATGCTTGCCTCATGGGTGCTGACTCTGCACTGGCACAAACCTAGCAGTACCTGGCTAGGTACCCAGCTCTCCCATCTCACCTTAGGGTTGCCAGCCTAGTCCATTCAGACACTGAGTCCCCAGGTCGTCTGAGATTTCACTGCTGCCCATCATCTGCTAAAACCTGAAGCCTGCACCTCCGCAACACCCCCTGCCTTGCTCCCTACTCACTGATTCTATCCTAGCTCTAATTCAGGCTGACTTCGGACTCCCCGGAACAGCCCCTGACCAGCCTCCCTCTTCCCAAGCGCTATGCTGTCTCATCATAGCCACTGTGGTCACTTAATCTTCCTGCAGCCTGGTTTTAATCCCATCATATCGCTCCATCTGTTCTCTGATCCCCAGTGTTCACCTGCTGCCAGCTGTACCACTGCCACGGGGATTCATGCATCTCAGCGTGTTCCTTAGCAGTGCCTCGACCTGTCTCTCTGGTCTTACGCTCCCACTCATGTCTCCTGTGCTTCACCCACTCTGGAATGCCCTTTGTACTCAGCTCACACTTGTATTTTTTTCTCTTGTTATGTTTGCAAGCCTGTAATCCCAGCTTTCCTTTCATGACTTACTCAGACCATATCCACTCAAAGTCTTCCTAGGTTCTCCAAATCAGACAGAATCCCTGTCTCCACAAACAGCTCCCTGTGGGGGCCTGTTTCAATCTGCCTGAATGCAGCCCCAGGCACACTAGAGGGGCCAGGGATACCCGGTGGCTCAGTGGTAAAGAACCCGCCTGCCAACGCAGGAGCTACAAGACTCAGGCTCGATTCCTGGGTGGGGAAGAAGCCCTGGAGGAGGGCATGGTAACTCCAGTGTTCTCGCCTGGAGAATCCCCGTGGACAGAGGAGCCTGGCGGGCTATAGTCCACGGGGTCACAAACAGCTGGACATGACTGAGCACTGCACATCCCCAAAAAGAGGCCAGCCTGCAGCCCAGTGTCCTGCAGAGCCAGATCACAGTCCACAGCTTCACACACAGTGTGGACTGAAAAAGAAAACGCAGGTCTCGTCAACCTCATCTTCTGGGAGACAAATTAGAGACAAAGAAAAGTGAAATAATTTGCCCCAAGCCCCAGCACAAGCCAGGGCACAGCAGAATCCCATACAAACCTTGCCTAACTTTACTGTTTGACTTTATGGATAACCCTGGCTACATAATGTGTGGCATGCATTTTCCAATTTTGAGTGCATTTTAAATCTATTCCAAGAGATCCAATCCTTTGCCTTCAATCTATTCACTTTCCCATCTGTAGCAAGAGTGAGGTGTACCCTGGGGTTGGGAGGGGGAGTCTTACGGTACATACAGGGGGTCTGCTGGGAAAAACAAAAAAAGTTTAAAATTTGAGTATTTCCATTTAAAGTTCATGTAAATTTTGCCATCATGCCACCTGGTATCTGCATTAGTTTGAAGAAAAATAAGCGTGCCTTTTCCTTTTTAAAATCTAAGAAAAGCCGATGTTTCAGCGAGATGGGCCATACTTTTATCCTATGACTTCCCTTACCATCTAGCCTGCAGGGGGATAGCAGTTCCCATTTTCAGAAGCAGGAAAATAAACATGGTACTTTTTTTTGCTTTCATTTCAATCTTACTGTTGCTACAATTAGTTACCTGTGGCTTTAAGAGAAATAAGTACTAGCAATTCTGGGACAAGATGACTTCCAAACTGATTACTAACCAACTGATAACTATGTTGCTCTGAGTAGAAACAGCAGACCATTTCTTGTCTTATACTCTCGGGCTAGTTCCTTCAAAGGATCTAGGGAAGCTGCCCATAATTTGCCAGCAGGGCACATATACTCCTGAGAGGGCTTGCGAGACCCCCTCGAAAACCTCCCTTATCAATTCATGTAGGTGCCGTGACCACACATGATTTACTTGCTTCAAGAGGGTAGTGTTCATATGAAATGTTGAGAGTAACGCTAATTCAAACGCTCACGGCAGTTTTAGGGGCTTCATTCCAAACCTATAAATCCTGCTGGCAGGGTCTGAGTCCAGCTGCATTTTAATTTTCTTGGTATTGACACGAGGCCTTATACATGGCAGGCGCTCGGTAACTGTATTGGATACAGGAATTTTTAAATTCATTTTTTGGTGTCTTGCTCTCTTCTCTATTCTTTAGACGCACACTCCTCTTCATCAAATGTCACATACGACGTGTTCAGTTTTACCAAATGATGGGTTTTTTGGATATGACAGCGCTGGAACACTGAATGGTTAAACAGAGGCCAACCAGGGGAGAACGGGTCTTCGCTGAGCATGTTTTCTCATAAACAGACCTGACAAGCGTCAGGGCCCATGCACACGCCATATCCTTCACGTGTGCTCACCTTGTCAGCTGGTTCGGCAGACGCTGCAGCGGCAGCAGCAGGAACAGCACTTTTTCCACCACCGGAAATCTCGTCCTGTGACTTGGTCTAAAAGATCGACAGAACTAAGGTAACTTTGAATGACCACTTCCAATAGCATACATTTCAAATGTTACCAGGGAGCCCGTTTCCCCTCGTGGACATCTTATAGAGAAATGGTCACTAGCTTCTGCTGGACGTGATGCAATGTGGGGGACACAGAGCTGTACTCCAGAGCTTACAGAGGCCACGTGGGTAAAACACACAGGTGGAGTGGGCCGGGGAGGCTCACACCAGGCTGCAGGGACGCCAGTCAAGTGTTGCCGTGGGGGCCCACTGCTGCCAGCAATTCCAGTTCCTCAAGAGAAGCTAGACATTGGCATTTTATGTGAACTATTCTGACTGTAATTGTTAGCAGCTAATTAAAATTCATTTTGATTATGGTGAGCCAAATAAAATACACAAGTGGCTGCAGCTGGTGGGCCACACAGCAATCCTGATACAAAGTATATTGTTGTATACAAGATATGTGGTCCTCCAAGGGGTCATAATGAAAAAGTTCTTCTCATAGATGCTTATTCTTCTTATATATGACTCCTGTTAGTTCTGGAAATACAGAATATATTTCTGATTCTTTTGGTGCTGTAAGTTGATGTCTCCAGTAAGAGCCACAAAATTCTAAGACCTCCAGGTAAGGAGCAGATCATGCAGGGCATCTGAATTCCGGCTTCCCTCATAGCTCAGTCGCTAAATCATCTGCCTGCAATGCGGGAGACCTGGGTTCGATCCCTGGGTCGGGAAGATCCCCTAGAGAAGGAAATGGTGACCCACTCGAGTATTCTGGCCTGGAGAATCCCATGGAGAGAGGAGCCTGGCGGGCTACAGTCCATGGGGTTGCAAGCGTCAGACACGACTTGGCAACTCAACCACCATGAAGAGAGGGGTGCAGGAGGCAGCCTCAACTCCCAGCTTCCCCTCTGTGAGACACCAGGGCCTGCTCCCTCAGGGTCACAACTGGGCACTGCTGGGCAGTGACAGACATCCCCCAGACCCGTCTGATGCCCTCCTTAGGCCTTCCATCGTCCCAGGTCCCCTCAAGGCTGTTTGCAACACCAGGATCTTGACTATACTAGATACATTAGGCATAGCTCCGAAGGGTCACCTACACACATCAGTGTAGGCAGAAGATCTGCATCTTATTCCCTAGCTGACATTAGTGTTTTCCCATCTATCCATCTGGTAAAGCATCTGCCTCCAATGCGGGAGACCTGGGTTCGATCCCTGGGTCGGAAAGCTCCCCTGGAGAAGGAAATTGCAACCCACTCCCGCACTCTTGCCTGGAAAATTCCATGGAGAGAGGAACCTGGTATTCCTGGGGGAACCATGGGGTCCCAAAGAGTTGGACACGATTGAGAGACTTCACTTTCTCTCTTTCTTTCAGCTATCTGTCTGCTTTATTTACCTTTGGTTTTGTTGATTTCTCTGATGGCGGCTGCTCGCTTGATTTGGAAACGGCTTTTTCCCTAGGAGCATGCTTGCTTCCTGTATCTGAGGGGTGCTTGGGTAGGCTTTTTGGCTGAAAACACACGCACCCCAAGGGGTTAATAATATGACACATACTGCTACTTTTCTCTGAGAAGTAGAAAGCAATTCATAGCAGTTGTGTTTTATGTAGTCAATTGTGAGAATTTAAATTAGTATGATATACGTGTGACAAATTTCACTTTGGGTACAAAATTTGAAACAATGCAATTCCTTCCCTCCCAAATTCAGGAAGAATCACACGAGCAAATTGCAATGCCTGCTGATGCCACACAGAGGTGCCATTTTAACAGAAAAACAAATAACTGCCATTCTAGGTAGCACTTAAGTGTTGAAAGATGAGAGTTCAGAATTTTATCCTTTATAAAAATAAGGAAAAAAAAAAAGGCTTCATCTTATGATATCAAGTCCTAATAATGATCACTTACCTCTGTGTGTTCCTTTGGCTTTACTTCTTGGGGTTTTTTCTCATGAACCACAGATGGCTGTCAATTTCAAAAGATAAAATTGCAATTACATTCTAGGCCATTGTTTTTGTATTTTGCAAATAAGCTCAGAAACAAAGATCCCAATTAGACCATTCTGCCTCTCTTGGGAAAGGCCCAGTGAGAGAAGTGGCTGTTGATGTCTGGTTGATAATAATCCTACCAACAGCCTGAAAACGATAATTATTTAAAAAATAATGGAAAATGTAGTATTTCATCTGGAATGATTTTTCCCATAGGTATGTATCTAAATTATAGGCTGTTTATCACAATTCACGTAGATCATTCGGTAACTGCAAGTCCATCCACAGAAACATCAAAAAGATCACTCTGAACACTGAGTTTGTTTATAGGGGGATCCTACTCTAGAAATTAAAATCAATTTTTAAAAAAACCTCCTTTCATAGGAGATGAACACTATATTTTTTTCAGTTAAATGATTTACATGATCTTTTCTGTGTTACAAATAGAGAAGACAGGTATCAGCAGAAACCCAATTCTCTTGAGGCTGGGTAACCAAAAACATTTAAATTTGGAATAGAAGACAACTTCTACCAGCTGCTGAATTATATGTTTATAGGGGCCACCAAGAGGTCTTACACAGAATCACATAAGTTTCTCTTTTACCAGGATGACCCTGGCCCCCCACCCCTGCCTGCACTTAAAGTACTCCAGCCCAAACCGCGTTTGCGCTTTCTGATAGGAAACCTTGGGTTGCATCTGAGTAGCTGCTCAGGTGGGCTTGAGAGAAGTAACGCGCAGCACCTTCCAGAAGAGAGACGCTGGCCCCACCTGCAGGCGTTCCGGGGTCCGTCTCCGCACGGACGGGAACTGGCTTTCGGTCTAGACAGCCATGCAAGCCGTTCCCAAGGGAAAGTGAGAGCTGTATCCTGAACAACTGATGACTAGTCCACCAGCGGAGGTGAGACCACCATGGTAAACCCGGGGCCTCTGGGGAGAGGCTGTCATCTGTGAGTTATCTAGGGGCTGGGCTCAAGAGACACCTTTATTCTCCAAGTCTCATCATCCATCATATACTCATTGCCCTTTGTCTCTCATCCTTTGCTCCTGTCTTTTTTTTCTTTTTAATTACTTCAGCTATAACGAAGACCTAGATTTGAACAGAATGCTTTCTGAAGTAAACTGTTTTCATTTATAAAATATTATTCGTCTTAACTATATGTATAGTTAACATTTTAATTATTTTATATCCACTCTATATAATCATGTACAAAAGGGTAATCCAAAATTAGTTAGCTGACAATTTTTTTTTTTTTTACCATTCAACAACCAATGTAGAAAGTTGGCTTTTCATTATTATTTCAAAGAATCCCAATAATTCATTAGTTGACTTAAATCATTTACCTTAGATGATTGTGGCTTCTTCTCAGGTTCTGTTTTTACAGCCTAAAAGCAAAAGGAAGAAAAAGAAGGGAAGGAAAAATAAACAGAGTTTATAAAGTTTATCATATATTTTCTTAAACTAAGGGAGCTAAAAGATAAGTTTTATATATTTATAAATATAAGTGTTGTGAGTTAAGATTTTCATGCTTTTCTTGGAATTGTAACTGCTATTTATGTGGCCATGCAACATGGCTTGTGGAATCCTGGTTCCCCAACCAGGAGTCAAATCTGTGTCCCCTCCAGGGGAAGCAGAAAGTCCTAACCACTGGACTGCCAGGGAATTTCCAGAATTGTAACTCTTTAGATAAATACTGAAGCACATCAATTAACAGTCTGCTCTTACGACTGAGATGGCAATCTGCATCTTACTTCTGTGTGTATTACAGATATGTAGAGATTTATTACCATGAACATTGTAGCTAACACATAAACAAAAATAAAAACCCTCACCCCTCAAAGCCACTAACACGACTGGCCTCTTTATGAGTGGAATATTCAGCACAGGTTTCAGCTGATGAGGTAAAAGGATGGGATGCTGACAGTGTTGAGAACATAGGAAGCAGTGAAGTTTATTTTTAGTGCCAGAATGTGAGTGATGGGTAACTAAGCCTACTAGAAGTCTGTGATGGGCCAAAGCGTTACAGAAGATGGTGAACTGAAATTATTAGCTCGTGCTAAGCAGCTGCAGTGACCATTAGTAAACTTACGTGTCCCCTGGTACAATGAACCACATCACCTGTTTTTTGTGTCTTTTCTTGGTAGGAGAATGTGGTCCTTCCAGCTGTTTGCTGCCTGGAATAGCCTAATATAAGAGCACAGCCCCAAGTGTGACTTTATTTTATCTGACAGTCAAGTAAGCAACACGAATTAACAGAGCTAAAGGTTTTATCAAAAGTTTTCTGAAATGCTGTCTGCTCAATATTACAACGGTTTGATCAAACAGCGTATAGATTCTTTGTTGCACAATAAAAATCTAGTGATCAAATCTAAAGTTTGAGGAATGCTTCTGAAGAGCTGGCTGTGATTCAGGTTCTTTAATGGAGTATTTGACAACTTCACCCAACCAAAAGTTACCTGTGTCAAAAGAGACAATTCCTTAAGTGCACACATCCCTTCTCCACATAGGGAGGAAATGAAAACAAGAATAAAACTTGAAACAGTTTATGAACGTCTCAAAAGAAGATATTAAAAATGAAGCCTGATGCTTCCTGCTCTTTCCTTCCTTTTTATGTGCTTGGTGTTATCAGCACAGACTTCTATATTTTACTATATTATCTGAAGACACTGATTAAAACTCCTCTTAATTTATCAGGTCTTATGCTTCAGTAATGAAGGTACATGTGCTCTCCATATAACAAACCCTTTTACGCCAGCACACATTGCTTTGAGAAGGAAACAAAGTTCAGGAACAAAGAAATGTTTTTAAAATTTAAAATTCTGGTCCCTTTCAAACTGGATCCTTGTTAATGAGTTTCTATACTTGCAACACTGCTTTTTTTAGTTTATGCAAATGTAATCTATTAAATGATTAACAAGGAAAATAAGCCAGCTGGTATTGTAGTGGTTTGAGTCTATCAATAGCTTCTAATTTGTAATCTGGCATTATGGCAATATTTTGCTTGGAAGAACTCTACAATACAATTAAGAATGTATAATCACAAGAAAGAATGTATAATCACAGAATCAAGCAGCTTCTAATGAAATATACATTTGAATCAGTAATCACTAACACACCTCCTAAGTTTATCTTTGGTGGTGGTGAGGTTGATGA
The DNA here is from genome assembly GCA_006410515.1 of Procapra przewalskii. Lineage (NCBI taxonomy): Eukaryota > Metazoa > Chordata > Mammalia > Artiodactyla > Bovidae > Procapra > Procapra przewalskii. Next base: position 4,052,543 of record SJYF01000002.1, read on the forward strand.
ACATAATAATGATGACGATAATAACTAACGCTTATTGATAGCCCCTCAGCACAAGGGACTGTTCTAAACTCTCTGAGTCCTCATGACGTTCCTATAAGAAAGGTATGGTGAGTATCATTATTATCATCACCACCATCATCCCCATTTCATGACACAAAGAATCACTTTGCTGTACACCTGAAACTAACACAACATTGTCAATCAATTATATGCTAACATAAAATAAAAATTAAGTTTAATTAAGTTTAAAATCAAGTTAGGAGGAGTTTTCCAATATTATAGCCAGCAGGGAACCAGGAATAAAAGCCAAGCCATCGGGCTCCAGTGTCCACTCTACAGAATCTCTAAGGGATATCCCCTGATTAACAATGATCTGACCTTTCACCCTACACACAGTAGTGTACCTAACAAGTGTGAGGGATAAAGAGAGAGAACTGAGACCCAGACATACTGCGTACAGCTAGACTGACTTTCATTTTAAAGGTGCCGAATATGACAAAGATTTCATACAGGCTTTACCTTGCATTAACACCTTTTCTCTAAAAGCTCAAAATATTTAGAGAAATATGCTCATACAATTTGCAAAAATCCCCAAGAGGAGGCTAGTATAAATGTTATAAGCCAAATATCAGAAGTATATGAAGGGAGGTGGGGACAAGACCCACGTGGAGTGGGAAGACATGAGCTCTCACAGACACGCTAAAATCACAAGTAACCGCTGAACAGCCAGCAACAAAAATCAAACAGCAGCAGCCACAAAAAACTAAACATATATCGCAATCAAATTGGCAAAAGTTAAAGACAAGGAGAAAATACTGAAAGCATCAAGGGAAAAACAGCAAAGTGGGCATGGAGGGAACATACCCCCAAATAATAAAGGCCATATATGACGAACCTGCAGCTAACAACACACTCAACAGTGAAAAGCTGAAAGCAATTCCTCTACTACGAACACTGCAAAGATGTCCACTCTTACCACTTTTATTGAACATAGTTTTGGAAGTCTAAGACATAGCAATCAGAGAAGAAAAAGAAATAAAAAGAACACAAACTGGAAAAGAAGACCCCAAAATGCCCTTGTTTTGCAGACACGATACTATATGTAGAAAATCCAAAAGATGCTTCCAGAAAACTATCAGAGCTCAGCAACGAATCTAGTAAAGTTGCAGGATACAAAATCAGCACAGAGAAAACTGTTGCATTTCAAGACATCAACAATAAAAGATCAGGAGAAATTGAGCAAACAATCCCATTTAGCATCACATCAAAAAGAATAAAATACCTAGGAATAAACCTCACGAGGCAAAAGACCTGCACTCCGAAAACTGTAAGACACTGATGAAAGAAACTGAAGATGACATAAACAAATGGGAAGCTACACCACGTTCTTAGATTCCAAGAATCAATATTGTTAAAACGACTGTACTACCCAAGGCCATCTACAGACTCAATGCAACCTCTACAAAATAATGGCATTTTTCACAGACCTAGAACAAAAATTTTAAAACCTATATGGAGAAACGAAAGACCCCAAACAGCCAAAGCAATCTTGAAAAAAAAATGGAGCTGGAGGAATCGGGCCTCTAGACTTCAGTCTACACTACAAAGCCACAGTCACCAAATAACTATAAAAACAGAAATATATAAAAAGAGAAATACAAATCAACAGAATAGGATAGAAATTCTGGAAATTAACTCATGTACCTATGGTCAATTAAACTCAACAAAGGAGGCAAGACTATACCATGCAGAAAAGATAGTCTCCTCAAAAAGTGGTACCAGGAAAATTGGACAGCTACATGTGAAAGAATTAAGCTAGAAAATTCTCTAATATCATATACAAAATTAATTCAAAATGGGCTGAAGACCCAAACACAAGACCAGATACTTGTATAAAACTCTCAGAGGAAAACATAGGCAGAACACATATTGACACAAATCACAGCAATATATTTTTGGATCCATCTCCCAGAATAATGGGGGTAAAAATGAAAATAAACAAATGGGCCCTAATTAAAAGCTTTCTCACATTAAAGAAAACCACAAACCAAATGAAAAGACAACCTACAGAATGGGAGAAAATGTTTGCTAATGATGTGACTGACAAGAGATTAATATCCAAAATTTACAAACAGCTCATGCAACTCAATATTTTTTTTAAAAAGTTATAAAATGGGAAGACCTAACTAGCCATTTCTCTAAAGAAGACACACAAATGGGCCAAGAGGAACATGGAAAGATGTGCAACATCACTAATTATTAGAGAAATGCAAATGAAAACTAAAATGAGATATCACCAAACACCAGCCAGAATGGCCATCATCAAAAAGTCTACAAACAATAAATGCTGGAGAGGGTGTGAGAAAGGGAACTCTCCCCCACTGTTGGGGGGAATGTGAAATTGGCACAGCCATGATGGAGAACAGTATGGAGGTTCCTTGGAAAACTGAACAAAGGACTACCATAAGATCAAGTGATCCCACTCCTGGGGACAGGCCCAGAGAAAACCATTGTTCAGAAGGATACGTGCATTCCAGTGTTCACTGAGGCACTGCTTACAACAGCCAACACACGGAAGCAACCTGGATGTCTATCAACAGATGAACGGATTAATATATGTGTGTGTGTGTGTGTGTGTGTGTGTGTGTGTGTGTGTGAGTATATATGAATATTACTCAGCCATTAAAAAGAACGAAACAATGCCATTTGTGCCAGCATGGATAGACCTGGAGATTATTGGGCCAAGTGAACTAATTCAGACACAGAAAGACAAATATCATGGTCTCTCTTACATGGGGAATCTTAAAAAAATGATACAAAAGAACTTATTTACAAAACAGAAACAGAAAAGAAGCTTTCGGTTATTAAAGGGGAAAGGAGTGGGGGATAAACTGGAGTCTGGGGTTGTACACACTGGTATTTAAAATAGATAACCAGCAAGGATCTTCTGTATAGTACAAGGAACTCTACTACTCACTATTCTGCAATAAATGGAAAGAGTGTGCACACCGCAAACTAACACAACACTGTCAGTCAACTGTGGGTGTGGGTGCTCGGTCACTCAGTCGTGCCTGACTCTGCGACCCCATGGACTGCAGCCCGCCAGGCTCCCCTGTGGGATTATTCCTCCTTATGGGATCATCCGGGCAAGAATACTGGAGTGGGTTGCCATTTCCTCCTCCAGGGCATCTTCCTGACCCAGGGTTCAAGCCTACAGCTCCTGCATTGGCAGGCAGATTCTTTACCACTGAGTCACCTGGGGACCCTACTACAATATAAAATACAAATGAAAAGTAACTAAAAATGAAAAAAAATAAAGAAGCACATGAAGATAAGACGATTAATGAGAACAGTGTGACTGAAATCCACCAAGGACAGAAAATTAAGGCCAAGGGTGGTTCTGAGTCATCCACTGGCGCATCTTAGTTTTGTTCCTCCCTCTTTTCCCTCAGTCCACGTCTGTAGGAGTGCCAAGAATTCTCCTGATTCACGCTCAGCAATGGCTGAAGCATTTGCTGACATTTACCCTGGAAAACAGGACACACTTGAAATAAGCATCGGCCCTTAAGCTGAGAGTCTAATGAGGCATTGTGTCAAATGTGAACCAAAATAATAATAAAAAGGAAATCCCATATCTCTGGCTCTCCTTTTTATCTCCTTACTTTAATTTTCACGGACTCTAAATTCAGAGAGAATTTTTCGGGGGCAGGGGCTAAATATTTTTTCTATAGTCTTAAGATCATTTTAAAGATCAGATTTTCTGGTACTTTTAAAGATTAAGCTTGGTATAAAGCTTTGGGCTTCCCTGGTGGCTCAGAGGGTAAAGCGTTTGCCTACAATGCAGGAGACCCGGGTTCAATCCCTGTGTTGGGATGATCCCCTGGAGAAGGGAATGGCAACCCACTCCAGTAGTCTTGTCTGGAAAATCCCATGGACTGAGAAGCCTGGTAGGCTACAGTCCATTGGATCACAAAGAGTCAGACACAACTGAGAGACTTCACTTTGGTATAAATAAGTAGTGACACCTAGTAGGTGGTTAATCACAAATCAGATAACACATATTTTGAAAAAATTAAGAAATTAATTACTAAATAAAAACATAACTTTACATTTAAAAATAAAAATGAGTGCTAAATGACATTGGATAAGGGCTTAGAGTTTGACAGTGTGTTTCAAGATATTTGCAATCTCCTTTAAATACAGTTTAAGATAATGCCACAGGATTACTAAACAGTACTAAATTATGCTGCCAGTATTAAATTATGGCATAGGATTCTACTGGGGACAGTAAAGTAACAAGGAAAACACAAAGCAAAAATATGTTGGTAATTTTAAACAAGGGCAATTTGATAATAATGGAGCTGGGGTAGCTCTGAAAGGCACTGAAGAATATTAGCTCATAAGAATTAGTTGAGAGCATCTTGAAAAATGCTTCCTCTTTAATCTTCCATCCTAGACCATTCCCGAGAAACTCAGTTCAAGTCATGGTAAGTAGGTGAGAGGGTTTAAGTCACTCAGCCAACTCTTTAGAAATAGGCTTATTATTCTATGTGGCAATCCCACCGTAGGCCATTCTTTCATTTTTAATTCTGAAATTCCAAGAAATTATCAGAATACACCCCAAGAGCTGAACAACGGTTTATCAATAAGATGATGACCCACATGACTCAAATGTCAGAAAAAAACTTCAGAAAGCACCTGAAATAACCAAAATCTGTCACTTCTTTCTATGTTCATTTAGTGTAAACTTTCTCATTCTTGGATTTCGTTTTAAATGGTTAGGATAATAAAACCGTTTTAGTAAGACATTAAGAATTTATATTTCTATCTATATCCTGATAAACGTACTTAGAGAAGTTATCTTACAATTAAAAGAACTCAAGGCTAGAACCAAAGAACTCTCACTGACTACACTTTCTAGATATTCTAAAATGATGTATAAGTATATAGATGGTGTTTGAAGCAAATACTGAAAGGAAAGCTGAGTTTTCAAAGACCCTCATTAATTGAGAAGAAAATATTTACTTCCATAGTGTAAGTCTCCTAAGACACACAAGCTATCTGTCAAAGTCTCTATTCATTTTGCTTTACAAAATGAAGGACATTCACCCAAGTTGACCCTTGAAGACGCTCCATACCTTGGCTTCCGTGGGATTCATACCAGAAGACTTGCTGGCTGAAGCAGAGGAAGTAGTTACCTAGAAAGAAAAGAAACAGGAAGTTTGATTCTAGTTAACCTACAACCGGCTTTGTCCTCCAGCTCCTTTTAACCATAGCAGTGTAGTAGCGTTAGTCACGCAATCGGCTGACTCTGCAACCTCATGAACTGTAGCCTGCTGGGTTTCTCTGTCAATGGAATTCTCCAGGCAAGAATGCTGGAGTAAGTTGCCATTCCCTTCTCTAGAGGATCTTCCAGACCCAGGGATGGAACCCCGGTCTCTTGCATTGCAGGCAGATTCTTTACTGAATGAGTCATGGTGGAAGTCCCTTTTTTTTTTTTTTTT
>SJYF01000002.1:4060203-4078544 GCA_006410515.1 Procapra przewalskii
AAATCAGTCCTGAATATTCATTGGAAGGACTGATGCTGAAAATGAAGCTCCAATACTTTGGCCACCTGATGCAAAGAACTGACTCATTGGAAAAGACCCTGATGCTGGGAAAGATTGAGGGCAGGAGGAGAAGGGGACGACAGAGGATGAGATGGTTGCATGGCATTATTGACTCAATGGACATGAATTTGAGTAAGCTCCGGGAGTTGGTGATGGAGAGGGAGGCCTGGTGTGCTGCAGTCCATGTGGTTGCAAAGAGTCAGACACAACTGAGCAACTGAACAACAACAACAAAATATCATTCTAGTTTTTGTTTGTATTATTTTCAGAAGGAACATCGACTTGGAAACTTACAGAATTTTGCTCAAATGTCAGCTTTCCCCATTACTAGCTCTGTGACTTTGGCTCTTAACTTTTCCAATTATGTAAAATGGAGCCTATAAGACCCATTTTTCAGGGCTGCATGCATTTGAGATAATGTGGGTAAAATGCCTGGCACATTCTAGGTGCTCATAAAATTGCCAGGGCATTATTTCTAAGGTATTATACAAGACAGAAGAGTAGGCAGAGCTCTGGGAAATAGACTCACACAGATCAGAACTCAGAGAAGGCAATGGCACCCCACTCCAGTACTCTTGCCTGGAAAATCCCATGGATGGAGGAGCCGGGTGGGCTGCAGTCCATGGGGTCGCTAAGAGTCAGACACGACTGAGCGACTTCACTTTCACTTTTCACTTTCATGCATTGGAGAAAGAAATGGCAACCCACTTCAGTGTTCTTGCCTGGAGAATCCCAGGGACGGGGAAGCCTGGTGGGCTGCCGTCTATGGGGTCACACACAAGTGAAGCGAATTAGCAGATCAGAACTGGAGGGCCAAACAGACTCCTCCCTGGAGGGCAAAAGGTGATAAACCGTAACTGAAATATTCAAGAAACCCCTTTCCTAGTGGTGTGGTGTCAGTCCCTGCAATCTAATCACCCAAGCAGGGCAATGTGCATGGTACTGAGAACTATGTACTCTAGTACTTAATTTGTATTACACTGGCTAATATTAAACACACAATTAGTAGCTTTGAGAATTCCAACTCAGGCTCATGTAAACCTCCTTAACATGTGAGTCCACTGGGTTTTAGAGCCCAGGGGTTCCACCTGGCGCAGCTGCCTTCTTAAATAACTGGCTGTCTTTCTACCAACCAGTTCTCCACCAACAGCACCCGGAGCCGTTGGCCTGAGGGCTGGCCTGGAGCCACGTCCAAGGCTGAGTCCCCAGGCAGGATGTGACCGTGCCTACTGGTCCCCAGCTCCTCTAGCTTGGCACACCACTCTCAAGGTGACTGCATGAACCCGCTGTAACCCATGGCCCATGAACACGATCACTTCTCCTACTGACCTCACTTAATGTTGAACAGAGTGGTGCTTACAGGTAAATTGCCACAATTGAGAGATCAAAGCCCAAAGCTTTATTATACTGATTTTTCAAACACAGTTACATAAACTTAATTATTCCTGAGCACCCTTAGGCACCAACTGGGCACCCCCACTCCAAAGCACATGCATACACACACACACACATATACACATATCTGGCCACTGTGGCAGGCACGCACGGTCTCTCTTCCCTTCCCTTCAGGATAAAGAACTGGAGGAGGTACCAGAGCAGATTTCCCCCCATCAAACTAGCAAACAAACATGTGAATATTTAGTCTTCTGTGAGAATTTTTTTTAATATGCGGGAATTAACATATCCTCTTGGCTTCCCTGGTGGCTCAGTGGTAAAGAATCTGCCTGCCAACGCAGGAGACGAGGGTTTGATCCCTGGGTCAGGAAGAGCCCCTGGAAAAGGAAATGGCAAACCACACCAGTATTCTTTCTTGGAGAATCCCATGGATAGAGGGGCCCGGTGGGCTACAGTCCATGGGGTTGCAAAGAGTCGGACATGACTGAGCAACTAACAGCTTCACTTTCACTATCTGTATATTAATGACTGTCCTTCCACAGGTATAATCGGTTGGACAGACTCTATTCAAACTCAAGCTCCACTTAGCTATATCCCGCTCCTTCGATGGTTTCCCTCAGCCATCTAAAACCACCCAAGACCAAACACTCCACACAAAAGTGCTTTTTAAGCTGCAGATCTTCGGGTGAACAGTCACTTATTCTAAACATCCAAATTTATTAAAACATTCTTGCAATTCCATAGCTTTGGGCTTTCCAGTGTGCCTTACTGGTTTATTAAGCAATAGCTGGGTGGGATCCTTAAATCCAAAGGAGAAGACCTTCAAAGGCTCACCAAGAACAGGAAAATCTCCGTGGAATGCCTATAAATGAGCATGGAGCAGACTGTAATGGGAACTGAATTGCAGCCTCGACTGCACCTGTTTTCAGCATAGACTCCTCCCTTAGAGCTTCATCCCACCCCTAGGGCATTAAGTATTTTGAAACTAAAAGAGCAAAACCAATTCATGGGGGCTGGAAATGAAAACAATCCCACCCTGTTAAGGGCTGGTTCAACTCTGGCTAAGTGTGGTGTGTTTAATTTTTATTCTATTTGTAAGACCAGAAACATTCACTATCTGTCACCTCTACTGAAGGATTCTATACATTTTCAATTTAAATATTCTATATGGTTTGAATTTCTGATCATAGGTGTGTGAATAACTTAAAATTCAAAAATTTTGAAGAGTTAATCCATAATTCTTTGAAGAACCTTAGAAAACAACTTTGACTATGGAGGTTTTAAACAGATGAAGAAAATGGTATCTCATAAAGATGAAGTAACCTGTCGAAGTTTACCATGGTTCACTGGCTCCGGAAACATTTATCCAGAACATAGTTTGTGTTAAGTAAGTACATGTTAAATGATGGGAAACTGTCAGACATGTCCCTGACCTTGTGAAAGTTAGAGCCTGGTCAGAGATGATACTAATAGAACGGTGACTTCAATCCCACATCTGGGTATGCATCTGGATTAAATTATAATTCAAAAAGAAACATAAGCCCCTGTGTTCACAACAGCACCATTTATAACAGGCAGACACGGAAACAACACATACAGCCCCCATCTGCTCTGTCCATTGTTGTGTCGATGGACATTTAGGTCGTCTCCAGGTGGGCTGCCGTCTATGGGGTCGCACAGAGTCGGACACGACTGAAGCGACTTAGCAGCAGCAGCAGCATGTATCTGTATATATACTTATAGAGAGAGAATGGAATACTACTTGGCCATAAAAAAGAACGAAATAATGACATTTACAGCAACATGGATGGACCCAGAGATTATCATGCTAACTGAAGTAAGTCGGAAAGACAAACGCTGTAAGATATCACTTATATGTGGAATCTAAACTATGGCACAAATGAACGCCTCTATGAAACAGAAACAGACTCACACAGAGAACACTCTTGTGGTCACCTAGGGGGAGAGGCATGCGATTATCTGATGCAAACTATTACATATAGAATGGATAAACAACAAGGTCCTCCCTGGTGGCCCAGACAGTAAAGAATCTGCCTGCGATGCAAGAGACCCAGGTTAGATCCTTGGGTTGGGAAGATCCTCTGGAGAAGGAAATGACAACCCACTCCAATATTCCTGCCTGGAGAATTCCACAGACAGAGCAGCCTTACAGGCTACAGTACTTGGGTTTTCAAAGAGTCAGACACAACAGAGTGACGAACACTTTTCTGTATAGCACAGTAACTATATTCAACATCCTGTTATAAACCATAATGAAAAAGAATATGGATTGTTGTTCAGTTGCTCTGTCATGTCTGATTCTTTGTGACCCCAAGAACTATAGCAAGCCAGGCTTGCCTCTCCTTCACTATTTCCTGGAGCTTACTCAAACTCATGTCATTGAGTCGGTGATGCCATCCAACCATCTCATCCTCTGCCGTCCCCTTCTCCTCCTGCCCTCAATCTTTCCCAGCATCAGAGTCTTTTCTAGTGAGTCAGCTCTTCGAATCAGGTGACCAAAGGATTGGAGCTTCAGTTTCAACACCAGTCCTTCCAATGAATATTCAGGATTGATTTCCTTTAGGATTGACTGGTTGGATCTCCTTGCAATCCAAGGGACTCTCAAGAGTCTTTGCCAACACCACAGTTCAAAAGCTTTGATTCTTCGGTGCTCAGCTTTCTTTCTGGTCCAACTTGCACATCCATACATGACTACTGGAAAAACCAAAGCTTTGACTAGATGGACCTTTGTCGGCAAAGTGATGTCTCTGCTTTTTAATGTGCTATCTAGGTTTGTCACATGTATACCTATGTATAACTGAATAACCTTGTTGTACAGAAGAAATTAACACATTGTAAATCAATTATACTTCGATAAAATAAATTTAAAAAAAGAATAGTCACTTTAGTAACTACTTGTGGTAAGTGCTATAAAGGAAAATCACAGGATCTAACACAGGAAAAACACAGCCTAAGGCATTGTAAATCAACTATACTTCGATAAAATAAATTTAAAAAAAGAATAGTCACTTTAGTAACTACTTGTGGTAAGTGCTATAAAGGAAAATCACAGGATCTAATCACAGGAAAAACACAGCCTAAGGCAACCAGATCTAGCTGAGGAGACAGGACAGGTGAGGCTGAGGATGCAACAGTTGACATGGAGACTGAAGGATAAGTGGGCATCACCCAGAGGTGGGGAGGCCCCTCTGAGCTGTCTGATTTCTAAACCACTGCCTCTGCTGCAGCATCTATGACCCAGTGGCTCCTGACATCAGGGGACATCCAGACTTAAAGCCACGCTGCTGCTGCTAAGTCACTTCAGTCGTGTTCAACTCTGTGCAACCCCATAGATGGCAGCCCACCAGGCTCCCCCGTCCCTGGGATTCTCTAGGCAACAACACTGGAGTGGGTTGCCATTTCCTTCTCCAATGCATGAAAGTGAAAAGGGAAAGTGAAGTTGCTCGGTCGTGTCCGACCCTCAGCGACCCCATGGACTGCAGCCTCCCAGGCTCCTCCATCCTTGGGAGTGCTCAAATACCAAAGTCTCTCTATTGGAGCAGAACTGTGTATCAGACTAAAGTGCAGCCATAACCGTGCTCTCCCTCCTAAATGACCCAGGCAAATCTCTTGACATACACACAGACTGTTATTATGTATAATCTTAAATTAATGTATAAATCAGAGTAACAGCAGAGAAAAAGTAATTATTTTCCAACTACCCACTCAACAACTGTTTAAAAAGCAACGAGCCTGGGGCTGAGGATACACAATGAATAAGTCACCATCACAGCTTTGAAAAAGTTCATAATAAATAGACAATAAGCAGTCTGTGCAACAGACATCAAGCAGGTTTAGTTACAGCTTAAATGCTCTAACATGTATGGAGAAAATCCTATGGGACTGGACAAATGTTTTGTTTCTATGTAAGCTGCAGGCCCACCTGAAATAATCTTACTGGTTTATCAAATACCATTAAAATGAGCAATTATTGATTAAAAAAAGTAACTGCAGCCATAAAAAATTAATGTCTACTCCTACACTTATCTAGGTTGGCTTCTTATGTTCTGGCATTATTCAACAAAACCTCTTTAGATTTGTTCACCTGGTACAGTAAGAATTTTGGAAGTTTACTGGTAGAAATGATGAGAGATATGAAAGGGAGATGGTATGCTTTTCAGATCCTTCGGAAATAGAAACTGATTTTCTTATTCACGTATATTTGGCAAAGGTCTCCCCAACTACAGCCATTTAGCTCTCTCAACCATTTTGGCCACATGAGTCTTCCCACGTATCACTCTCAAGCCTCCCTCTAAAGTAGATGCAGGGGCTGTGATGCCTGTAAACACACTGCATCACACAGAAAGCCTTTCTCTTGCCTTTAAAGACCCCCAGTCTCCAATCCCAACCATCTCCCAGCGTGGAACATCTCCTCCAGGCAGCCAGCCCATCCCTTTCTCAGAGCACACTTCACTCATCTCTCCCTTTTTATATATATATATATTTTTTTTTTCTACAAAAGTGCAACTGGTTGGGATACATCTCTTCCCCAAATATCCAAATCCTAAATGCCTTTCTTTCACGTGCATCTCACTAGCATCAGCCCTGACATGGTAAAATCCAAACCACCGCAATCCAAAGTGGGCATCCATCCATCTTCGTTAATCCCTACTTGCTTTCTCAAAATACCTTACTGCTGCTGTTGCTAAGTAGCTAAATTGTGTCTGAATCTTTGTGACCCCATGGACTGTAGCATGTCAGGCTTCCCTGTCTTTCATTATCTCCTGGAGCTTGCTCAAACTCATGTCCACTGAGTCAGTGATGCCATCCAACCATCTTATCCTCTATCATCCCCTTCCCTTCCTGCCCTCAATCTTTCCCAGCATCAGGGTCTTTCCCAGTAAATCAACCGTTTGCATCAACTGGCCAAAGTATTGGAGTTTCAGCTTCAGCACCAGTTCTTCCAATGACTATTTAGGATTGATTTCCTTTGGAATTGACTGGTTTGATCTCCCTGCAGTCCAAGGGACTCTCAAGAGTCCTCTCCAGCACCACAATTTGAGAGCTCAGCACTAATTCTTTGGTGCTCAGCCTTCTCTCTAGTCTAACTCGCACATTCGTACATGACTTCTTGAAAAACCATAGCTTTGACTATGTGGACTTTTGTTGGCAAAGTGATGTCTCTGCTTTTAAATATGTTGTATGGGTTTGTCATAGTTTTTCTTCCAAGGAGCATCTTCTAATTTCATGGTTGCAGTCACCATCCACAATGATTTTAGAGCCCAAGAAAATAGAATCTGTCACTGTTTCCAGTTTTTCCCCTTCTATTTGCCATGAAGTGATGGGACCGGATGCCATGATCTTAGTTTTTTGAATGTTCAGGTTCAAGCCAACTTTTTCACTCTCCTCTTTCATCCTTATCAAGAGGCTCTTTAGTTCCTCTTTACTTTCTGCCATAGGGTGGTATCATCTATATATCTGTGGTTGATACTTCTGGCAATCTTGATTCCAGCTTGTGATTCATTCAGCCTGGCATTTCACATAATGTACTCTGCATATGTTAAATGAGAAGGGTGACAATCTACATACAGCCTTGACATATTGTTTTTCCAATTTTGAACCAGCCAGTTGTTCCATGTCCAGGTCTAACTGTTGCTTCTTGACCCACTTACAGGTTTCTCAGGAGGGAGGAAAGGTGGTCTGGTACTCCCATCTCTTCAACAGTTTCCCACAGTTTGTTGTGATCTACACAGTCAAAGCCTTTAGCATAGTCATTGAACTAGAGTAGATAATTTTCTGGAACTCCCTTGCTTTCTCCATGATCCAATAGATGCTGGTTCCTCTGCCTTTTCTAAACTCAGCTTGTACATTTGGAGTTTCTCTGTTCATATTTGGCTGAAGTCTAACTTGAATGATTTTGAGCATTACCTTACTAGCATGTGAAATAAGCCCAATTATAGTAGTTTGAACATTGTTTGGCATTGCCTTTCCTTGGGACTGAAATGAAAACTGACCTTTCCCAATCCTGTGGCCACTGCTGGGTTTTCCAAATTTGTGAACAACTGAGTGCAACACTTTAACAGCATCATCTTTTCAGATTTTAAATAGCTCAGCTGGAATCCCATCAGCTCCACTAGCTTTGTTTGTACATAGTCTCTCATACAGACAGATAACGACATAATTGCTTATCAAGGTGTCTCCTCCACCACCTTGGGGTCCATTTAAAAGATCAGCACTGGGCATACTCATCTACTGACCCTACTCTTACTCAAGGCAGGTCTCTGTCGAAGGCTTTCCCTAGATTCTGCAAGGTGCCGCGTGAGGCTGCAGGAGAAGAGAAGCAAGACGCAGGGTCAAGCCCACCATCCTGCAATGCCAGGTGTGAGTGGCCTCACCCGTGGGTCCCAGCTGAGAGAGCAAGGGCTTCTTCAGAAGGGGCAGTGTCCTAGACGGCTGAGTCACCCACTCCTCTGCCACGAAGTGCAGCTGATGAAAACGTCAACCCCTTGGCCCTCTGCTTCTCCATCTCCCATGGCAGTCTTTTCACCTGCGTGGGCTCCTATCAGCTTCTTTCCGGACACTGTCAGAGGGTTCACGGGGACCCTCAGTCTCTCCCCTCCACTCTCTCCACCTCCCCGTGATCGCCCTCCCTGCCCCCAGCTCAGTTCAGAGAGCACACGCAGAGGATGCCAGCAGATGAGTCAAAGGCCGCGCCTCACGGCAGACCTGGCTCCTCTCCCCACCCCTCACTGGCAGGATGTGCGTTCACCCTTCACACCCCAGCTGCCTTTGTTTGCGGAGGTGATGAAGATGCCGGCCCAAGTCCGAGCCAGCTTCCCCCACGTGGCGCTCCGTCGCAGTTTCACTCTGAATCACTCTTCCCCCAGGGCTACTGAGACCTGAAGAGCTGCAGGGCCAATGCCCAGCCCTCTGACCCGTTTCCGTCTGGAAGCCTCTTCCACTTGGCTCCATTCTGCTCTGCGTTCTTTAGTATGTAGACACCAACCCTCTGCCTTCTCTCTCATATTCCTGCGTCCTTGGAGATGCAGGAATCCCCGTGACTTTATCGTTTCCTCTGTGAACAGTTCTTGACATTTTAACAGCAGCCTTGCTTTATTACCAGACATTATTTTTACCTTAAAGGGAGGAAATCAAGAAAGAGGGAGGCTCAAATGTCTGCTCCAGCCCTGAATTATTCTCCCAGAAGCCGTCGCCCTAATCTGCAAAAGGAAAGCAATACTACGTGCCTCTGGAGTCGCCCAATGATGTAATGGGGAAACTCGCCTCTTCTGAATCAGCTGGAGTCAGCACAGGGCTGCCTCCAGTGCTCAGCACCATCCCACCCTTCTGCTTTGGTTTCCTGCCCACACTCCTGGTCTCATCAGACAGCTCCCACACCTGGGTTGTATCAAGTCCTTTCTATAGCTCTCATGCCTTGTGCTCTCCCACCTCCAACCCCACCCCAACCTCCAGATCCCAGTCCTTCTATCACTGCCTGATTTATCTGAAATAAATGCACACCAGCTTCCCACTCTGATGAAGCACTACACTCTTGGGGGTTTCCCACCATCCTAGATGAGGTTAAATGTCTTCCGCCTGGACCTCAGACTCTTCGTATTCGACCTCATCTGCTGATTCCATCGCGCCTCTTGCTATGTCCTGTACCATATCTCTCCGTCACTCTCCCCCGCCCCAGGATGCTGTCCTTCCTGTTTTAGGAGAACTTCATCAGGCAGCATCACTCACTGGCTAAGAGAGCAAGAGCAGACTCTAGACTCCAGACGGGTAGAATTTCAGCCAACACTGAATTCATGTGCAAGTTCAAGTAGGTTCCTTAACCTCTCTGTGCCTTAGTGTCCTCATCCGTAAAATGAGAAAAATAACAATTCTTCCCTTACAGGGTTGTTTTAAGACTTAGCTAATGTACACGAACCCATTATAACAATGCACGGGAAGTGACAAATGCTGGACAAAGGCTAGTCAGTGTTAGCATCACCACCACGCGCCCATCCACCCCTGAGCCTTGCATCTTGCCATCCCCATGGCCAAGGAAGCCTTTCTCTGCTCAGATTCCTCCTACCCTCGAAGACTTAGCTCAACATACAACACCTATATCTGCTTCAGCTCATCCTATCTTGTCAACTCCCTTATATGTTTGTACTTCTTACTTGAACACTTAATCCTGTACGCTGTTGAGGCTTACTGAGTCTCTTCTATGTATCAGTCATGTCTTATCAACAGAGTTGTAAACTGACCAAGAGACAGAGATCATTTCTACTCCCCAAGGTGCCTACCATAGTGTTTAGTAGCAGAGAGGAGATCAGATCCACTGTTGATTCCAATCTTTGTTTCCATTTGCTAATTGTCAAAGTTTCATTTAAACAAAGAATGAAGTATGGTTTTAATACCTTGCCTTTTTAAAAAAGAAAGCTAAAATCAAGAAAATAATTAATAAATCAGAAGAAAGGTTCAATCTGATTGCTTCTTATGGCCATGAGTCCACAGCAAGTCAATTAAACCTGAAGAGCGTCTAGTTTCCCACATAGGAATACCATGTACCCCACAGGGTTACTGTGAGAGAGTGAGATACCAAATACTAGGGCAATTTGAGCAAAGCACAAAACAAATATTAACAAATTTAAAACTAAGAAGTTCTGACAAATCAGTAACTAACTTTTAGTTAGGTCTGCTAGATGCACAAGAGAGAAATGTATAATTTGTTTCTGAACCATAATGAGATTCTTATTTTAATGATTCATCTCCAAAAAAAAAAAAAAGAAAGAAAAAATCATAGATCTTCTTTAAAAACCTTTTTTTTTACAGTTTCTGTCAGAGACCCAAACTTGAACTCCATGAGGCCAGGGACTATGCCTGTCTCAGCAGCTGCACATATCCAAATGTTGCATATAATAGGTGCTTAATAAGTATTTGTTAAATAAATTAATGTATGAATTTGTCCATGAATAAACACGAGTATTATGTGATGGCTCAAAGCAACATTATATTAGTTTTATTCAATCACCAAAAGTTTTGTTTAAAGCACAGGTCAGAAAACAAGTTAGGAAAACAAACATCTAGTCTTCTATACCCTTAACTGGCCTTACCCAGCAGTTGTATAATTTCAAAAAAAATACTCAGAGGCACATAACAAAACCCTTAGCTGCTTCCTGTGAGACACCTGGAATAAACAATAGATGGCCCATGAGGGGCTTTCTAAAGAAAGCACTGTTGTTTTTCACAGACACCGTTCATGGACCCAGTGAGAACAAGTTTATGGGGATGGACTATTCACTTTGGAAATGAATATTCAGGTGTTTAACTGTCTATTGTTCGCCCTGCAGTCACACTATGACATACCATCTTGTCTCACAATGCTTTTAATTATTTATCATAATAATGATGCTTCTCAAGAGAACCACAGTTCAGTTCCCTAACAAAGTATGACATTTGATCCTAACAAAAAAATATGATTCCCATGAAATGGGTCATTTATGAATGAAGCTGAGCCATCTCCTTCAGGGAGAACATGACTTGGTGCCAGCAGACCTAGTCAGGGCACCAACTTCCACCTCCGCACGTGTGCAATATGAGGCCAGGTCCACTGTGAGAGGATCCTAAGTACAACACCAAGTTGTAAGAGATGAGAAGAGGGAGACTGTATTTCTGAGAGGCAGGTTTGAAGATGCCTGGGAAAACTTCACAGAGGAGATGAGAACAATTTACTTAGTATTCACGGCAGTTGGGATCGGAAGTAGGTGAGGACTATAGAACCTTCCATGGGCCAGGAACTGCGGCAGGTGCTTTAGGCATCAGATTTCAGTGTATCTTTATAAAATCCTAGGACCCAATCATTATTACTTGCATTTTACAAAGGAGAATATTGAGGCTCAGAGAAGTTAGTAACTTAGCTAGGATCTCACAGTTGAGAAGCTGTAGAGCTTGGATCTGAACACAGACACTGACAATAAGGTCCATAAGCTTTATGCTATAACAAGTTGACTCCCCTACTTTCAAAAAGTAAAACGAAATATTTTAGTTTTACAAAACAAAGAGATGGAGCCAGGGATAGGGTAGTCATTCCAGATGAGCAAAACAGCTTGAGCAAGACTCAGAGGCGGGGAAGTACCCGAGATCGTCAGTCCAGAGTCTGACTGGCTGGATAAAGTAGAACATGGCAAAATGAGGCGACCTGAACACTGCTTGGGGGAAACAGAAAGTGATTCTATCCAGGCTGAGGATGCTATACACTCATGAAATATATTAAAAGGGACTGCACAGCCTTAAGATAAAAATAGAAAGCCTGAGCTCTACTTGCTCTGGGAAGTGGAGAGCACATACATCTTTGGCCTCTGATGCAACCCCGTGGGCAGACTTCAAAATAAACATCCACACGTTGCCTGGCAGCCGAGACAGTAGCTACAGCTGATCTGTGATCGAAATCCAAGCCCAAGAGACCTTAGAACAGTTGGCCACACCCTGTGAGTGCCTGATTATGAGCTGCGACACAGGAGCCCCCCCAACGCTTAGGAAAAAAAGCCACAAAAGGCGTGAAGTTTGGTACCCTAAGACCACGGCTTCATTTTTATTGCTTTGTGAGCCCCACTTTTCCAGTGTTCCCCTTCCCTCCCTCCGGGGCTGATTATTTTCTAGGCAAGGAAAGAGCAAGGCAAGCAGCCTGGATTCATCATCAAAGAGGAGAAATGCAGCTTTTTTTTTTCTTTTCTTTTTTTTTAAGTTGTGTTCATGCCTTTGGGAGCCTGGTTACTTTACTTGATACATGAATAATTCCAACTATGTCTGACTTTGGCTGCCCCAAGCAAGCCAGAGAAGTTAGATCCGGAAAAGACAGCCTACTTTCCTCTTGTGGTCCCTCCCCTAGAAAAGGTTCGCTTGGCTAGGACATTCTTAAGCTTGTGAGTCATGCAATTTAAGCAGATTAGAAGTGACATAATGAACAATGAGGAAGACAGCCCACGACAAGTTCTTTGAATTTAAGTCTTAACCTCTCTAGAACACAGTTTCCTCATCTGTACACTTTCATGCTTGAGAACTCTGGAGTTCTGCAACTCTAATATGATACGCTATAAATATGTAAAGCTTATTAAATAATGTACCCAGTGCTGGATGTTCAAAGGGGAAACAGGAGTTTAGCTTCTGGAGTTCCATAAACCTGGGGAATCACACTATCTGTGTAACTTCAGGCAAGTTGCTTAAAGTTTCGTGTCTGACTCTTTGTGACTGTAGTCTGCCAGGGTCCTCTCTCCATGGGATTCTCCAGGCCAGAGTACTAGAGTGAGTTGCCAGTCCCTTCTCCAGAGGATCTTCCCCACCCAGGAATTGAACCCAGGTCTCCTGCATTACAGGCAGATTCTTCACCATCTGAGCTACAGGGAAGTACTAAGCTTTCCAAGATTGCATTTTTTTATTTGTTAAATGGTATAAAGGGGACATCTACCTCATAAGATGGTAGTGAGGAATTAATGAGGGTGTGTTCATAAGGCCTGGCACATCATAAGTTAGTAAACAAAAGTAATTTGTATTTTACAAATATCAATTGCCTGGGCTTCCCTCCTAGCTCAGTTCGTAAAGAATCTGCCTGTAATTCGGGAGACCTGGGTTCGATCCCTGGGTTGGGAAGACCCCCTGGAAAAGGGAAAGGCTCCCCACTCCAGTATTCTGGCCTGGAGATTCCATGGACTACAGTCCATGGGCTCACAAAGAGTCAGACATGACTGAGGGACATCACTTTCAAAAGCTCTCCTCAGTCTCAGAAGGGTGAGGCACTTCAATGGTGACCACTTCTTTGAGAAGTCTCATACTGTTTACCCTACAATAAAAAGTGGAAGTGAAGTCGCTCAGTCGTGTCCGACTCTTTGCGACCCCGTGGACTGTAGCCTAACAGGCTTCTTCGTCCATGGGATTCTCTAGGCAAAAATACTGGAGTGGGTTACCATTTCCTTCTCCAAAGAAAGGGTAATATTATTTTATATGACAAAATTTTGTTTGGGTTGAAATGCATCACTTATTTACCCTAAATGATTATGAACTCATCTGAAGCATATATGGTTACTGGTGATATGATTATTGTACAAGAATAAAAAATTCTGAGCTCTGGTGAACAGTTGCCTGAAAGCCTTTCAGCTTGGTTTTCATAGTGTTTCCAAATTCATTCCTTAGGCACAAACTTAACAAAGAGTGAAAGAAATGGACTGCTGTATAATAAAACCAACAGCCCATTTCAATCTCTACAGAGAAGACAAGCTCAAAGTGTCCCTTAACGAAACTGAGAAGCTACCTATAAGGAAACAGAGATGGAGCCAGTTGCGTGGTGCCTGAGATGAGTCTGCCACGTGGCCATTCATGGAGCTGGCTTCTCCCTGAAGCGTGTTCTTAATAAGACTTAACTGATAGGAATTAGTACAAAGTTCCCTTCTCCAAGCTGATTTCCAAATAATGAAAATGAAAATGCAGGGTGAAATAAAACATTGTTCTAGAAACCATGTAAGCAAAACAAATTCACAAATGTATACTAACAGCAAGCTTAATCTTTGCAATTATTAAAGAGGTAATGTTATTTAGTCAGGAGAACATCTGTGGAGCCTGACCACTTGAGTTTGAATTCCAGCTCTGCTACCAGCTGTATGACTTTGTGCAAATTCCCTAACTGCTTTGTGCCTCAGTTTGCTCATCTGTTCAGTGGGAATAATCAATACCTTCCACATTTCATCCCACTTTCCCCTAAAATTAAAAAACAAAAATTCAATAGAATAGGAGAAGTGATTTTTAAATAGGTTCCATTTTAAATATGTAAAAAATCTGTAAAAACATGAACAGTGCTGCTTATCCTAAGCCAAGTCTAAGCAAAAGTCCTGCATTCTGACACCAGAAGGATGTTTTCCACTACGTATTTTACCTGTTTTTTTCCCTTAAATTTCCCTATATTCAGATGTGTAATTTATCCCTCTTTACTGCCCATTAAGACATCTGAAGAAACTCTGTCAACAAAACTCTTCTTTGCTAATTCCAATCAGTGTACAATATACTCTTTCACAGAAGCAGGAAATTTAATCAACCAGCATTTCCATAGCACTAAGATACTGAGCATAATATTGAGGGCATAATATCAATTTCTAGTGCTTTTCTGAATTTAGATACAAACTCCTCTCTCAGTTATTTAAACTGCCTGAATGTAAACTACTGAGTCTAGGATTTTATAAGACTGGTCTACTGAAAAAGGCATTGGAATCAAATAGAACCTTGCTATCTATGGGACCCAGGGTAAATTATTTAATCTAAGCCTTAGTCTTCTCATTTTAAGTGAAAGAAAGTGAAGTCGCTCAGTCGTTTCCAACTCTTTGCAACCCCGTGGACTGTAGCCTACCAGGCTCCTTGGTCCATGGGATTTTCCAGGCAAGAGTACTGGAGTGGGTTGCCATTTCCTTCTCCACTTCTCATTTTAAAACTGTCCTAATACCCATTTACCTAGTTGCAAAACATGCAACTCTTAAGAGGATTAAATGAAATCCATAAATCACTCAGCACAGTAGTTGTTTAACAAATTAATAAACAGTTGGTTTTTCTTCTTTTCATTTATTTTCCATTTATCTAGATCCTGGAGAGCTTCTCCAAACTACATACTTACTGCTGGACCTAAGCCCTCTCCCACAGCATTCCAGAATTATCTACAGATTATCAGAATGTCCTTTGTTAATTGTTTGTTTCCTATTGGTTGTCTCTCCATTTTAAATAGTAACCAAATCTTCAGTTCATTGGTCAGTAAAAGAATGTGGAGAAGTTATACACAACAGAGAAAAGTTATGGTTTATCACTGGTTCAACTGGAAATCAACTGGGGTATTTTGCCAAGATTTTAAGTGCAAGTATGTAGATCAATGCTCATCACATTCAGTCTTTGGAAACTCAAGAAGAGGTGTAAGAATATGATTGTCAGAGGACTATAGAGAATGAGACAGTTCTAATTTGCCAGGATATCAGTCCTATCACAAGAACACTATCTGAGAATAATTCAGCACCCATTACTGTAATAATTGAAAAAAGTTCTTGCAGCCAAGGAAGAACTCAAACTCAACAGCCAAAAGAGGGGAGCCTTTCCCTTACAATCACTAAATATTCAACAAGGGGGTACAGTGTTTCTTAATAATGTCTGGACACTTTATGGCTAAAATTTCTAACAATAATTAGCTAATGAACCAATTGAGTTAAAACTCAGGTTACAGTAGGACATCACATAGAAGATGATATAATTTTATAATATTGCTAGGGAAAAATGATCACTAATTTTAATCAGTGAAACTACACGAAATATGCAGGAATCCATACATATTTAATTATTTTATACTAAAATTATACGTAATGATTGCTGGCAATGAATGTTCCACCAAGCTATTGGGCACTGTGCCAGGTCAAGCACTAACACCTTTGCTGTTTGTTTAGTTGCTGAGTCGTGTCTGACTCTTTGTGACCCCATGGACTGTAGCCCACCAGGCTCCACTTGGACTTCCCAGGCAAGAATACTGGAGTGGGTGGCCATTTCCTTCCCCAGGGGATCTTCCTGACCCAGGGACGGAATCCGTGTCTCCTGCACTGGCAGGCGGATTCTTTACTGTGGGCTAATAATTAATAAAGCCCTGTGGAGGGCAGGCAAAGAGCAGCTGAGAAGCACGACCACAGGCTAAGAAGACAGGCGGCACTGCCCAGTTTTCCAGTTTCCCTCTGGACAGGACCTCGGCATAGGAGGTGTGAGTGAAGTCACAGAGCTGCCTGGCACGCGAAGCGCTCCCCAGCATGCTCGCCAGCTTGTTGCGGGACAGGCTTGCCAGCTCGGAGATGCTCTTCACGTGGTTCATCAAGGAGCGACAGTTTTTGGCTTTTATCTCTGGCATTTTTAACGAGACGTTCTGGCACCAGGGTTATACTTCTCTGCTACAGGGAGGGTCTCAGAATTGGCCGTCACAGCCGATTAACACCTAGCTCAGTGGTTCTGGGGCTTCCCTGGTGGCTCTGCCTGCAACGCAGGAGACCTGAGTTCGATCCCTGGGTTGGAAGATACTCTGGAGAACAGAATGGCTACTCATTCCAGGATTCTTGTCTGGAGAAGTCCGTGGACAGAGGAGCCTGGTGGGCTCCAGGGAGTCCATGCGGTTGCAGAGAGTCAGACACGACTGAGCGAATTCACTTTTCAGTGTTTTTTGGCCCAGAAGCAGAACCACTGATGGGCACTGTGTGGGGAGGGTCAGGGCAGGAATAGACACTTAGAAACTCACAAAGGAGTTGTCCAAAAGCATAAGGCAGGTGGAAGAGAAAGGAAGGGTTACAGCCTAGAAAGCTGTAAGCCCCCCAGGGGATTCTGAAACTCTCTGACACTGAGAATGACTGCTTTAGGTAGTTTTAAAGGAGATGGCTTTATAGGGAGTTGGTGGAATGGCCACTATTTGCTATTAAACCCATCTATTGTTATCCATGGGCACTTTTCTTCCAACAAACTTAAGTCTCTTCCTGCTTTCTGCTCTCAAGATAAAAGGTACCAGAATGGGTCAGATTCACAAAATTACTTTCAAAAGTACTTTCCAGCTGATTTTGAAAGGAAGATTTGTGGTGCTGACATGGCCAGTCCAGGTTACTAAACTGCATAGACGCTCCCTAAAAAAACAGTCCTATAATACCCCCAAAATACTTGTCTTCTCCAGTCTCATGACCGCAAATTCTGAGGACAATTGATAACTGAGATTAAGTCTGTAGTGTACATCTTTCTTACACTATAAAAATGCAGAATATAGGCTTCGCTAAGCTCAATAGTGCTATCATCTTATAGGCAGATATTCCGGCCCACTAGAGGAACTCTTAATGCTACACATATCCACAGATCTAGTATACAGCTCAGTTGCAAGGATTTATTTAAGAAAAAAGTGAATTTTTTTTCTGAAAAATTTTCAGAAACATAATATTTGTCTATCTCTGTAGATCAGGATTCTAACACTCAAATGAAAATACACTTTGGGGGATGTGAATGAGTGTATCAGGCCAGAATGAAGAGGGGGTAGGAGGCTTCATGACAAAAGAGAACATGCAGTTATTATCTAAAGGCTTTCAAAAGTTTCAAAAACACTGCACAGGCTTAATAAAATTAATCTGAATTCTGATTCCAGAGCTCTTTTCTGTTCTAGACACATAGAAATACTGTATAAAATTTAACGTTAAAACATTAATTAAATAAAGCAACAAATCAAGAGATGGTGAGTATAAAAGAGAAGTCAAGAATTCTGGAAGATAAAAATTCTAGCCACAAGTTTCAGTTCCCTGCTGTAGACCAAGCCCTCCAAACCTCATGGATCTTTGTAAACAAAATATTATGAAAAGAAGCATGTCCAAAAGTATATATCCCAGGACTCTGATGATGACAAGTCATGGTAATGGCATGATATTAGACGATTTTATTTGCCTTGTTAGATATAAACAGAATTTCCTATTCCACAATAAGAAGGAAACAGAAAAGACTTATACGACTGAAAACCATACAAATAATTTTCCCTCTGCTACTCTGGCCACCCTTAGTACAGCTAATGAAGAAACAATAGGCAGGAGGCTGAGTCTCTGCTTTCTCTGTTAGGAGCAACTTTCTGCCCCCGCAACTCTATTCCAGACAACTCTGGAGGGATCAAGATCTCTGCTTTCTCTGTTAGGAGCAACTTTCTGCCCCCGCAACTCTATTCCAGACAACTCTGGAGGGATCAAGAGCTCATCGGGGTATTTATACTGACGAGCTCAATCCATGACAGAGTCCAAAGAGTATGCCTGCACACTCACCTGGGTGCCTTCTCTTATACCAGCTTTGAGTGAAAGAGGAGTGGTTCAGCCCCTTTCTTAGGC
>SJYF01000002.1:4088531-4112411 GCA_006410515.1 Procapra przewalskii
ACTTTGGCCACCTCATGCGAAGAGCTGACTCATTGGAAAAGACTGATGCTGGGAGGGATTGGGGGCAGGAGGAGAAGGGGACGACAGAGGATGAGATGGCTGGATGGCATCACTGACTCGATGGACGTATATCTGAGTGAACTCCGGGAGTTAGTGATAGACAGGGAGGCCTGGTGTGCTGCAGTTCATGGGGTTGCAAAGAGTCGGACACGACTGAGTGACTGAGTTGAACTGATCCAAGAGATCATGAGTTTGGAAGTTCTACTTTACTTTTTCTAGCACACTGAAACACATGCAGAACTACTGAAATAAAAAAGCTTGCCTACTTAACAACATACAGAATCATCTCCTCCACCACATGTGGTTCAAAGGTTCTGTGGGTGAGACTGATACTGAATGCTGGGACGCCTGAGCGTTCAGTGTCAGCTGAACCTGAGTGTCCTGAGCAACCCACAGGATGCTGGGTTTATTCCCTGCCCCCTGCCCCTTACTCACATTATGCATGAGAAAAGTAGGGCTGTGCTGCCAAGGTTAACAGGTACTTATGGCAGAATCAGGACCAAAAGCAGAGAAGGAATTCTTTGGTGGGTGCTTATCCCTGCACAGATCTTCCCCCCTCCGACTGGGAGCAAAGCTGTATGTGCCCTCTTCTGTTTAAAGGTCTAATGTTGCTAAATAGCCTGTGTTTGTTGTTTAGCCACTCAGTCATGTCTGACACTTTTGTGACCCCATGGACAGTGGCCCAGGTCCTCTGTCCATGGGACTTTTCCTGGCAAGAATACTGTAGTGGTAACCAGTGATTTTTCCTCCAGTTCAATTAGGCAGTTCTCCTGTTTTCCTTTCCATAGTAAATAGCTGGCAGCTGGCAATACATCTGAAAATCCTCATTACTGAAAGTCACTCAGTCGTATTTGACTCTTTACGTGGAATCTCCAGGCCAGAATACTGGAGCGGGTACCTTTCCCTTCTCCAGGGGACCTTCCCAACCCAGGGATCAAACCCAGGTTTCCTGCACTGCAGGCAGATTCTTTACCAGCTGAGCCACCAGGGAAGCTCAGTCAATACAGTGCGAGCCTTTCCAGCCCCAGACTCTTCTGCAGCCAGGTTAAGGCACGTGACCCGCACTGGCCAATCAGCTGCGCCTCACACGAGTGAGCCCAGTAATGAGCCCAGTGGAGGCGCCGCCCTCTGGTAGGTCTGAGTTAGAAGGCCTTCCAGCCTTCAAGGTTGGCAGTGTCCAAGTTGCCGGCATCCAGGCCTAAACATGATGTGATAGGTGCTGAGCTGCAGTGGCAGCGAGGAGGAGCTGCCACAGGGAGGCAGGGTGTTGTTCCCGGCTGTGAAATAGCTTCTTTCTGCTAGAGCCTTTTGGATTTCTCTAGGAGCTACCTGCTAGCCCTTACGAATCCTTCTAGCGTGAGTGAAGTCATCCGAGTGGATTCCAATGGGAACTGATAACTTTACCCAGCACATCTTCTTATAGCCACAGTCTTCTGCAGAGTCTTAATGCAAGTTCAACCTCGCTTTCTTCACCAGAGTTAGTTGGTGGTCACAATAGAAGTTGCCTGAGGCTCTTTCAGTAAAATACAACTGCATGACTGATTATGGATCCCAGCTATTTATTTAATAAGAATCTAATTTCTGTAGCCTCATTAGACCTCATTATTAATTTATAAAAATTCAATTTTAAGCACTAACCACCTTAAAATAATGATTTTGAATTAGAAATATCTATGCCACTTATGGCACCCCACTCCAGTGCTCTTGCCTGGAAAATCCCATGGATGGAGGAGCCTGGTAGGCTGCAGTCCATGGGGTCGCTAAGTTGGACATGACTGAGTGACTTTGCTTTCACCTTTCGCTTTCATGCATTGGAGAAGGAAATGGCAACCCACTCCAGTGTTCTTGCCTGGAGAATCCCAGGGACGGGTGAGCTGTCGTCTATGGGGTTGCACAGAGTCAGACACGACTGAAGTGACTTAGCAATAGCAATGCTGCTTAAGTGTTTTGGATCCTCCAAACCCAGGACTGTATGGCAGAAATGATATTATTTGTACACATAATTACTGATTTTGTAAGAATTCTCATAAAACATTTCTGCAACACATGGTAGCCATTTCTGCAATACATGGTAACCAGTCTCTAATGTAAGCTATAAACCGCTTACATAAGCTTAAATACTGAATTTTTAATACAGACTAAGTTTTTCTTAATAATTATAAAATTGTCACTTACTTTAACTTTTGAGTTGAATGTGTCCAGAATCAAGAAAACCAGAACTATTTCTCACCACCAATTATATCTACTATTCTCATGTTATGTGTCGGGAGAATATCATTTGCCTGTGTGTTGTGATAATTTATTGTGTAATAAAAGGCTTCAGGGGGTCACAAATGGTATTAAATGATGCATGGGAGTGGTCATTTTTAAGTGATGATGATACCGAGGACTTTCAATCTTGTATCAAAAGACAAAGTTAAAAAACTAAGAGTGTGTGTGTGTGTATATAATGTATATGTATGCACATATCTAAGTATATATGTATATATATGTATATGTACACACATATGTATGTGTATATATGTACATGTGTATGTATACATATATGTATATATGTGTACATGTATATGTATATATATGTATATTTCTAATGCTCTGTAAGAGTTAAAGATATAAAAGGAAGGAATGAAGCATTAAATCCTGGAAAAACCAATATTCAGGAAATTGGTGAAGGAACTCCAGTCAGGAAACCACAGTGATAAAGAACAATAGAAGAATGGGATGGGAGAAGCCAAGGAGAGAATTACAAGTTTGCCAGTAAATACTAAATCAGTCACTGTGTGGCTAAATGTCTCTGCCTCCCAGCTACGCTCCCTCCCACAGCTTCCTGAGGCAGGGGCAAGGTTTGAGGAGAACTGCCAAATTCTTTACAAGAATTCTACCTAGAAATGAGTGGATGATACTCCTGGGTAGAAAAAAGATGTAAAAGGGACTGCTTCTTACCACTAAATTAAAGGGGGGGGGGGAAATAAAGGAAACAAAACAAAAATACTTAAGTGTGATTTTCCACAACGTACTGACTCTCCAAAAGCTTGAATGAATGAAATGAATAAAGGCCCTTCCCAGCCAGGAGATCTGGACAGTGTACTGACACTCCAAGAGTTTAGGAAACAACAATTCTAGAAACCATTTACAAGCGATTCACTAAAAATCTCCTCAGATTGAGGTCTGGCTAATGAAGCTTTGGACACCTCATGCAAAGAACCGGTCTTTTCACTGGAAAAGACCCTGATGCTGGGAAAGATTGAAGGCGGAAGGAGAAGGGGACGGCAGAGGATGAGATGTTTGGATGGCATCACCAACTCGATGGAGCTGAGTTTGAGTGAACTCCGGGAGTTGGTGATGGACAGGGAGGCCTGGCGTGGTGCAGTCCATGGGGTCACCAAGAGTCGGACATGACTGAGCGACTGAACTAATGACGTTTCGAATTTTTAGAGGCATAATTTAAGTGCAAGTTAAATAAAAGTCATACTATTACAAAAGATAGGACATGTCTAGAAAATATATTTTAGTTGGAGACCTCTCAACAAGAGAGTATGAGACTAGCAAGGGTAATGGCAGCAGAGATACCCTGTCCCAGCCTCTTCTCATGTCTCAGCTGGGGTTTAGTTCGGGTGCTTATAAGGGGTTTGGATAGCAGCTGAGGCTCCAGGAGGCTCTAAAATATGAACCCTTCACCAAGCAAGTAACATACATGAATGAGGAAGTCCACAGCCCTCCACGGGAGAGCCACCATTCCAATGGAAAAAAAAAATGCTTACTTTCAATAGTCATATAGGCAATCCTGAAACAGGTTAAGGTTTGGATAATCCTGGACATACTGGAAGATCACCAGCTGAAGTGGAAGGAGCATAGCTACTTTATATATTGAAAACTACTAGCTTAAATTGTAGTTACAGCTTATCTTGAAAGATGAAATTTCATTGGTTTTTATAAGCTCCAAAACTTTGTAGTGTTATACTACCAAAGAAGGCTTGGTCAGACTTTAAAAGGTCCAGGATCTTTTGTAAACTGGAAGCCTGGGTTTGAACCCTACCTCTATCTCACTGGCTCTGTGATCTTGTCAAGGTTACTTAACCTCTCTGACCCCAGGTTTCCTCGAGTATAAAGGAATAATAATTATAAGGTTGTAACAGATTACATAAGATAATTATACAGCACATTTAGTAAGAGCCTGCTATGCTTAATACTCATAAAGATAATTTGAATTATTTTCTGAAGAAGTGGAAGACTATATTTCATAGTATGTGCAAAAATCAAATATTATTTATAAGCATTTAAAATAATGATTAATATTTTTGGACACTTACTTTTAGATGCCAGTAAGAATAATAAACAAATGTCTTTATTAGGTCTTAAATCATCAAGTCCTTATTAAGAAATGTCATGCCTGTTGCTTTGTACCTCCCCTACCCGCCCAGAAATGATACTTTGTTCAATTTTCAGTGACATATTTGACACGTTTGCTTTCCCTACAAGTCCCACCCACTAGTGATACATCTGTAAAGTATGTGTCTTTTCGTGTCCAGGAAATGACTGACCTTGGTGACCGGGGCTTTTTCACCAGCCTGAGTTCTGGAGAGCTGACTGCTCCCAAGGCTTGTTGCTTTTTTCTGGAAAAAAAAAAAAAAAGAAAATATTAGCTTCGATGAGGGAAGATACCTTAACAAAGTGGTCAAGCGCAAATTTTTCTATCAGTATAAATATGTTTTCAAGCAAAATTCAGACTAATATACTCAATGCTAAGCACACAAAAAGTGAAACAAGTTTTTTATTTTTTATATCTTAGTCTGAAGACTATGTAAATATTAAAAAGACAGAGTGCATTGAATAAACTGCAATTGTTTAATAGTCAATGGTTTTGGAAAACTGCCAAACTCCTCACATGGGCAGGTGCCATTTTCCACCGCCATGCATTCCCAGAACAGCATCACTCACTGGGACAGGGTGCATTCTTTCTCTCCTACCCTGAGCGCTGCAGAGCAGGCGTTAGCACAACCTGCAGAGGGTGACTCAGCAGCAAGGATCAAAGATGCAATCCTGTGTCTAAGAAATGTATCTTAGGGAAACAATAGTACAAGAGCAAAAGCCTTTTTTTCTTCACAGATATTCATCACAGTATTCTGACTTCAAAAAGCAAAAAACAATATAGGTAATAATGAATGTTTATTGAGTTCTTTATTACTTATGTTGTTTTTTGCTTTTTGAAGTCAGAATACGATGATGAATAATAATGAATGTTTATTGAGTTCTTGGGCTTCCCTGATAGCTCAGTTGGTAAAGAATCCACCTGCAATGCAGGAGACCCCAGTTTGATTCCTGGGTCGGGAAGATCTGCTGGAGAAGGGATAGGCTACCCACTTCAGTATTCTTGGGCTTCCCTTGTTGCTCAGCTGGCAAAGAATCTGCATGCAATGTGGGAGACCTGGGTTCGATTCCTGGGCTGGCAAGATCCCCTGGAGAAGGGAAAGTCTACCCACTCCATAAGGGCTTCCCTGATAGCACAGTTGGTAAAGAATCTGCCTGCAATGCAGGAGAACCCAGTTCGATTCCTGGGCTGGGAAGATCCCTGGAGAAGGGAAAGGCTACCCACTCCAGTATTCTGGCCTGGAGATTCCATGGACTGTATAATCCATGGGGTCTCAAAGAGTCAGACACAACTGAGCGACTTTCACTTCATATTCACTGCACATTGAGTTCTTACCATGTATCAGGTAATTGTTCTATCAGAAAAATTATAGATAAGAATAAAATTATGCTCTAAGAATACAATATACTACAGTACTATTTGTAACTGCTCTAAACATCATCATGTGTAACGTGTATGACATCATATAACATGTATAACATGATATAACATGTATCATGTGTAACAAGTTAGTTAATCTTAAAATCACACAATATAAAGCTGTTACTATCGTTATCCCCATTTTATAGGTAAGGAGATGGAGGAATGGGGTGAGTATATAACTTGGCTGTGGTCACAGCTCCTAAAAAGCAAGATGTCTATTTCAGACCTTATTCTCTCACCTACCTATACTGCCTCCCACATAAGAGGTCATGCTATGAACAGCTACAGGATGAAATGTCATGTGGTTGTTTAAAGATCACGTTTAGAAGAACACTACATTAAATGAAAATATTCAACATATTTCACATAAAAGCCACATTATAAAGTAACATGCGTAGCATGGCCTCTGACGTTCACATGGGGCTATTTTCTGATAGTGGGGTTAAGAGTGCTTCCTTGCGCCTTTTTTTTTTTTTTTTTTGGTATTTTCTTATATAACTACTTGGAGAAGGCAATGGCACCCCACTCCAGTCCTCTCGCCTGGAAAACCCCATGGACGAGGAGCCTGGTGGGCTGCAGTCCATGGGGTCGCTAAGAGTCGGACTCGACTGAGCGACTTCACTTTCACTTTCTACTTTCATGCATTGGAGAAGGAAATGGCAGCCCACTCCAGTGTTCTTGCCTGGAGAATCGCAGGGACGGGGGAGCCTGGTGGGCTGCCATCTATGGGGTCACACAGAGTCAGACACGACTGAAGCGACTTAGCAGCGGCAGTGGCATATAACTACTTAAGTGACAAAAGGGTAATAAACAAGGCGGGAAGATGAAATATACAGTTGCTTTCTCCACAAGGACTTGATATCTTGTATCTTTTATTTATGAATTTCAGAGAAGCAAGCATATAAAGTTTATAATGCAACATGGTGAGATTATGATCCAGTATCTATAAAACAAGAAGCGTGTACTATAAGCATTGACTACATAGGAAGGGTTATCATGCAGATTAGGTAATATATAACACCGTAAAGAGTTACATTTCCGCTTACACACAACTTTGGACACTTTTTGAAAAATATATAATTGAGAAGAATTTGGTTGAATTCTTTAACACTTAGAAGATATTCAGCAAAATTTGTATTGTTTAATTTTGTAAAGCGGTCTGCCACAATTTGAGCTGAAGTTTGAGCTGAAGCCTTGTTTCCCTTCAGGGCAAATACTGTCTTAGCAAGTGGAAAAGATGACACTCAGCTTGCTGTCCTCAAAGTCCAATGCTTATGTGTCCACTGGCCATTCTCAGAGCCCTGCAGGGTGTCCACTGAATCAACAGGGTGGACATATTTTAATGGGTGTCTGAGGGTCTTCACAGGCCTCTGCAGGGGCCCCAGGCTCCAAAGTATCACCTGTAAACTAAATAGTCTCTCCCAAGCATTCATGTACTACAATCAACCAGAGGAAGGAAAAAATCCTAGATAAATGTGATAGAAATTAAAGAGGGCTTCCCTGGTGGCTCAGATGGTAAAAAATCTGCCTGCAATGCAGAAGACCTGGGTTTGATCCCTGGGTGGAGATCCCCTGGAGAAGGGAATGGCTACCAAACCTCCAATATTTTTGCCTGGAGAATACCATGGACAGAGGACCCAAGTGGGCTACAGTCCATAGAGTTTCAAAGGGGCAGAAACATCTGAGTGACTAACACTTCCACTAAAAAATTAGTACTTTGGGTGTGATATGGGAGATGGTAAAAGGAGGGGATGGCCTAAGGTTTATCCATATCACAAGTCTCTTTTCAAAATATAAGCTAAACAAATAGCTTCTGATAATCATAGTGCATAACATGGATTCCGTGTAAGGCACTGGATATAAGAAATAAATACGAGTATATAGCATGAGGCTATTCATTATACTTTCATTTTCCATTTCAACCTCCTCATTTCCAGTGAGGAGACTGAAGCCTGGAAAAGTCCAATCACTGTCCACTGCTCCAGCTATTAACTTGTGGTCTCAGCTGTAATCAGAAAGGTCATGTTACAATCCTGCACTAACTGCAGCTCCAATTCTCACGTGAGAATGCACATACCAGACCCAGATTTATCTGTAAATGAATTCTACTCTACCCATTAGCTAAGATTTGCCCACAAAAATTAAAAACTTTTGGCTGAGTTATGAAACCGTTAAATTAAAAATAACTTAATACACATGCTGTCTTTTTAAATAAATTTAACATACATAACAATTTTTATTTTACCTGTGTATAAATGTAATGTTTACTTTAAAAGGTAATTTACAAATTATTATTAAATTCAGTATCTTTTAACTCAACTGAGGATGGATATCTCAGCTTTCCTGTGGGTATGACCTTGCTTTGTTCTTTGAGACAACTGAATTACCCAGTTTACAAAGGACAAATTTAGTTTAGCTGAAACAGGAGTAGAATTTGTAAAAAATGATCTTCCATTATGTAATATTTATAGAGCTCTTAATAATGTCGGGCACTTGAAACACAGCACAAAAGCTTAGATATGCACACGTATACCACAGCACAGACCCCTTATTCTCAGATTTGTATTGTTACACATTGTTTTGGCTGATACATGACGTGGTTCTCTCTTCAGCTGTATTTGACTTCACACATCCCTTTACTCCGGGCTTCCCTCATAGCTCATTTGGTAAAGAATCTATCGGCAATGCAGGAGACCCAGGTTCGATTCCTGGGTCAGGAAGACCCTCTGGAGAAGGAAACGGCAACCCACTCCAGTATTGTTGCCTGGAGAATCCCATGGACAGAGGAGCCTGACAGGCTACAGTCCATGGGGTCCCAAGCCTTGGATACCACTTAGCGACTGAACCACCCACCACCACCATCCCTTTACTCACTGGACGTTTACTGAACCCTGGCTAGAAGCCTGGCCCTATTCTAGGCAGGGGTGATATAATGGCTAATTGAACAAAATCAGGTCCTACTCCTGTACTGCTTACATTCCAGTAAGAAGACTCGGACTCTAAATCAGTCAATGAAAACCAAGATGGTTTCAGAGAGTGAAGAGCGTTGTAAAGATAATAAAACAGGGTCATATAACAGAGAGTAGGTGGCTGAGGGTTCCTTCAGACAGGAGAGACAAAGAAGTGACCTTTGACTGAGATCTCACTATAAATGAATCAAGCATAAAGTGTGGCACGGGGGAAGGAGGCACGGATAAAGGTCCTGGGCTGGGTTTAGCAAGCTGGAGGAGCAGAAAGAAGTCGCTGCCGCTGAAGCAAGGTGGGCACAGGCGCACATGGAACACGGTGATACAGGATGCTGAATCAGGATGCTTAGTCCGAAGGGATGTGGGCCCATGACAGACCCACAGTCAGGTGGGCTGGGATCCCCAGTTTCTTCCAGCCTCGGCTGGCTTCCTGCCTTCTCTGGTTACCTACTATCTAGTCCTTGGGAGTCTTTCTTGTCTCCGTGGGAAAAGTTCTCAAAGTCCCTTGGCTTCACGTCACTGTGAACTTATCTTGCGAAGTCTTCCTCACCCTCACCCCCTCACCATCAGCATCAGTCCTCAGAAATCCCACTCTGGCCTGGACACGTTTCTCACCCAGCTAGGTCTGCACATTCACAGCACTGAAAGGGCTGGGTCTACCCTTGGATGGAATGGAATTCATTTACCCTCAGTAAGGGAAAACTCAGAACAAGCTCACTCCCGTAGGATTCTGCCTTTGTCTTAACACACAAACACACTCTGGTCTCTAAACAATTAAGCTGTTATATGAGAACACCAGTACCAGGATAATTCAAAGTTTGAGTTCAACTAATTTTTCTTAGAGGCCACTGAACAGATTTTTGCTTGCCATTCAACCGCATTCCTCCTAACATTTACAAGCACGTCTCTGTTTTACTTAAGTTTTATAGAAAGGAAATGGTCAGGAGCGGTCTGCCCCTCGTCTGTGGCTGAGTCACTCTTCCTGGCAGGCCAGCCTGTCATAGGCCTCAGTCTTAAAAACAGTTGACAGAAGTGTCACCATTCATACCAGATCTGTCTCTATTGGACTCTGACTCCAGGACATCTGGTCCGCTCCATTTATAGGGAATTTGTCTGATTTTTTTCCTGCTCAGGTGCAGACTCCTGAGAAGACATAGGCCCTGTTTCTATGGACCATGAATCCACACCTAGAACCTGCCTCTCCCATCTCAAAAGAAGTTCAGAGTCTGCAGGCCAGGAGACCCATAAAACAGGCACCTCGTCTTGAGCATACAAGACGGATAAAGAACGCACGGATTACATCCACCCTATCCACTGTCGCAGGAGGACATGAGAGGAATCCATGGCATGCCTTTCTTGGATGTCTGTTGTGGGTCATAACAAAAGTTGAGTATTGAATGGGTTGAGTATTGAACGAATCGGAACTCAAGTCTCAAAGTAAGAATTCAAGTTTTCAAAGTAACAATGAAATTCCAAGAGCCAGGCAAAGCTGCTGCGTCACTATCTTCTAAAATCTCAGCAAAGGCCCCTTAAGTGAGGCCTCATGCCAGCCTGAGACCTGATGACTCTACAGAGAAAAGTGCCGAATCCTCTAGAAAAATGGTTCTGCTGTTTGATACATGTGGCAGGAAACTCCTGGCTGCAACCAAATGCCCGCTGTGAAACCTCGGTCAAGTTTATGAGCACTTCTAAACACTCACTTTCTCACCTGAGCAATGAAAATAATCCTACTTGTATCTCAGAGAGAGACTGAGAGGACTGTATGAGATGAAGTGTGGCCCGAAGTCTGTGGCTCACAGGTTAGAAATCCCTGCTCTGGTGGAGAGAGAGGCCCAAGGCCTTTAACCAGTGGCAGTGGGACAGACTCATCAACCTCGGACAACCCCTGTGCATCTAATTTTAAATCATAATGGGTCTTAGTGGCTGCTGATAATTTCTTTTTTGAGCTTTGTTATTTATATAATACATGTGCTTACTCACTCAGTCATGTCCAACTCTTTGCAACCCCATAGACTGTAGCCCACCAGGCTCCTCTGTCCATGGAGATTCTCCAGGCAAGAATAATGAAGTGGGTTTCCATGCTCTCCTTCAAGGGATCTTCCCAACCCAGGGATTGAACTCAGGTCTCCCACATCTTAGGTGGATTTTCTATCATCTGAGCCACCAGGGAAGCCCATTTATATAATAGATAAATAATTGAAGAAAGTGATTTTTTTTTTTTTTAGGACTGGTCATGATTCTATTACCTGGAAACAACTTGATCCTTTCGAGGTTTGCTTTTAAGCTTTGTTAGGTAGAACAAGAGCAGCCTTCAGAGCAGAACTAATTTTTTTCAATACAGTGAGTACTGTGCCCAGCGATTCTGACTGGTGAGAACATGTCCTGTGACTGGTCTTACAGGAACTCTGGAGATGATATGAAATTATATATGCAATGCATCTAAGCCCACACTCAGAGATACTGCGATTACTCAATAACTGCTGTGCACGGTAAGTCACTTCAGTCGTGTCTGACTCTCTGCGACCCCATGGACTAGCCCACCAGGCCCCTCTGGCCATGGGATTCTCCAGGCCAAGAATGCTGAGGTGGGTTCCGTGCCCTCCTCCAGGGGATCTTCCCGACCCAGGGACTGAGCTCATGTCTCTTAAGTCTCCTGCAGTGTAGGCGGGTCCTTTACCACCAGCACCACCTGGGGAGCCCGATAACTGCGTGCTGAGGGGAGCCTGGGGCCACTTCCAGGGTCAGTGCTGAAAGGCTTCCCTGATGAGCGTGGCCTGCCAGAGCCAGAGCAGCAGGTCCTGGCGTTCGTGCATCAGTTGTCACAGATGACGGCCCCTCTGGAGCTGGCTCTCTTAGGCCCAGGTGTTGACAGGGTCACACGGTGTGAGTGTGAGTGTGGGCGGGTGATCCAGGGTCATCAAGATCCGCAGGAGTAAACACGACCTCAGTGTTTTTGGGAGCGGCAAGGCTCCTTCGGAGGTACTACAGGGTGTCTGGACAGGATATGGGATAGGCGATTTCAACAGCCTTTGTGGCACATTTCAATAGCAGTAAAATACCAGCAGAACACTCAGGCTCATTGCTCAATGCACAAAGAAGCAAGTCAGTGACCAGGTGTATAAATGAGAAAAATGTCACAACTCAAATCCCTTCACAGTAAAAGCAGGGACTTCGGCTTGTAAGCTGGGCCACAGACTCCTGGCAAACACAGGTTTGTTTCCCTTTTACGCTGGTGACAGTCTCATGTAAGCAAATTGAGGTTAAAAAGGAAGGAGTGTTTCTGCCTGAAATAACTAGAGAACACCCTAGACCACCATATGCTACAGCAGTTTCCAGATGCTGGATGCCAGTCAGCAAGGACGGGGTCCCCCAGCGAGGGAACAAACCAGGGGCGTCCTGTGACTGCCACCGTCTACTGCCCGCAGAGTTTCCAGCGGTCAGATCATACGGTGGATGTCTGTCTGTGTGGGCTGAGGAGATGAAGTTGGGAGTTCAAAGGTCAAGGGAAGGGCACCAGAGAGGAGAGCTGCAAAAGTTAGCTCCAGAGATGTGCATGTAAGGAGAGCCCGAATGTGGGGAAAGAAGACCCAGAAGGAAGGAGCAGAGACATAATCAAAGGGTTTCCCACGGGCCAAGACCAGGACCTGTCGCCAGCAGTCAGAACCACCGCGTAGGGAATGAAAAAGGAAAAGGCTCCTCCTCTAACAGCTGCTCTGGTCCAGCCAAGCAAAGGTTAAAAGCAAACCCCAAAGTGTCAAAGTGATCAAAATGTCTCCAGTAACAACTATGTTCTAGAACCAAGCTCCGGAAAACCGAAAGCAACAGTAACAAAAAGCACTCGCACAATATAAAAATCACATCTGTTTGTCATCTAATAAAAAATTACAAGGCATGCCTAGAAGCAGAAAAATGCAACTTTGGGCTTTTCCATACACAGGAAAACTATAATGTGCAAGAAGCATAGTATCTTGACTGCAAGGCTGGCTATGTGAATCTACAGTAATAAAATGGCATAGACTATATATAAGTTTCCTAGTCTTGATATCATATTATAGTTGTAGACCATGTAACCAGTGGGGAAATGGGGTGAACGGTATGTCGCACCAGCTGTATTATCTTTGCAACTTTCCAGCAATCTATAATTATTTCAAAATAAAAAGCTTTCTAAAAGTATGTTTAGGAGAAAAATAGCAAATATCTTAATAAAACCACCCAGGGACTTCCCTAGTGATTCAGTGGTTAAGACCCTCCACTTCTATTGCAGGGGACATGGGTTCGATTCCTTGTCAGAGAACTAAGATTTCACATGGCCAAAAAAAAAAAAAAGTATGAGATGAAAAATACACTGCAATTAAGAACTGAGGAGACATTGCAGAAGAAAAGATTAGTGAATGTGGAGAGATGGCAATAGAAACAACGCAAAGTGAAACAGAGAGTGAAGGCCCAGAGGACAGACAACGAGCATCGCTGGGCTGTGGGGCAATCCCACGCCGCTAATGCGTGCACAGCCACAGCCTCCAAAGAAGAGAGAGATGAGGAGGCAAAACAAAACACTTGAAGAAATAAGGGTCAAACATTTCAGAACTGCATGAAAATATAAACTCACAAGAAGCTCAGTAAATACCTATTAAGAGTGATGAGTTGAGTATGAAGGAGCAAGCTGGGTTTTAGACTCCCATCCCCCAAAGATTCAAGAGATAATGGAGTCAACCCATGGGTGAGAGCTTTTCCTCTGCACCAGCTAAGTCATGGGGCCATCCACTGCTGTGAAGGTGTCACAGAGTTCAAGTGATTCTGCTGTCCACCCCAAAGGGTGAGAAGGGAGCTTGTCTACCTTTCCCCCAAAGTTACAGCCCACCAGAGGAAGCAGACTAAGGATTCTTCAGCTTGCAACAATCTCTTAAGTAACAGATCAGATGCTACATTTGATGGAATTTGTGAGCATACAATTACACAAAAACTTTCGTATTAAATGAACACTGAAAGCCCTCAAAGGTTTAACTTGGTAGCTGGTGTGCCTGCGTGCTCAGTTGCTACGCCGTACGCCGTGTCTGACTCTTTACAACTCCATAGACTGTAGCTCACCAGGCTCCTTTGTCCGTGAGATTTCCCAAGCAAGAATACTGGAGTGGGTTACCACTTCCTTCTCCAGGGCATCTTCCTGATCCAGGGATCAAACGTGCATCTCCTACATTGGCAGGCAGATTTTTTTTTTATCACAGAGCCACCAGGGAAGCCCCTGGTAGCTGGAATACTCAAATAATTGCTTAAGCTGTTTCAAAAATCCTGTATGTTGAATGGTCTGCAACACATTATCTGATTATCCTTAAAAGCAAAACAAATATTTATCCTTTGAATGTCAATTTAAGTGTTTGAAACTACTGAAAGTTAATCAGATTCATATCTGATAAATATGGGAAGGCTCTCAAAATGAAAAATAGTGATTTTAATGAAAAAAATATCAAAGGGGGATATGAAACAGCTTTGTGTCCTGAATGCAAAAGTGAAATTAGTTTCAGAATTATTTGAATAATGGACTAATTACATAAGTTTTCAAGTTACCACTGAATTTTGTTTTATTGATTTTAAGTCACCATTTTCTTTCCTATTGCATACTGATACATCTTAAAAATCAATATAAAGCTTTGGTCAGAGATTAGTTGATAGTTATCTTTCTTTCTCAGCATTTTCTAATCAGTGCATTTTTAGATCAGTGGTGTCTTAGGCTTGATGAAATGTAGTATTTTTCAGGATAAGGACTCTCATTAAAATGTTTTGACATATTTGTTGACAAGTCAGTTCCATTAGTTAAGTCATCCCATAAAATGAAAAGCAAATATTGTATTTCCACATGAAAACACATGATTTATTGGAAAACAGTATCTAGAAAAAGATTCTTTCCAACAAGAGACAGATTCCCTAATACTAGCAATTATAAGGCTGTGACTTTTATTCACAAGTGTTCTTTTACACCATGGTTGTAAGTAGTCTACGGACAAATACAGATTGCTTTCACTACAGAAACACGTATAAATGGTGTTACCCCACACGCAGTTCAGTAAGTAGGCTATGTTAGTCCCCTGCGAAACACTGCTAAATAGGTTACAAGATTAACTCATAACCTGTTACACAGAAATTCACTCACTGAATGAATCATCCCATCCACAACAGTCTTAGTAACGCACGTTATGCTCGCCACCGTGGAGTTTGTTTCCCAATCCCTCAGCGCCATTCATGGTCTCCAGGCAGAAGGCCTCGGGGAGGTCTAGCGCAGGCTCTCTATCTCAGGTGGCCGCACTGACAGGGGGGTGGGAGGACGCTTTCTTCTCCCACTCTACTTGGCCTGGGGCTCGGTTTCCCTGGGGCCCCACTTCCTACCCACCAGGAGGGCGCAGCTGTCTTTACATTCCCTTACATTTTAGAGCCAAGGGGATGGAATGATTTAACCTTGCTTAAAGACCTTTCTAGTAAAAAGAGGGCATGAGGAAGAAAGATGGCAATGAAGAGTCAGGGAAGTGAGTTACAAAAACTGAAAACAGCCTTCAGAAAGTCTATGGAGTTGGCATTAGGTAGAATTTTTTAAATAGATAACTTTATAAACAGTTTTGGATACTAGTTAAGAGCATAGACTCTGGAAAATGAGTTCCATCCTGGGGTCCACTATTATATAACTGTGTGACCTTGGACAGGTTATTTAATCAAGTTGTGCCTCAATTTTCTCATTAGGAGAATGGGGGTTGTTGTAAGGTGTGTGTGTGTGTGTGTGTGTGTGTGTGTGTGTGTGTGTGTAACCCCTACATATGCTCAATATCAAATGATCACTCGTTCTTTACTACCATTATCAGATCTATAAAGATACTGCTTACATAATTTGCTTTCTCTCTTATTAAACTACTTCTCACAGAGATGTTAATAATTAATATATTATCTCTCCTATAAATATCTACAGTTTAAAAGAGGATGCACAGGAGGGCAATCCTTAATTCAGAGGCTAAGGAAGTTGCTACTGGTAGAACTTTAGACATCAACACTAATCCAACTGGGAAAATATTAGATGATACCTCCTAAACATAAACAGGCAAATTTGGCCTTGGAATATAGAATGAAGCAGGGCAAAGGCTAACAGAGTTTTGCCAAGAGAACATATTAAAAAGCAGAGACATTACAAAGGTCCATCTAGTCAAGGCTATGGTTTTTCCTGTGGTCATGTATGGATGTGAGAGTTGGACTGTGAAGAAGGCTGAGCGCCAAAGAATTGATGCTTTTGAACTGTGGTGTTGGAGAAGAGTCTTGAGAGTCCCTTGGACTGCAAGGAGATCCAATCAGTCCATTCTAAGGGAGATCAGTCCTGGGTGTTCATTGGAAGGACTGATGTTGAAGCTGAAGCTCCAGTGCTTTGGCCACCTCATGCGAGGTGTTGACTCATTGGAAAAGACTCTGATGCTGGGAGGGATTGGGGGGCAGGAGGAGAAGGGGACGACAGAGGATGAGATGGCTGGATGACATCACCGACTCGATGGACATGAGTTTGAATGGACTCTGGGAGTTGGTGACGTACAGGGAGGCTTGGCGTGCTGCCCTTCATGGGGTCACAAAGAGTCGGACACGACTGAGAGACTGAACTGAACTGAACTGAAACATAGCTACTCAGTAAGATCCTTCCCTGTGTCCCAGGTAGGGATGGTGTGTATCTCTCAACCTATGTAAGTTTTATGTCACTTAAAAAAAATTCTTTTATTCATAAAGATGTGTCATTTTCAGAGGAAACAATTAGCTTCCATTGGATTTTAAAAGGACCATAAACTAAAAACAATTAACAATCCCTGCCCTCTATGCAGCCTTAGTGCTTAAATCCTGATTCTCTGTCCATATATAAGAAGTGCCCTTCTACCCAAACACCTGCGCACACACATGCACACGAGTGCACGCGCACGCGTGCGCACACACACACACACACACACACACACACACACGGTGGCAGCAGCAGCTTTGCTCTGGAAACATCTCTTGAAAGTTCCAAAGGAAAAAGGCACACAAAACATTTCTCCCTTTAAGGTCTAAGCAGATAGATTCACAGACTTAGCTTTGATCAGTGTTAAAACACTTTCTTCCATTATCCTTTTAGTATCTATGCTGTTTATTATTCTTCTCCCTCTAATTAAAAAAAAAAGTTTAGAATAAAGAGAAAAGTATAAAGAAGAGAATATAAAGTACTCAAAATCTTGCCAATCAAGGCAACCACATTCAGTTATTTTTCTATTTTTATGCAAATACAAAATGTACACAATTTGTTAAATACATGAACTTACTGGTCTCTCATCATCGTTTTTTTACCTATCATTTTCGTCCGTTGTTAAATGTTCTTGAAAGCACGGTGTTAAAGATGCCTTACTCACTATTTTTGTGCTGTTAACTTCACCAGTTCATGAAAGCTGTATGTTTGTCTCTCTAGTTTGTTATTACTATAAATAAAGCTATGGTGAATATCTTGGTACACAGGCATCAAGTACACCTCTGATTATGTATCTGAAACAAATTTCTAGAAGTGGAATTTCTGGGTCAAAAAAATTTAATTGTTTTTCTTATTTATGACTCTAGGCTGCTTATTTCTCATTTCTTAATATTATTATGTCTTCATTAAAAGAAAAGTTTAATCATATTTCTAACATTTCTAACCTTATAATTTGTAAATTTTCAAATACTTGAAGAAAATTCATATAAATGTCAAAACCAAGGTTCTTTATTCTTAGAGCACACACATTCAGCTAACATATGCTCATTCAGAAAGACAAAATCAGCAGTGCATCGATATGTTGACTGTTGAGACAAGAAATACTTATTCTAACTGAAAACTGCACCTCAGGAGGAATTTCCTCCTTTTAACCACTGGGTGTCCCCTGGATCCTATTTTTAAAGTTAGGCAGGCATTACCAGATCCTATCTAACAAACAGTTCAGCAACCTCTCATCACATAGCTGGTAGAAGGAACCCTCATTATTTTTAAAATGCGTTATTTTAAAAATTAGTCATTCAACTTTCTTGTCAGCTTTCATTTTTTCAGAGAAATAGATGCATGGTTTCAGACTTTACTGAGTAAACTCAGTGTTTTAAGAAGGTAAGCAGAAAAAAAAAAGTAACAAAATTGTGTTCAGAGAAGTAATTTTTATTCCAAGCACCAAGTGAAACCAAAATTGGAATGTGAACATGAGATCACTTTAGCTCTCTGTTTCCTGTAAGAAAAGTGTTTTCTTTGAAACTGCACTTTGCAGACTTCAGAGTGATATATTTCTGGAAGGTGCTGAAGTCCAAACATTACGTACCTTGAGCTCAAATTAGACCGCTTAGGAATCAGAGACTTGATTTGAAAAAGAAAGAGAACAGGGGTGCCCACCTTAACGTGAAAAACCAGCCACGAAGTCCACAGTCCTAATGATTAAGATAAACATACGTGCAGAATTCATTCCTGAGCTCTTCCCAAGTAATGTCATTGTTATTTGATATTGGTCAATTGATAAATGAATCCATTTACCTATAAACACCTGGCAAGCAACCCAAGAAATCTGTACCATGTGATACATGGCAACACTTATCTCTTTCTGTGTAAATAAGCACTGATTTAAACTTTTTGTTTTGTTTTATCTGATGCTCACTATAAATGCACGTACACTGGAAGAAGAGAGTCATCGGTGCAGAATCCCCACTGACTCAGCAGCCTCTGGCTCATAACAGAAACAGCTCTCAAGTGAACTGACGATATCCCAGTCTCCAAACCAGAAAGCTCCCTCAGCCCCCAGTCCCGGGTCTCTCTCTAGCCTAGACGCTCCTTGCAGCCTTCCCACCCATGACCCAGCAACATCCAGGCCCCCCTACCACTTCTGTTGCTGCTTCTTTGACTCCTTCACTGGAGTCTCCTTCCCTCCTCCTCCAGGCAGCCATTTATTAACATTTGCTTTTAGTTTCTCCCTTCTTTCTCCCCATTCTCTTCTTCAATAATTTCAACCAAGAATTTTGGCAGTGAGGGTTGAAAAGAAAGATGGAATGGGAGCTTGAGCAGCTTCAAAAGAAATATTTTAAAATAGTTCATGATGAGGAAGACTAAACTGAAACGTCATTTAAGAGGAGTCATTAAATAAGGAGTAAAAAGAAAGAAAAGAATGGGACGCGAGTTAGTGACTCAACAACAACAAAAGGAATGAGGGAAGAGTTAAGGAACGAGGTCCTAGAAGTAGGAAGAAATAGGGTTTGCATTTCTCCATTTCTCCCCGCAACCAAAGCCTCCTTGTGGTCCAATGACTCCTTGAAACCAGTACCCTCAATGTGCTTCAGAGCCACGCTGTCCCCAGAACATGGAGACAGGAGATGGCTGACGGATGGGGTGGGGTGGGCAGGCATTTTAAAAAGAAAAGGAAATGAGAAAGGAAAAAAAGGAAGGAAAGCTTATATTTTCTAGGAACTGCATTATGAGCTCTGTAAGAATTATCTGTGTTACTCGAAATGTGCTCAGAAAACCACCGTCAGAAGAGTCACCTGAGATGACTGGGAAAAATACTGAAAGCCTGATTGCACCCTGATCTGGGCCCAGGTGTCTGAATATTTCATACTATCTCCAGGCGATTCATAGGCATGCTTAAACTTGAGAAATACTGCATAATCTCATGTAATGTCCTAGGAGATGAGGAACAAAGTTTAAAATAAATTTTTATGATACTAACAAATTGATGCCTTTGAACCACGGTGTTGGAGAAGACTCTTGAGAGTCCCTTGGACTGCAAGGAGATCCAACCAGTCAATCCTAAAGGAGATCAGTCCTGAGTATTCATTGGAAGGACTGATGCTGAAGCTGAAACTCCAGTACTTAGGGCACTTGATGAGAAGAACTGACTCATTGGAAAAGGCCCTGATACTGGGAAAGATCGAAGGCAGGAGGAGAAGGGGATGACAGAGGATGAGATGGTTGGATGGCATCATTGACTCGATGGACGTGAGTTTGAGTGAACTCTGGGAGTTGGTGATGGACAGGGAGGCCTGGTGTGCTGCGATTCATGGGGTCGTAAAGAGTCGGACACGACTGAGCGACTGAACTGAACTTAAAGGATCAGTGCTCTACACATTTACTAAGCATTCTGTAATAATGCCGATTGAAACATACTAATTTAGGATGTCAACTTAGAGGTTTTAACTTCACAAGTGAACTGTTTTGGGAAGGTCTTTAGTTATTATGTACATTAGTATATGATAAAATATTACTGACTTTATGACAAGAATCATACATATTCAGTC
The DNA here is from genome assembly GCA_006410515.1 of Procapra przewalskii. Taxonomy (NCBI): domain Eukaryota; kingdom Metazoa; phylum Chordata; class Mammalia; order Artiodactyla; family Bovidae; genus Procapra; species Procapra przewalskii. Next base: position 4,108,629 of record SJYF01000002.1, read on the forward strand.
CTTAAATGATAAAGGTTTATTGCTATGGGCACAATTTTAGGTCATCCTCCCTTCTGAATCAGTCATTCCATTATCTTTTAGAAGCTAATAAAGCTTAGAGAGAAGACTGAAAAAAATATAAATGTTAAAACAGGATATTTCAGCAGGATATTTCAGGATTAATATTTAATTGATTTTGTCCCTCGGGTTTCCAGGACTTAAGATCTATTCTAAAGTCAAGAAGTTTAACTTCTGTTCAATTCCTTTGATATTTTTTAAACTTTGATTCTAATTTCATATGCTATAAGGTACAGTCTTCAGAGACAATTTTGGTGGGACCTAAGATCTTATGCAGTTAGGCTTATTACTCTGAAGTGCAATAATAATAATAACTATTTTTATTAGTCACTCCCTATACTTATATAACATTTTGTATATCACAGATTCTTAATTTAACAGCAAATTATTTTCATGTCTTGGTTACAGAGGAACTGTATTTTCTAGCAACTGGCATATATTTCTGGGTATTAACAGAGTTGTTCTGAAACAAAATAAGACTAACAAGCTTAATGAACTACCAAACTTCCTTCCTTTTTTAATGGGAGAGGCTTGGCAATATACAATCAACAAAAGACTTTGAGTCCTGGCTCTAAAGCAATAAGGGGCTTACCTTTATTGCCAAACAAGTTCTCCTCATTGGCGAGTAAAAGTAATAACATTAGTGATAATAACAACAATAACTGCAGCTAACACCGTCACGTGTCCCAGGCACTGTTCTAGACACTTCATTCGCTTGGTCTCACTGATCTTCACATTAACTCATGTAGAACCTATCACCGTCTCCATGGACACATGAGAAAGGTACCCTTAGGGAGGCGAAGTAATCTGCCTAAGAACACCCAGCTAGGAAGCTGCAGAGCTGGGCACAAGTCCACAGACTGGGACTCCAGGGCCTGCTCTCAGCAACTACAACGTGCTGCCTCTGTGGGCTCCGTGGACTGGGGGCGGGCTCACTGGGCGGGGAGTGTGGCTTTTCAACGCTCCACGGCACGTGAGAAAGAAGATGCTCTCACCGTGGTCTCAAGATGGCAAAGAGTTTTTGTCCTGAATATGAGAAACTCCTGCGTTTTTCTCAGAATTCAACCTGGAAACACGTCTTTAGATAAACAGGCTGTTTGAATGGCTACATAATGGCTGGTATTCTAACCCTAGGTTTTGAACTTAAATCCACAGATGTCTCGCAAAGACCCATATGGCAGGCTCCACATAAGAAAATGCAAACTCTTATTAGCTACGTAAACAAGCATCAGCCGCTGAAAGGCAAGCAGTGCCTAAAGTGCGTCGTGATGACAAACACACAGAACGAGGCACACGCACCAGAAACCACTCAGAGAAACTCTGGAAAAGAGGAGACCAGGAATGCCCCCGAGGTCCAAACCTCAAGCCCTTCTGTTGAAACTCATGAGGAGCCTCACACAGCTAATAAACAGAACAGAGTCTGCAATGAAGGCCTACTTCACAGGTTACACCCGAAGGAGGCTAGAAAAGGGGAGACTGGATTCAAGACGTGAAGGAGAGTCGTTAGGAGACCACCCCAGGAATTCCTACTACAAAATAATCTCAACGGCAGGTTCTATGCAGCTTCTCACAGAAGAGGCTGGAATTTGACTCAACAACAAAGGAAGTCAGGGAATTAATTGCCAAAACTGAGGTAAAATCGCCACCCTGACGGTAACTGAGCAGGACCCTGTGGAGCCTTCCCGGGAAAGACCACCTCCCACCCCCTCACCACATCCTCCACCTGCCTCTGGTTTGCAGAAAAACTTTGGCCTCCTAGGCCTTGCCTGAGTGCCAAAAAAGACATGTAATCAGATAAGTGAGAAGATGAAAAACCAAAGGAAAACAGTCAAGAAAGACGCCATTTTCCTGAAGACTGAGATGGTAAATCTCATAAAATGATACACTACAAGAAGAAAATTTCAGAAAAGCAGACTGTCTGCATCCTTAATAGGAAGCGAGATGGCACCGCCCCCGTGAAACCCGGGTAGAGAGCCGCAGACACAGAGAAGATGGAGATGGGAAACAGACGCAGAGAAGATGGAGATGGGAAACAGACGCAGAGAAGATGGAGATGGGAAACAGCAGAGTGAAACAGAGAGGCGCGGGATGATTGCATTAGAGACGGGTACAGTGCAACAGGGGAAAAGGCAGAATTTAAACCTGCACTGGAAGTTTCACGGAGCAGAATTTAGATGACATAAATATAACTATGGGGGATAAACTTCAGACACTCTCTCAGAATACAAAGGTAAAGGTCAAACAGAAAACTGAGGCAGGTTACTCATGAATGTCTGATCTCAGAACTATACGTATATTTTAAAAGAAACTGAAATGAGAGCAATAATTGCATAATAGACATTCTAGGAAAAAATTAATAGAAAAACACACATGTAGGCACATCCTGGCAATTTTTTTAAACTGTAAGAATAAAAGAAAAGAAATCACAAATACACCAAAGCAGGAAAAACAAGTTCTCTAAAAATAAATAACAATTAGGCTCCTTCAGACATCTTTTCTATAGCACAAAAAGTCAGAAAACTATGGAGCAACAAGTAGAAAATTTTAAGGGAACAGAACTGTTACCCCCAAAACGTACAACTTTGTAGTAGCATCTTGTGTGAGGCCAGCAGAAAAGCATGCTTAGATCCACACAGATACAGAAAATCACCATCCACGTGCCTTCACTGAAAAATTATCTTAAAAATACTCTAGTTAATGGAAAAAAATCAAAATTTAGAATTTAAAAAAAAATTGGAAACTGCAATTGAAAAGGATTTTGGAACTTCCTTTAGTGACTTTAGCCTTTCAAATCGGACACCCAGCAGAGTTCTGGATCGCCAGGTAAGACAGACGGGGACTGCCCTTGGGGCCCCTTTTCAGTGTTGCCTCCTTCTTGGCACTGGGACATGAACCTGTCCAGCACAATCAAGTCCCCACGATTAAAGTGGACAAGAGATTGTAATGACTTAACACCCCTTAAAATAACATTTGCTGTGGCACTCTTCCAGAATTTGCTAAGGACAGCTTTATCACTTGCTGGCAGGAACACTGTCCCAGAAAACTTGTTAACAAGAAACATGTTTTCCCCTCTCAAACACACAGCACAAAATAATAACCAGATTAAACACTATATGAAATGCCAAGGCACTTAAATGCGATTTTCTATGTATTTAAAAGTGGAAGTGTTAGTCGCTCAGTTGTGTCCGACTCTTTGTGACCTCATGGGTTGCAGCCCACCAGGCTCCTCTGTGAGCTCGGTGTCTGTGGAATCCTCCGGGCAAGAACATGGAAGTGGGTTGCCATTCCCTTCTCCAGGGGATCTTCCTTACTCAGGGGTAGGACCAGCATCTCTTGCATATCCTGCTTTGGCAGGCAGGTTGTTTACAGCTAGCGCCACCTGGAAAACCCCATGTATTTAAAAGCCACACACAACGATGACTCCTTTCAACTGGAAAATATTTATCTATCACAAAGCACATTGTTTATCATCTTTAGTCTATGCCTTTTTAGTCCAGTAATGTTCCTTTGTTATCTCAGCTTAAACATAAAATACGGCTTCCCTGGTGCCTCAGATGGTAAAGAATCTGCCTGTAATGCAAGAGACCCAGGTTAGATCCCTGGGTCGGGAAGATCCCCTGGAGAAGGGAATGGTTACCCATCCCGGTGTTCCTGCCTGGAGAATTCCATGGACAGAGGAACCTGGTGGACTGTGGTCCATGGGATCACAAAGAACAGGACAACACT
>SJYF01000002.1:4174139-4199888 GCA_006410515.1 Procapra przewalskii
ATGCAGAGTACATCATGAGAAACACTGGGCTGGATGAAGCACAAGCTGGAATCAAGATTGCCAGGAGAAATATCAATAACCTCAGATATGCAGATGACACCACCCTTATGGCAAAAAGTGAAGAGGAACTAAAAAGTTTCTTGATGAAAGTGAAGGAGAGTGAAATAGTTGGCTTAAAGCTCAACATTTAGAAAATGAAGATGATGGCATCTGGTCCCATCACTTTTCATGGGAAATAGATGGGGAAACAGTGGAAACAGTGTTGAAAGTGAAAGTTGAGTCACCAGTCGTGTCATACTCTTTGCGACCCCGTGGACTGTAGCCCACCAGGCTCCTCTGTCCATGGGATTCTCCAGGCAAGAACACTTGAGTGGGTTTTTTTGGGCTCCAAAATCACTGCAGATGGTGACTGCAGCCATGAAATTAAAAGATGCTTACTCCTTGGAAGGAAAGTTATGACCAACCTAGACAGCATATTCAAAAGCAGAGACATTACTTTGCCAACAAAGTTCTGTGGAGTCAAGGCTATGGTTTTTCCAGTAGTCATGTATGGATGTGACAATTGGACTATAAAGAAAGCTGAGCACCGAAGAATTGATGCTTTTGAACTGTGGTGTTTGAACTCTTGGTGTTGGACTCCCAAGAGTCCCTTGGACTATAAGAAGATCCAGCCTGTCCATCCTAAAAGAGATCAGTCCTGGGTGTTCATTGGAAGGACTGATGTTGAAGCAGAAACTCCAATACTTTGGCCATCTCATGCGAAGAGTTTACTCATTTGAAAAGACCCTCATGCTGGGAAGGATTGGGGGCAGGAGGAGAAGGGGGCCACAGAGGATGAGATGGCTGGATAGCATCACCGACTCGATGGACATGGGTTTGGGAAGACTCCAGGAGTTGGTGATGGACAGGGAGGCCTGGCGTGCTGCAATTCATGGGTTGACAAAGAGTCGGACACGACTGAGCGGCTGAACTGAACTGAGTTGAACTTTATCCTGCACCGGCAGTTATGTTGATTTGCAGTTCATTGGGTTCTCCTTTCTAATCTGATAGAAAGCGCTGAAGTCAGGGAACATAACTTTTTGGGTCAGTGATACATGCCAGGAGCCCAACACTAGGCTCCACACAGATTAGTTGAATGGATGCCTAACTGCGAAGGCAGAGACCTGTGATCAGGAGACCCAGGCTCCTCCAGGCTGAGGTGCCCAGCGGCCTGGCACTGCCTGCTTCTGAGACTGATCTTGTCGAGCCTCCTCCACCACATCCAAGGCTTTGCTGGTCTAGGGCATGGCTGTCGCTTAACACCGTGTTTGCAAAATTTATAGCACTTGAGTGCAAAGAAGTTCACCTCTGCCAAAGTCAACACCAAATAAGGGCTGTGACACACGGTCCAGCCTGGGAAAGTCAGGGTTGGGCAGAAACGGGTAAGGAGGTCCTTTCTCTAAGGCAACAGAGCAGCGGATCGAAAGACAGGAAGTAGGCAAACCCAGGCTGTTTGAGTAGAAGCTCTTTAATTCTGCCTTTCATGCTACCATCCGAGAGAGAGAGAGAGAGAGAGAGAGAGAGAGAGAGAAAGAGGGAGAGAGAGAGAGGGAGAGAGAGAGAGAGAGAAAGCCAGGGAGGAAATGAAGTTCACTGAAGTCCCAGTGCCAAGCTCTCAGAGGCGAATTTTCCATATTAGGTGTCATTTAATTAGAAGGAATTCTTTCACAGATAGGTCACTGAATACGAGGCGTCAAGGTGTTCCCTGCCTCTTAAGCCTGTGAAGTCAAGGTATTATTTGTTACAGATGCTAAACTCTTCTAAGGACTTCAGCACGTGCAGACTCCCAGTTCACTATGAACCAAGAAGGGCCGGAACACAGAACACAAGCAGTTGTATGATCACATGACCTGTTCCTTCAGTGGCAAAATCTTTGTTAACTGGGCGTGTTCTCATTGTGCAGGGAAACAGCATCCCGTTCTTGCTTTCTAATCTGGGCTCTGAAGGTTAAACTAATTGTGAAAGCCACTTAACTTCCCAGCTTTCTGGGACTTGGGTTATCTGAGGATATTATTATCCTCACTTCACAGATAAGAAAGCTGGGGTGTGAGTGACGAATGGCGTCCTGAGGCCTCACAGCTGTCAAATGGCTGAGCCCAGCCTGGGCAGATATGCCTGCTTGGCTTCAAACCAACATACTTTCAACTACATCAGGCAGTCTCTTAGATCCTTAAAACGAGGAGGCTGACTGGCTGATCTCTGTTATTTCCTTCCATTGTTAACGTTCCATATGTGGTCAGGGCACACTTGTTGCAGAGAAGTAGAAGCCTTATTCAGTCCATATGCACCGTTTTTATGCTATGTGAATTATAGAAGGGTTAAAGCTGATGGTCACCATTGTCGAGGGCATCTGTTCTAAGCAGTGGGCTTCCTTTGTGGTGTAGTGGTGAAGAATCCGCCTGCCAAGAAGGAGATGCTGGTTCGATCCCCGGGTCGGGAAGATCCCTGGAGAAGGAAACGGCAGCCCACTCCAGTATCCTTGCCTGGGAAATCCCATGGACAGAGGAGCCTGGCGGGCTACAGTCCATGGGGCCACAAAAGAGTCGGACTTGACTTAGTGACTAAAAACAACAACAAATTCTGAGCAGCAAGTTACTGAGGGCTGCTAAGCCGCTTCAGTCGTGTCCGACTCTGTGCGAGCCTATAGACAGCAGCCCACCAGGCTCCCCCGTCCATGGGATTTTCCAGGCAAGAACACTGGAGTGGGTTGCCACTGCGTTCTCCGAACACCCTTTCAAACTGCAAACATTATAGCCGTGGGGGAGTTTCTGATCTGCTCAAGTAACTTATTTATGAACGTTCTTTTCTTTCTTTTCTATATAACAATTGTAAACAAAATTGCCAAAACTATTTAGTGCATATTATTGTAAATGGGGCCTTTGTGTAGTGAAAGATAAATAGATAGATAATTTTAAGTGGAGAAAAGTTTTTGTGCACTGAGATGGTCACTTTAAAAGGATGCTTAAAAAAAAGAGAAAAGGATGCTTTAAAAATCAACAATGCTTAAAAGACTTTATCTTCTTTCTCAATGTCTTTATAAGAAATGGTAACATCTATTTTCACTTAAAACAGGTATTCTCCTACAATAGAATCACCAAAAGCAATCAATGGAGGAAATAATATCGTTCCTCTTCACCTTGTAGGATAAGGCACTTGCCCAATGAAACGAAAAGGAAAGAATGACAAAAAGGTTAATTTCACCTTCTTTGTGACCCATGGATTGTCGCCTGCCAGGCTCCTCTGTCCGTGGAATTCTCCAGGCAAGAATACCAGAGTGGGTAGTCATTCCCTTCTCCCGGGGATCGTCCCAACCCAGGGATTGAACCCAGGTCTCCCATATTGCAGGCAGATTCTTTACCATCTGAGCCACTGCTGCTAAGTCACTTCAGTCATGTCCAACCCTGTGAGACCCCACAGACACCAGGGGAGCCCCAAATTTCACCTTCAGGATTTGCTTTATGACCAGGAAGCTCGGAGTGCCTGAGGAAGGGGACCCGAAGAGGGCCCCCACACCTTCTGGCAGCTCCTCACGGGGCACGAGGAACTAATGGTCTCCTTGAACCCTCCTCTGCCTTCCCAACAACCCCACAATTATTGCGATTAATACAGGAGACAGTAAAGATATTTACATTTCTGGCCAATAAGCATAACCTTTTCCCCTTCAAACAGGAGCTTTCTCAGGAAGTATTTTCTGCTTAAGAAAATACTAACACCTCATCTTTTTGTTTATAGTTTTCCAACCATTTTCACATGGTGGATTGCAGACTTTTATTTCATAGACTAAATAAAATTACAAAAAAAGAAAGGTATCAACAGAGTTCCCAACTTTGCATTTTATCAAAGAAAATATTTAAGAGAAAAAAATGTTACTTTCTACAATCACCATCTCTCATGAAAGAAGCTCCTGATCACAGCAAGGGAGCAAGGAGGTCATTCATATAAGGCGTCCTTGAAGCAGCCTAAGATGGACTTCTTGGCAGATTCATGATACTACCCTGAATATTCTCACTCTTCTGCAGAGCAGTAAAAAAATTCATCCAAGACTTTCACAACAAGCCTCGAAAGTAGGCAAAGGGGGTATTACTCTCCTCTTACCTGTCATGAAATGTGGGTAACAAGGTGAAGTAACAAGCTCTGAGGACGCAGATACAGCTCATTCACAAACCACACTTTGGGCGTCAGAGCACAGACCCTGGGCTGGAATGCTGGGTTTTGCTGATGCTCACCAGCTGGGAGAGCTCGGGGACATTTTAGTAACACCAGAAGCCCCAGATGAGAGACTGCAATCAGACTGCCCTGAGGCCCCTGAGTTTTACTGGAGGGCCAAAGGGCAGGTTAAGTCTCTTTGGTTCAGGTGCCTGTTCCTGACTCACTTGCAGGTTAGAGTGACCTCCTCAAGGCCAGGTCACTCTGTGTCTTTCCTGGATTTTCCAGATTACAACCAGGGTCCAGTTGGCCGAACCAGCAGAATGCCATTTGTGCCTGATATTCCCCGCGATTTTGCAGTCCCCAGAGAAAAAGATACACTGCTCTTCAGAGTCTGGCCCTCTTGGAAAGCCTATGAACTCCCTAGTACCCTGTAACAAATTCCCCTTCCTCCTAAAAAATATTAGGGAGAATAAAAAAAAAGAATAGAGGGGGTTGTTGTTTATTCTGAAACTAGACCTACATCCCTGAATGTCAAGATAAATTTCAGTTCAGTTGCTCAGTTGTGTCCGACTCTCTGCGACCCCATGGACTGCAGCACGCCAGGCCTCTCTGTCCATCACCAACTCCCAGAGTTTACTCAAACTCACGTCCATCAAGTCGGTGATGCCATCCAATCATCTCATCCTCTGTCGTCCCCTTCTCCTTCCACCTTCAATCTTTCCCAGTATCAGGGTCTTTTCCAACGAGTCAGCTCTTTGCATCAGGTGGCTAAAGTATTGGAGTTTCAGCTTCAGCATCAGTCCTTCCAATGAACACCCAAGACTGATCTTTAGGATGGCCTGGTTGGATCTCCTTGCAGTCCAAGGGACTCTCAAGAGTCTTCTCCAACACCAGAGTTCAAAAGCATCAATTCTTCAGTGCTCAGCTTTCTTTATAGTCCAACTCACATCCATACATGACCACTGGAAAATCCATAGCCTTGACTAGACAGACCTTTGTTGGCCAAGTAATATAATTTGGTGGGTATAAATTTAATGGGCCATTAGATAAACCAGCTTGTATCACCCAAGTTGTATGGATGTGTGGGGGCTGTAAATACACTGCTTGAACCCGAAGGGAACAGTAACCTGGAAACTGTTTGGGGATCATATGCTCACTTGGCCAGCAATGGGGTGACCTCTTTCATTCCTTCTTTCCTTCTATGGACCCTGCGCGTGTGGCGGGAACAGGAACAGAAGTTGTGCTGCAGTGGGGACAGAGGCAATCCTCCTCTTCTGTTTTCTGTTTTATCACTCTTCTTTCAAACTGGTTTTCCTTACTTTTATTAGCTTAGATGATTTTACTGATGAGGAATTGGAAGTACAGTCAGATGAAGAAAACTGCCCGAGATCACAGAGGCTGTGGCAAAATAAGACCAGAATTCTGCCTCCAGCTCTGTACAATTTTGTCACTAGTTTCAAGCATTTACCAGGAAAACACTAGAAGGAGAGAATTTTGGACAAAATTTTGGTCTATCCTGTTTTAGTAGAGATTAAAGGAGAATTCATATTCTACTTTATAGAGTGTCTATGTGTGTATGAGAGAGAGTGAGAAATACAGAAACTTAACTAGAAAACGGAAAACACCCTCACTGTCACACTCTAAGTAGTATACCTAAAAAGAAGTTTGCTTTGAAATCTTTTTAAGAGAGAGCGCTCATGAAAAACGAGCTATTTTTCACTGCACTAGTTAGTGCTCTTTATCGCTGTTCACGGAATTGCTGACATAACAGAAGTTCTGAAAGTCAAAATTGTATCTCACTTCTGCTTCAGATGCTGCTGTTAAGTCGCTTCAGTCGTGTCCAACTCTGTGCGACCCCAAAGATGGCAGCCCACCAGGCTCCCCCGTCCCTGGGATTCTCCAGGCAAGAGTACTGGAGTGGGCTGCCATTGCCTTCTCCAATATTTACAACAAATAAGACAGTCTTACAGGAAATTAACCTCACTAACTTAGAAAGATCCTGTGCCCATGAAAACTGCACATAATAAGTAGCAAAGGCACCAAGAGCTCTTCCCTGAATCCAAGTGTTGCCGTGAAAATAGATAACCAAAATGATGCCACAATTTCTTATCTCTAGAAGTAATCCTTGTACAAAGGGAATACAAACACAAAGCCATGTGAAGGGATGAGAATATTTGCCCTCTAAATGATGCTGGTTCATAGTGATTAACTCCATGGCAAACTCTTTCACTTTGCCATTTTTTTTTTGAGATCAATTTATTTTTTCAGCCTCTGAAAAGTGGCAAAGATGATATCAAAGATCTTTATTATTAGTGATCACAGTCATAAACAAGAGACGGTGTAATACAACAGGCTTCATGTTGTATATCTGTGCTTCCAGCCAGTCATTATATGCTTTGGGAATTTTCATGTCCATTAAAAACATCACTTTGGGATACATTGTATTAGTGATACCCACTTATTTTAGGAAATTTGGACAACACCAAAGAGAAAAGAACACTTGGAATCTACTGGTCAATGGTAACTATTGCTGTAATTCTTACATGATTCTTTCCAGATTACACGAGTAAAAGAAAAATGAGACCTGTGTATTGACAAGATTGGAATCTCACTAAACTATTTTCCCAGACTGTGTGAAACTTGTTCAATGATAGATACTTAGTCAGTGAGTAGAAAGACTCCACAGTCTGACTAAGAGTAGTTGCTTCTTTCCCACAGAAAGGTGTGCCGAGAAAACACACACACGCAAGGATGGTATCAGAACACTTGCCCCTGAAGCAGCAGTGGTTATTTCCTCATTAGACCTATAAATATTTGTGGCAAGCCCTAGTATAGCACATGGATAAAAGGTCTAATAATAATCTAGAAAATGTACAGAATGCTTGGAAGCAACTTAGATCTGGCTAAAATAATGTCGCTTAAATGTCTCTGAAAAATCAAAAAAAATTATTGTGTTCTGGGAAAAAAAAACAACCCTAACATCTCTCTTCTTTTCTTCCAAAAAGTTATTTTAAAATAATATGAGAGGAGAAAGGAATCTGAACCTTCATGAAGCAATCAAATGGAGGAGAAAGTAGTGTGAATTTGGACTGAGACAGGTCCAGATTTAAATAATAGCACTGCCGCTTTACCTCAGTAAGACCTTGAGACTCTCTTTCCTATTCTGAAAAATGGGGGGGGGGCATAAATATTCCTTTGAGCATTGCTGAGAGAATTAAATGAGACTATGAACATAAAGCTATTTGTACAATCGGTGCGTCACTTAGCTGCTGTTTTTACCATTACTGACTTTGGAAAGAATTAACCCAAGGGCTCCACACTCACCCCCATGTATTTTACTATCCGATGAATTTAGCAGTGTCACTTAGCTTTAATGTTCTCTTTACTGGCTGCTATGGAATTGCTGAAAACAACCACTGTTACTACATTTTAGATTCTCCGGGCTGCCAGCTAGACGAGAGCGCAGAAGAGGACCCCTAAGAGCGTCACGTTATACGGATCGTGGAGGCACGCTGCATAGGACGCAACCTGCGAACACCAGAAACACAGTCTATCTGTGGAGGAAAACCGATTTATATTTCTTGCGCAGTGCGGCATTTCACAAAGAGACACAGCTGGACAATGAGTGCTTTGAACTCAGGAAACGGCGCTGACTGCTCCTTCTCCATCGGGGCTGATGCACGCTGGCTGCCAGTGCTACTTACTGCAGTATATCATCTCCTTCTAGAGGGTTCTGCAAAAGACGAGGCAGCAAATGGCAGCTGCCTGCACAATGCAAACTTTGCTTTTTCTTCCTAGAGAAAAAGGCCCTGCTTTTCAGTCTGAAGTGAAGATACCTCCTAGTTTAGCTTGTTCTCAATGCTTTCTTTAAATAGAGCACTTAATGATTCTTAAACTCTCTTTCCAGTCAATCAAACTCACATATCTAGTGATGCTTCCCCCCTGGCTTAGAGGCGTGATATTTGTGAAGCCAACTCTAGCACTTACTTATCACTATTTTTAGCTCAAAGGTTGATTTAGTTCATTGCCTTTACTTCTGAGATTAAACCTTAATGTTAGAGAGAATCATGTGTCCATAGAAAAAGAATCAGAAGGATTTCTTTAGCATCAGGCCTAATACTATGTGCATCACACCCAGCTGAGTCTTTGGTAATGGTAGCTCCAGCTTGCACACAGCAGCTGAGCTGAAATGATTTACTTCTTCTTGGACAAGCTAGAAATTGTCTCATAAGATTTATTTCTCCATAGCAATCAGCCACCACTGTATTACCAATTCTAAGTCATGAGCTGAAGGCTCATTGGTCATTTTATATTTCCTATGTGAGTCACGATCAATAAATGTTAGAGAAGAAATAGCCTCTGTTCTTAAGAGTTCCTGGCTGCTTTCAGAATTTAATTTCATTACAGAGATGAGGAACAATCAGGAAGCTATATATAGAACCTAAGAGAACACAATAATCCTTAAACCCCCAGATAAATGAAAAGTCTATACTGTAGGTTTTTTAAGTCCTGAGACCAAACATCCTTTGGAAATCTGACCCAGTGATTAGTGACTGAAGCAAACTCTTGCAATAGCTTAATTCCCTCCATTCTTTCTTTTATTGATCATTGTAGGGTGATTAAATTTGGACTGGTCACCAGAACAAGGAGACAGAGAGACCTGAAGCTACAGTGATTCTAGTCAACCTACCCCCAAGGAAAACGACAAAAGCTTTCACTACGAGTAGGTTCCCCATTTGGTACATTTTCTAAGTGCGTGCTCCCCTTTCTTCCTTAGTATATGAGCCCTGATTTTAGATAAGGCTGAAATCTACCCAGCACGAAGTCTATTTCCCAATATCTTTTGCAACTGGTGGTAATCATGTAATTAAGCTCCAGCCAACGAGATGTGAACATAAGTGTCGCCTGGACTTCCGGGAAGGCTGCTCGAATGGGACTGACTCAGCAGTCTGACTTTGAGCCCTTGACCTTTCCTCTTTCTTAATGGCCTGTAACAATGGAGCTCCAGCAGCTATGGGGACTAGGAGGGGACCTTAGGATGAAAGCCAGCTCTGAGCAGGAGGGAGAGAAAGACTGACAATGCTTTGGTCTATGACAGCTGAAGAACTGGCAACCCCGGCCTTTCAGGAAGGAGCTGAAATGCCTCTCCACCTTGCTTAACTGCTGCAATCTTAACCCCTTGCTCCTATGAGCAGCTGAACTTCATGGAACTGACACAGCCACCAAAGAGTCCAACTTTCCAGCGTGGGAATTTCTTTTGGGTGCGTGTGACTCTGTGACCCCACGGACTGTAGTCCGCTGGGCTCCTCTGTCCACTGGATTCTCCAGGCAAGAATCCTGGGGTGGGTTGCCATTTCCCTCTCCAGGGGATCTTCCAACCCAGGGATAGAACCTGTGTCTCCTGCACTGCAGCTGGATTCTTAACCTGATGAGCTGTCAAGGAAGCTTTGGAATTTCCTTTACAGGGAGACAAGGCCTTGTATGTTACATTTTAAATGCCAATCCTTTTAGGAGTTTCTTTGAAATCACTTAAAGTACAGATATCTGCTAGCAACTCCTTTCCTGAGGGTAGATTTTTGAAGGGAAAGGCAGAGAATCTGAGGTTCCTGTGGGAAATTTCAAGAGTTCTAAGAAGGAAGAGAAAGAGTTTAGAAAGGGAGTTAATGGTTGACTTAGCCGCTATCACATTTTAATCTTAGGCTTGTCCTCCTGACTCCAGATGGATGCTGGGCTTCATTACCTTCCGGGGAGGCCCTGGGAGACTTGAGGAGAGACTTGAGTAGGTATTCTAGTAGCCCTTAGTTCAGTTCAGCCACTCAGTCATGTCTGACACTTTGTGACCCCATGAACCGCAGCACGCCAGGCCTCCCTGTCCATCACCAACTTCCGGAGCTTGCTCAAACTCATGTCCACTGAGTCGGTGATGCCATCCAACCATCTCATCCCCTGTCATCCCCTTCACCTCCCACCTTCAATCTTTCCCAGCCTCAGGGTCTTTGGTTGAGAATACTGTTCAGTAGGTTAGGGGTATTAAATGCATTTTCTACTTATGATACTTTCAACTTATGATGGATTTATTGGGATACAAAGTGAAAGTCACTCAGTCGTGTCTGACTCTTTGCGACCCCTTGGACTATACAGTCCATGGAATTCTCCAGGCTACAATACTGGAGTGAGGAGGAACCCCACTGTAAACTGAGAAAGACCTACACATGCATTTGTGTGTGTGCTCAGTCATATCTGTGATCCTGGGAACTGTAGCCTGGCAGGCTCTTCCTTCCATGGGATTCTCCAGGCAAGAGTACTTGAATGGGTTGCCATGCCCTCCTCCAGGGCATCTTCCCGACCCATGAATCAAACCTGCGTCTCCTGTATCGGTAGGTGGATTCTTTACCTCTGAGCCACCTAGGAAGCCCTGGACATGCGTTATCACCAATCTAATCTTCATAAACTCTGAAGCATAGGTTGGATAGCCTTAGTTTACCGACGTGCTAGATGACACTCAGAGAGATTAAAGATCTTGCTGAAGGTCACTATCCAGGGCTTAAGGTGGGTGACAAACTATCTTGGTTTGCCCAAGACTAGGGTTTCCTGAGATGCAAGACTTTCAGGAGAGCATCAGGCAAACCAAAATGGAAGAGTGATGGCAAAGCTCTGTCATACCATCTTTAAACCCCAAGGAGCACAGAGCCCAGACAGAGTTCCTCAAGGGCTGGCTCTAGCCTCCTAAGGTGCTCAACTTTACCTTGGACTTGGGAGTCTGCTCCCCTCTAGAGAGGTGGACTCTGGGGTAGCCCCCTAGCAGTACTGTGTGATGGAACTAAAGTCTCCCGTGGTCTGTCCCCCCAACCCAAGAAAGGACCCCCCAACTCCACACACTCAGTAGCTAACAGCAAGGGAGAGCACTATCCTATCCAGGGAGCAGGTCCATGCACTCTGTGGGGCAGAGCCCGGGTCCTTGCCCCACTATGAAGTGTCCTTAAAATCCTGCTTCCTCATTTTTCACCTGATGCAAACACTTCAAACAATTACATTACCTTTAACATTTTCCTATGAAAATGCTTCTTCTAGAGCTTTTAAAGCACTATTATTTATGCTCACCTAAAGACGAATGAAGTGACTTAGCAGCAGAAGCAAAGATGTAAAACGTATGAATTAAAGATAACCTCCAAATTCTGTCCCTTCCTCTTCTATCTCATTCCTTTCTAAAGGGTGCAAATGGCATTTTGTGAGTGTGCCTCAATTTAAATACACCAAATAATGGTCATCTAAGGCAGGGGCTCCCAGCTTGAGGTTTCAGGACAGAATTCAGAGGGTATATGAGCCTTCCTGAAGTCATGTATTCGTGTGTGTGTGTGTGCGTGTGCGTGTGTGTTTTATAGGGTAGGAGGTCTGTAGCTTTTCACTACATTCTCAGGAGAATCTGTGACCAGAACAGAGTTGAGAACAACTGGTGAGATAACAAGAATTAACTGAGAATTTTTTTTTTTTTTTATAAAAGATGTCTTTGTTTTCTGAAATGATTCACAGTAGCAACTAATCCCAGGGTATTAACCTATGATTCAGGCTATGGCCTTGACATATATCAAAGGAAGAAGGTGAAGAGCCATAAGGAAGGTGTATCAAAGCCACAGCTGGGAAATGTGGCTGAAAGTTCCAGAGCCCAGGGCACCACGCCTCATGGGGACAGAGGCAGAATCCTCAGACCCAGAGGAAAGCTGTGGGGCTCAGAGCTGATTGTCCAAGATCTTCTACGTCTTGTTGCCACTCACCTGTCTCTGGATGATTGGTTTCTTATTTCTGGTGTTCTGTGTGTGTGTTTTGCAAAATAAATGAATTCAATAAAACAACTACTGGGGGCTGTAGCCCAGAGTCTGAGAGCTCACACATTGGAGTCTTGTGTTAGCTCAGTCTCTACTTTGCAGCCATAGGATTTGGAGCAATGGCCCTGACCTCGCTGAACTTCAACTTTCTGGGCCTCACTGGCATGAAACCTGTGCCCTGAGCCCTCCTTCCCAGCAAAGGCTTGAAGTGGTGGTCCTTAACTAAAAGGGCCAGTGAGAGCCTCATCACCACGATCCCCCGGCCAGCCCTCTCAGGCTCGCTGGTCTGCCTGGATTCCGGAGCAGCTGCTAGGTTCTCCTTCAGTGCTGGTCTCAGCCAAGCAGAGCCTCCAACAACCCTTCTGATTTGCTTCATTCTCCATGAGCTCATGTGCCCCCGGATGAAGCCATCTGAGGATGCGGGCAGAGTGCTCGGAGACACGCGTGCTGACTACACCGGTGGGAGAAATGGTTACTGCGGAATGAGGACCGTGAGGAGGTGGGCCTTCTCCAGGGGCTGACCACACCTCCCCATGCTGGAGCCTTCTCAGGGCACCCTGGGGCCTCCCCAGGGCCCAGGCTCAGGATTCTGCGTCAAAGCCAGGAGTCTGTCATCCTCTGTCTTCACCTTCCCAAGCTCAGGACGGGAACATAATTCCTTTCCATAATTAATCTTCTTCAGGTTCAGAAAGTGAAACTGAAGTCGCTCAGTCATGTCCGATTCTTTGCGACCCCATGGACTGTAGCCCACCAGGTTCCTCCATCCATGGGATTCTCCAGGCAAGAGGACTGGAGTGGGTTGCCATTTCCTTCTCCAGGGATCTTCCTGATCCAGGGATTGAACCTGGGTCTCCTGCATTGTAGGCAGATGCTTTACCATCTGAGCCATCAGGGAATTCAGGTTCAGAAGACTTAAAAAAAAAAAAAAAAGCAGCACTGAGTAAGAGGGATGGTCTGAAGACCCTCAGCAAAGCTGGGTCTGGGCCCCTGCCTGAAGCGGCTGGTCTGTCCACATACTCCTTGAATTCTCCCTGAATCTTTGGCCTCTGTTGCAGGTTTATCTGCCTGAACAGTTTTCCCTCCCCACCCCCTGCCTCGCCCCATAATGAATGAATCATTTCCTCCTCTCATATCCTGCCAAACATTTCAAATCATGCCTCCCATTCTTGGTTAAGTGCCTAAATTGACCTTACTATGATGAAAGTAAAGGGTAGGAAACAATTTTTCACTCTCATTTACAAGCCTCCTGAAATAAGCTTTCTGAGAGGAGCTGTGGGCACCATACCCTGTGCCCAACTGGATGCTCCTGCTGAAAACCTGTCATCCACAGTTAAGCCCTGTGGTAGGGAGGGGATCACAGAAAAGCAGGAAGAAGAGAACAGGATTCCTCTCCTTGAAGTAATCTATGAGCAGACATCTGCCAGGAACAATCAGCAGGGAAGTGGAGTCAGTCCAGTAAGTCAGTTCAGTTGCTCAGTTGTACCCGACTCTTTGTGACCCCATGAACTGCAGCACGCCAGGCCTCCCTGTCCATCACCAACTCCTGGAGTTTACTCAAACCCATGTCCATTGAGTCTGTGATGCCATCCAACCATCTCATCCTCTGTCGTTCCCTTCTCCTCCTGCCTTCAATCTTTCCCAGCATCAGCTCAAATGAGTCAGCTCTTCGCATCAGGTGGCCAAAGTATTGGAGTTTCAGCTTCAGCATTAATCCTTTCAGTGAATATTCAGGACCAGATCTCCCTTAGAATGGACTGGCTGGATCTCCTCGTAGTCCAAGGGACTCTCAAGAGTCTTCTCCAACACCACAGTTCAAAAGCATCGACTCTTCGGAGCTCAGCCTTCTTCACAGGCCAACAGTCCAGGTGATACAATGAGCTTCTGCTGCCCTCTGCTGGAGTTCTCCCCTGTAATCGTTGCTAATTAAAGGTCGCTTTCTAGAGGAAAACTGTAGAGCCTGGTCTCCAAGTGAGCTCCTTGGACCAGCAGTATGGGCGTTACCCGGTCATTTACTTACTACCTATGACAACTGGTGAATAACTTAATCTTTTCAAGCTTAGTGTCCTTAGTTATAAATGTCTAATTCACAGCATTAATGGGGATTTAAACAGAAAACATAGATAACATGAGCAGGGATAATAAAAGATGCTAAGGAGCCTAGCATTAAACCTAACAAAAAACTGGTAATTATGAAAACAGGTGTAACATTTCTGTTATACCTACATAAAAGAGCTCCTTGGGACAGAAGACTCTCAGACTCTAGACTTAGATCAAGAGGAACACTTAATAGGATCTCCAGGTCATTTATATAAACATTAAGAAGTGCTATTCTTGATGTTTTCCCCAGAGAGATAGATGTTCTTCTTATTATTACTTTACACTTTTAAACATGAAGTTGTTTAATTTGAAAATGCTGTCACTGAAGAAACTCATCGCAAGACAGAGTAGGGACTAGAGATGAAGAGTCCTGGGCTGGGGAGTCAGACAGCAGTTATCTGCATCCCATCCCTGTCACTTGCCGCCAATGAAATGTGATAAGTTATTTAATCTTCTTGAACCTTACTTTCCTCAGTTATAAAATAGACAAGAAAATATCTAACTCACAGCATTGTAAAAATTTAAAGTGTGAGTGAAGTGAAAATTGCTCAGTCGTGTCCAGCTCTTTGCCACCCCATGGATTCACCCAGGCCAGAACACTGGAGTGGGTAGCCTTTCCTTTTCTCCAGGGGATCCTCCCAACCCAGGGATTGAACCCAGGTTCCCCGCATTGCAGGCGGGGTTTTTTTTTTTTTTTACCAGTTGAGCCACCAGGGAAGCCCAAAAGTGAAACATAAGAAAAATAGGCCATGCCTACATTAAAACTAATAAAAGATGCTCAATTTTTAAAAAAGAAAAGAAAGTACAAAATTTCTTAGAAAGACATTAAAGAAAAGAATGCAAGAGAGGAAGCCAGGTTCAAGGATAGGAAGACCCATATTGTAAAGCTGTCAGCCCTCTTCCGGTTCATCTCTTCTAACGCAGTTCAAATGACAACCTTAACTAGGCTTACTGTTGAACTTTTACAAGCTCATTCTAAAGCTTACATAAAATAAAATGGCTGGGAATAGCTTAAACAACTTTGAAAGAGAAGACCAGATGGGAGAGTCACTCTACCAGATATAAAAACTGGCTATACAACTATTAATATAAAAATAGTGAAGGCGGTGTGGTGTGATACGCTGGTGGACACAGTGACCAGTGGAACAGAATAGAGTTTAGAAACAGTTCGGCACATATTTGGGGATTTGGTATACAACAGTGGTGGCAATATAAATCAATTTGGCATGACCCTGTAAAGTTAACAGCAAGACCTTGTAAAGCCATCATTCCCACTCATGTGGGTCTGTTCTGGAAACACTTGAGCACACGCTGTCACTGAGGCATTTACAAGGATTTTATAGAAGTTCTTTTCTTGTAAAAACAAAAGTATTGGGAAGAACCTAGAAGCATACTAACATAGCAGAGTAGATGAATACATTTTCTTACAGTATTGATTGCTATACAGCAGTTAAAAGAAATGGACTAGAGATGCATATAACAACATGTACCTCAGAAGAATAACATTAGGGGGAAGAAAAGGCAATTGCCAAAGATATAGGAAGAAAATACTATTTGTAAAATTTCTAACCTGCAAAATAATATTATAGTATTTCTGTGTCTATACATATGCACTAAGAAGTAACATAGGCATATGAATAATCATCACCAAATTTAGGATGGTGGCTCCTTCTGGAAAGTGAAGAGGATCTAAACAGTCTCTTGATGATGTGAGAGCTGGACCATAAAGAAGGCAGAGCACAGAAGAATTGATGCTTTGGAACTGTAGTGCTGGAGAAGACTCTTGAGAGTCCCTTGGAGAGCAAGGAGATCCAACCAGTCCATCCTAAAGGAGATCAACATTGAATGTTCATTGGAAGGACTGATGCTGATCCAATACTTTGGCCACCTGATGAGAAGAGCCAACTCATTGGGAGAGATCCTGATGCTGGGAAAGACTGAAGGCAGAAGGGGAAGAGGGTGACAGAGGATGAGATGTTTGAATGGCATCGCTGATTCAATGGACGTGAACTTGGAGAATTCATATCTGGGAGATATCTTCAAACTCTGGGAGATAGAAAGGGACAGAGAGGCCTGGCATGCTATAGCCCATGGGGTCACAAAGAGTTGGACACAACTTGATGTCTGAATAACAGCACCAAGGTTACTTTTGGAGAGGGAGAGGCGATGGCATTCCAGTGAGGATACTGTATCCTCACGGGGAAAAGATCTGCAACATCGAATAGTTCAGTAAGATCTGCATCATCTAATAATTTAAGGTCAGTGATAGATACTTCTAAAATAGTATTTTCTAGAATTTTTATGTTTGAAGGGATCCCTGGTGGCTCAGGTGGTAAACTATCTGCCCGGAATGAGGGAGACCAGGGTTTGATTTCTGGGTCAGGAAGATCCCCTGGAGAAGGGAATGACAACCCACTTCAGTGTTCTCACTTAGAGAATCCCATGGGAGCCTGGCAGGCTACTGTCCTTGGGATCACAAAGATTCAGCCATGGCTGAGCCACTAACACATACAAACATACGTAGAAAGAAAGAAAAAGTACATAAAATGAATGACATATATTAAAATATGGCTGTGATCATTAATGAGGGTTGAAATCCTTCCAAATAATTGATTGTGAGATTAAATAATTATATCCAGGAAGGAATGTTTTTAATTTCTCCTTAAAAGATCCAGCTTAAACCTATTTTGTTTTATTAACATGTTTACAGAGCATATTAATCAACAAATAGCTTTTTTCTGGGCACCTGTCAGGGGTCTAGTAACAAGCTACTCACTGTGGGGAAGCTACAAGTGAAAGAACAGCCAGCCTGTAACATATCTGAAATAAAGAAGGGAAAAAAAAGAAAAAAAGAAAGGAGACGGGGAGAAGGGACAAGAGAGAGAGAGGGGATGGGGAGGGGAGGAAGAAGAGGGAAAAAACCCCGGGCAGGTTGGAGTCAACTCGCACATGGCTATTTCAACAAGCAGACTATTTCACAGATAAAAATGACGTCAATGCAGCCTCCTCATGACGTGAGGCATTTATCCTGATGATTTCACTAATAAGACATTTCTACAACTCTTTATAGAATTATGTTCAGAATATATACTACCCTGACTTGAGTTTCTCTAATGGGGAAGATAACTGGGAGATAAATTTGATTTGGGGAGGCGTCAAGAAGAGTGGCCAAGTCAGATAAAATGGCTTTTGGTCAATAGCTCAGTTCAGTTCAGTCTCTTAGTCATGTCTGGCTCTTTGGGACCTCATGGACTGCAGCACGCCAGGCCTTCCTGTCCATCACCAACTCCTAGAGTTTACTCAAACTCATGTCCATTGAGTCAGTGATGCCATCCAACCGTCTCATCCTCTGTCATCCCCTTCTCCTCCCGCCTTCAATCTTTCCCAGCATCAGCGTCTTTTCCAATGAGTCAGTTCTTCAAAGTATTGGAGTTTCAGCTTCAGCATCAGTCCTTCCAGTGAATATTCAGGACTGATCTCCTTTAGGATGGATCTCCTTGCAATCCAAGGGACTCAAGTCTTCTCCAACACCACAGTTCAAAAGCATCAGTTCTTCAGTGCTCAGCTTTCTTTATAGTCCAACTCTCATATCCGTACATGACTTCTGGAAAGACCATAGCTTTGACTAGGGCCTTTGTTGTCAAAGTAATGTTTCTGCTTTTTAATATGCTGTCTAGGTTGGTCATAGCTTTTCTTTCGAGGAGCAAAGGAGAAAAAGAAAAATATACCCACTTGAATGCATATTTCCAAAGAATAGCAAGGAGAAATAAGAAAGCCTTCCTCAGGGGCTTTTTTCCTCCTCAGAAATAGAGGAAAATAATAGAATGAGAAAGAATAGAGATCTCATCAAGAAAATTAGAGATACCAAGGGAACATTTCATGCAAAGATGGGCACAATAAAGGACAGAAATGGTATGGACATAACAGAAGCAGAAGATATTAAGAGCTGATAAGAATACACAGAAGAACTGTACAAAAAAGACCTTCATGACCCCAATAACCACAATGGTGTGATCACTCACCTAGAGCCAGACATCCTGGAATGAGAAGTCAAGTGGCCCTTAGGAAGCATCACTACAAACAAAGCTAGTGGAGGTGATGGAATTCCAGTTGAGCTGTTTCAAATCCTGAAAGATGATGTTGTGAAAGCACTCATTCAGTATGATACCAAATCTGGAAAACTCAGCAGTGGTCACAGGACTGGAAAAAGTCTATTTTCATTCCAATCTCAAAGGAAGCCAATGCCAAAGAATGTTCAAACTACCACACAATTGCACTCATTCACAAGCTAGCAAAGTAATGCTCAAAATTCTCCAAGCCAGGCTTCAGCAATACGTGAACTGTGAACTTCCAGATGTTCAAGGTGGATTTAGAAAAGGCAGAGGAACCAGAGATCAAATTGCCAACATCCGCTGGATCATTGAAAAAGCAAGAGACTTCCAGAAAAATGTCTACTTCTGCTTTATTGACTATGCCAAAGCCTTTGACTGTATGGATCACAACAAACTGTGGAAAATTCTTGAAGAGACGGGAATACCAGACCACCTGACCTGCCTCTTGAGAAACCTGTATGCAGGTCAGGAAGCAACAGTTAGAACTGGACATAGAACAACAGACTGGTTCCAAATAGGGAAAGGAGTACGTTAAGGCTGTATATTGTCACCCTGTTTATTTAATTTATATGCAGAGTACATCATGAGAAACGCTGGGCTGGAGGAAGCACAAGCTAGAATCAAGATTGTCAGGAGAAGTATCAATAATCTCACATATGCAGATGACACTACCCTTATGGGAGAACGTGAAGAACTAAAGATTCTCTTGATGAAAGTGAAAGAGGAGAGTGAAAAAGTTGGGTTAAAACTCAGCATACAGAAAATGAAGATCATGACATCTGGTCCCATCACTTCATGGCAAATAGCTGGGGAAACAATGGAAACTGAAAGATTTTATTTTATTGGGCTCCAAGATCACTGCAGATAGTGATTGCAGCCAGGAAATTAAAAGATGCTTGCTCCTTGGAAGAAAATTCAGGTTTATCTACCTAAGGAATGATGCTAAAGCTGAAACTCCAGTACTTTGGCCACCTCATGTGAAGAGTTGACTCNNNNAGTCTCTGATGCTGGGAGGGATTGGGGGCAGGAGGAGAAAGGGACGACAGAGGATGAGATGGCTGGATGGCATCTCTGACTCGATGGATGTGAGTCTGAGTGAACTCCAGGTGTTGGTGATGGACAGGGAGGCCTGGTGTGCTGCGATTTATGGGGTCGCAAAGAGTTGGACACGACTGAGTGACTGAACTGAACTGAACTTGCAAAGCACTCTCCTCAGGGCAGTGCTTTTTCATGCTGGTTAGCTATTAGGGTCCACTAATGCCAGGGCCCCATCCCAGATCCATTAAATCAGAATCTCAAAGCTGGGGCTAAGGGTGTTTTTTTGTTTGTTTGTTTTTTTAATCTCCACAAATGATTCAAATGTGCTGTCAGCATTGAGAACAGCTGCTTTATGGGTATCTGTTTGACTCCATTACAGATGATTACAGATATATTCGAACACATACACATGTATGTGTATATATACACACACATACACATATATACATATAGATTTTAAAGTGATACTGCCCCTTTGATATTGACTCAAAGGAATAGAAATGGTAGAATGTTCCCATATCTATATATTTAAGGGATAATTTAAAATCTCACCAGCAGGAGCAGTTTTGTCTAAGATATACAAAATCTTCTTGAAAACATGTTGTCACAAGCTGTTTTACTAGGTGGGGACAGTATGATCTAGAAACACTAAATTTTTACAACATAGTAACTAGATTCAACAGCAGAAGTAGAGCCCCAATCTCTCTATACAGGGTCTGCTATTTAACATAAAACTGATAATGATGGCTATTCACTTTTCTAAAATTATGGTTCCTTATTAGTACAATATGTACTATACCTGTGGGGTGGAAGAGTTGTTTCTAGAGCCTAAAAAACAGAACTCAAGAAATTGCATCCTGTTTGTTCTGTTTGCTCACCACTCCCCTGGAAGAATTCAGTTAGGAGCCTTTGAGCATGAAATATGTAAACTATTCTTATTATTTTTCCTTTTACCCTGGCTAACAATGACGTGAATGACCTAAAACTTTTCTTTTCAGGCTGGGAATTATACACCTATTTAAACAATTAAGCTGAATTGTCCTTCAAGAAATAAGGAGGAGAAGTACAGGAGAAAGCAAAATATTGAAAACCACACAGACTTTAGAATCAGGCGAAACTGGATCCAAAATCTGGTTTGGCCCCCATTAACTGTGTGAATGTGGGAAACTTGAGTGTCTGAGCTCTCTCTCTCTCTCTCTCTCTCTTTTTAATCTGAAGGATGGGGCTCCTGATAGCTCCTTTAGTTGTTATCAAACTTAACCAGCACATGGCAGACAGGGCATGAAAGGCGGCTCTCAGTATGTCCCATCAAGGGCCAGAGACTCAGTTCTAAGCTGAACAGCTCCACCTGAACGTTTCCCTGAAGTCGCACACGTGATGTGCCAGGAGCTTCAGTTTGCTCTTTTCTCATTTTCTGCCTCAGTGTGTGGCCTCAGCGTCCCTCAGCCCCTAGATGGAGAGGGTCCTTGGAGTCACGCTCGTGGCTCCCTCCCCTCTCCGCCTCTCTGCTCTTCATCTCCAAGGCCTCCCGAAACCATTGCTCTTCTGTTTTCACAGGTGCCAGCAGAAGTCAGATTTTAATTTTCAGCCTGCACAAATGGCAAGGCGACAGCTAAGGGATACTTTGCCCGCCAGCCTTCTCAGACTCTTGTCCACTGAGCTCGTTCTAGGAGCTGCTGACAAAGGCATCGTTTCGATCACGCTCTTTGACAGACTGCGGTTGCTGCAGAATGAATTCTACATCCTCTGCACGGACACTGAGTGGCCTCCATCCTGCCTTCTAGCACTTTAAGCCTAATTTTCCATCAGTCCCAAATTCTTTGCTCCATTCTAATGGACTCAATGACTCATTCCTACAAGATGAGTACACGTTCCTCCAACTGATTCTTTAGCACTCCTCTTCACTCTTTTTATGGGCCTCCCTGGTGGCTCAGACAGTAAAGCGTCTGCCTGCAGTGTGGGAGACCCGGGTTCGATCCCTGGGTAGGGAAGATCCCCCGGAGAAGGAAATGACACCCCACTCCAGTACCCTTGCCTGGAGAATCCCCTGGACGGAGGTCCCGTTATGTGCCCTGTCCCCTGTCCCTGGTTGTTCTCCCTCCTTCACCTGTTCAAGCTGTTCAAGTCCTACAAAGGCAAATCCATCACTATGGCCTCAGTGCCTCCTCCCACAGACCTCAATGAATTGTTTCCTCCTGAATACATCCCTGCTGCATTGTTTAAAATTCACCGTGTAGCCCTAGCGTCATCCTTATCTGTACACATTTATCTATTCCAGTCCCAAATTTAAAAGGCCTTAACGTCAGGACCCAAGTCTTATTCACCATCTTTTCAGACATGGTGGAATCCAGATATAATTGAGAATCAAGAGATTGCAGTACATTTTGACCACAATGAGGACTGAGATCCTGTCTTCCCCTCCTATTCCCAGTACAATAAACACTAGTCATGTTGATGAGTGAAGACATGGGGAAAATAAAGAGGAACTCTATGCAGTCTAGAAAGGTATTTAATATTTTGCATTCAATCTTTATTGTCATTCATAACTTTGTCCAAGATTGAACCCATGTTCAGTAGTTAAATGGTCGTTTTTATGTCAAAAGCAATGGAATATAGAACTTTCTCCAAAAAAGTGGATGCTGACCATGCTGAAGACAAGGCAGGAAGCCAGAGGGACACACACCACACACACAACTGAACTGCAGTGTCATCAAAATGGAAGGAGATATTTTCCTATCACAAGTCAACTAGCAGGAGAGCATTTTGTAGGACTCTTTAGACGGAAGTAAAGTCTTCTTAGTGAAAAGGATGCCTAATTCTATGTGAGCTAACAGAAACAGCTGATGCAGAGGCTCAGACATGCTTGTTAATGATATTACGAGAGAGTAAAATCTCAAGTGAACCAGTGTGAGACACAGAAGCATATCAACAGAACCTGGGGCAAGAAAGAAGAAAAAATCTTGTTGGGAAAAGAACTAAGACTATCCCTGGCTATGTTCAAACTAACAGAGCCTTTTAAGTTCTTCAATGCGTATATACTTCAAATTAATATCAGAAACTCACTGATCATGCTGAATGAAAAGGGGATAGGGGCACAGAGGGACCAGCTCAGAGAGAGTGGCTGGCTCGTCAAGATGCCTCACCAGAGGGGACAGTAGCCAAGACTCCCTGCCCCCAGATAGCATTTAGGGGAGAATCACCAGGTTTCAGCTCCAGGATTTTTTTTTCTTTCTGTATTTTAATGGCTGAACAAGACTCAGAAAAAATACATTCTTTCTTTGGGTAGTAATAATGTCACTCAATACCTCCTTGGCTTTCTTTTCTCTTTTTAATCTAAAGAAACATCTTACTGACATGCTAGCCTTTATACGATGTGGCATATTTCTTTTCTCATTTCTGATAGACAAATCAGAGTGATATTGATATTCCAGGGGCCATGTTCCCATTCCTACATAATTCCTCTGCATTTGCAGTGACTGGCCACAGGACAAAGGCTATCTGGGCTATAATCCCTCGCTCCCCTGACCACAGCAATCGGCTCAAGGAGTAAGACAAAGTCAAGGTAATCCGAGTCCCTCCCTGTGTTTTTCAGAATGGGTTGGGAGGAAAAACCCTTTGTTTCTTGCTTGATTAGGAGGCTGTATGAAGCTCAGAGGCGCCAGCATCTGTGGTTCTAGACTAGTGCTAGGACAGAGCGACTGCAACACGCACGACTGCAACACGCACGACTGCAACATGCACGGCTGCAACACGCACGGCTGCAACACGCACGGCTGCAATATGCACACAGAAGCAGAGGGGGCTGGTGACATAGGAACCCTGGCTCCAGCAGCCCCAGAGAGTATTCCTTCTGATTCCATGAAAATTCCTCCAATAACCCCCCCGCCATCAACTTTGTTTTCTCTTAATTTGGTCTGATTTAGATTTCTCTCTCTTGGAACCAAAAAGAGTACCAGTAAATATATAATCCATCATGTACTGATCTCAAAATTTAAGTCTCAAAGGGCAACTTTACATCTTCTCCTGTTCCAAACTGGCAATGTCTAGAGAACAGACACCACCCTGTCCCCATCATCACACTTCAGATATTGATATGCTGTCCTTTTCTCTGGCCCTTGGACATGCCAGGCTGCTTTCTTTTTCCAGGCCTTTGCACCTGCTGTTTCCTCTGCCCAGAAGGACTCTCCCCAGCTACTTTTATACTTGGCATGTTCTCAGTATGTGAGTCTCATTCAAATGCCAGTTTCTGGAGTAGGATTTCCCTGGCCACCTTAAACAAAGCTTTCGAGAAAGTTTGCCTGGCGACCCCGTTTATTTCCTTTCTCTGTACATCCTAATATGAACTTCTCTTGTTTGTTTGTTACCCATCTTCCTCACTTCAGCTTTCCAAGGGCGAGATCCTTGTCTGACCCTGCCTGTCTCATTCCCAATGCCCAGCCTGCAGTCAACACGTAAACATTTCTGAAATGTTAAGTGAAAATATAGCTTTGCTCACTGCATATAATTATCGTCAGGTAACCTGTTACACGGACTGCATGCATTTTGAACCCCTCACGCCATGCACGCCTTGCCCATTCTCAGTGCCCCCTGGCTCCCCCGTGAAGCTCTGAGTCAGCTCACTCCTCTGGATGCTCTCACGTACAGACCCCGGGACCCCACCTGACGTCACAGGTGGGACTCTGCTGCTCAGAGTGGAGAGACTGGGTCTGGTAGCCTCTCATAAAGGGATTTGTCTGCTGCCCAGAAGAGTCTGAAGCTAAACCCAGAGCATCCAGTCGGGAGTTCAGGGGGAACCTGGCTGAAGGCATCACTTACTGCAGTTTTTTAATTAAGACACTAGGTGGCAGATGACTATGCTCTTGGAGACAAATGAGCAATTAGCATTATAATGCTTAACAAACCATGGATAACTTTCTCTGGTGACTTTAATGTCACCAGGAATTATAATCATTTGACAGGATGGTAAGAATTATGACTGGGGCTGTGGTCTGGGCCTATGAAGGGTAGGATATATTCTGAAACTTTTTATTTTCAGATTCATGAAGGAAATGTGCAGCATGGAAAAATTAAGACTAATCTAGCAGCAAGATTTATATCAGCTACAGGGGACCACCAAGAGAGCTAATGTCTATCTAGTAAGGCTAAAATTGCTATTTGCACTGTAATAAGAATTCTGTACCTTTTGAATTAATAATCTAATTTAGAAAATAATTGATCACATCTTTCTCTTTCATTTCTCTTTTCTACTTAAACACCAGGGAGTGTTTTTTTTTTTTTTTAAGTCTTTCAAGTAGAAACTGATCAGAGAATCCATTGTTTCCCTGGTAACCTCCTATGTACAGTCCTGGGCTTGGAGAGCCTTTATTTTCTGCCAAGGCCACAGCGCACGGCAGAAAACAATCGGAGAGACACATGCAAAAGCGGATTGCATTGGTATTCCTTTTAATTAATCACAAATAAAATGCTCAGATTGCCTGCTATTAAATTAAGAATACAGAACACAAAATACAATAAAGACAAGAAATCCCAACACACATATTTCCTTTTCATGTGCAGTCTTTAAAGAATGGCAGCAAGGAAAGAGATGAGAGGAGAGGCAGCCAGAGAAGGAAGAGGGTGAAAGAGTGAGGGAATGAGAGAGGGGGTGAAAGAGAGTGGGGTGGGGGGACAATGACCCAGAAGGGAGAGACTGGAGGGAGAAGGGAGGGCAAGAGGCCGAGAGAGAGGAGAGTCACACAGGGGAAGATAAATCACAGAGGCGGGTGGGGAGCAGGAACAGAAAGCTGTAAGGAAAGCAGAGGAGCACAGAGAGGAGGAGGAAAAATCCAGAGGAGGAGGAGCAGGGGAGACGTCTAACAGGTTTCAAGATGTTTTCATCAGCACCTATTTCTCCAGGTTGCTTATTTTCAAACTTCAGAAAGGAAAAAAAAAAATCACCTGTTATTTGCTGCCCTTTGAGATGTCTATTAATCAGTGAATCATTGTTTACCGCTCTTTGACTGCCCTAATACTTAAGCCTTGGGAGTCTTGCTTCAGATAGATGTGAATGAGCCTCTCATAGGTTGCAAGGACCAGCGAGAGGCTCGGGTTGAGTCAGAGGATTAGAGAGTGTGGAAGGGATCTGCAGAGATGGAAGGAAAACAGGAACCACGTGTAGCCAGGCTCTTCAGAAAAAAATCGGATCTGGAGGGTCTTTCAGGTGAGAACACTCTGACAGCTCAGTTGGTAAAGAATCGGCCTGCAGTGCAGGAGACCCCAGTTCGATTCCTGGGTCCAGAAGATCCGCTGGAGAAGGGATAGGCTACCCACTCCAGTATCCTTGGGCTTCCCTGGTGGCTCAGCTGGTAAAAAAATCCTCCTGCAATGTGGGAGGCCTGGGTTCGGTCCCTGGGTTGGGAAGATCTCCTGGAGAAGGGAAAGGCTACCCACTCCAGTATTCTGGCCTGGAGAATTCCACGGACTGTACAGTCTGTGGGGTCGCAAAGAGTCAG
>SJYF01000002.1:4200481-4211060 GCA_006410515.1 Procapra przewalskii
AGAAGATCCAGCTGTGGTCATCACCGCCCACTTAGGGTGCCCTTAGGGGCAGAACTCTTTCTTGAGGCCATTTCAGAGAATGGTGGGCCTTGGGTTAGGTGTTCACTCGTGGTTCAAGTAAGTCTCATCAGGATAAGAAGGACTAGCAGGTACAACACGTATGTGAGAGACCTTTCTGTACTGCGGAGCCGGTGTGGCAGGAATCCAGAAAGGGAAGGGATTAAACCAAAAGGCACACTGGTTGGTAAGACTGGTGCATCCCAGGCTTGCCCATCAATCATATATTTTTTTTTGGTGGGGGTTGGGGGGCAGATACAGCTTCAGCACTGCCCACGTTGTACTAAACCTGATCAAACCTCACAAACCCAGGGCTAAGTTTAGCCACTACCTCCAGAAGATACAACATGAATCACTTCAAGCCTAAGTGTTTGAAACTCTTTGAGTGTTTTTGAAACCTAAGCCCAGTGAAGCAATGATGCAGAATGTTTTGAGTAGAGGGAAAGGGGAAATACAAGAAGGGAAGAAGCTCTTTGGGAGAAAGAGAAGGGAAAGAAAAGAGATTTCCCTCTGGTGAGAGAGGGAGGGAGGTCTGTGGACCTACCTGCGCCCACACCTGAACCCAAGGGGGTGGCAATACTTCAGAGATGATGGATCAGGACACCTTGGGAGGGGGATTACCAGCCTCTGCAAACATTTCCGTACCTCCCATGAGGCTGACTTCAAGCGTGGGGATTCTGACAGACCACTACGGATTTAAGCAATACAGATGTCATGGCATCCCTGATGGCTTGAGGGATGAAGACCGACCCCAGAAAGGCAGATAGAAAACAGATGTTACAGGATACTGCAGGCTTCCAGGTACTCATCAGACCTGAACAGGAAGCCAGGTCCACTATTACCTGACGTGAATTCCCTGACAGCTTGGGAAGATGTTTGCTTAAATTCATATTTCATTTGATCTATAGAAAATAAACCAATAGGCTTCCCTGGTGGCTCAGAGGTTAAAGCGTCTGCCTCCAATGCAGGAGACCCCGGTTCGATCCCTGGGTCGGGAAGATCCCCTGGAGAAGGAAATGGCAATCCACTCCAGTATTCTTGCCTGGAGAATCCCATGGACAGAGAAGCCTAGTAGGTTACAGTCCATGGGGTCGCAAAGAATCAGACACGACTGAGCGACTTCACCTCACCTCACCTCACCTCACCTCACCTCAAACCAATAGAGATATTTTTGAATCTCTGAGTTTAGAGACTGAAAATTATACCACTTGAACATTTTTAAGCCTGGGGAACAGATTGGGACACTATTCTTCAATATCCTAAATTAAGATAGGCCTTGGTCAAATCATGATTTTTACCTTGTCTATCTGTTTGGTGACTTAAGATTTTTCGATAAACACAACCATACCTCTAGAAGTCTCATGAAAGCTCTGTGTCAGTGATTGCTTGGTCTTCTCGGGGTGTTACAGCTAACATGCCCTAGATTAGGTAGCTTGAAAACACCAAGACTTTTAATATTCATGCATTCTTAAGACTTTCTAATACCACAGTCTGCCCAAGAATTCACCCATCTGCCCTAAGAAAGCAAAGGGGACCCCATTGTGAAAGGCTAATTACAGCGAATGCAATAGAAGAGATGCTCTTTTTTTGTAAAAACCGTACAGCTGAGGGCCGGCTGTCAGGAGATCCAACCAGTCAATCATAAAGGAAATCAATTCTGAATATTCATTGGAAGGACTGATGTTGAAGCTGAAACTCCAATACTTTGGCCACCTGATGCGAAGAGCTGACTCACCTGAAAAGACCCTGATGCTGGGAAAGATTGAGGGCAGGAGGAGAAGGGGATGACGGAGGATGAGATGGTTGGATGGCATCACCGACTTGATGGACATTAGTTTGTGCAAGATTTGGGAGTTGTTGATGGACAGGGAGGCCTGGTGTGCTGTAGTCCATGGGGTCGCAAAGAGCAGGACACAACTAACTGAATGACTGAACTGAACTGAAACACCAGACACTCATTTCCCACAGTACTACAGGCTAGAAGTCCAAGACCAGGGTGCCAGCATGCCCAGGTTCTGTTGAGAGCCCCCTTCTGGGATGCAGATAGTGAAGTCACCCTTGTGTCCTCGCACGGCCCAGAGCAGAAAGGGAAGCACCTCTCTCATGACTCTGCTAAGGTCACCAGTCTCACTCACGGGGCTTCCCAGGTGGCGCAGTGATAAAGAATCCACCTACCAACGCAGGAGATGTGGGTTCAATCCCTGGGTCAGGAAGATCCCCTGGAGGAGGAAATGGCAATCGAATCCATTATGCTTGCCTGGAAAAATCCCATGGGCAGAGGAGCCTGGGGGGCTACAGTCTATGGGGTCACAAAGAATTGGACAGGACTGAGCAACTGAACACTAATTCCATTCACGAGGGTTCCACCCTCATTACCTCCCAAAGCTACCTCCTAATACTATCACCTCCTAATACCATCACCTGGAAGGCTTTCAACATAGGTGTTTCAGAAAGACACAAACATTCAGTTCATAATAGTGACCATCATCACTTTTTCTCATAGAAAAATAGGAGCAGGACAGTATTGATCGGCTTTCTCTGTAGCACCCAGCCTACATGGACCAGCTCAGACAGAAAGAAAGTAAGCAGAGCCAAGCCATGGCCTGTCTTCCCAAAGATCAAGGCTGTTGTCCTAGAGAAAGCACAGCTGGGAGGGAAGTGGGTTTCCCAGTTGTTTCTCCCAGTGGTGGCACGGCTGGGACATAACCATATTTTTCAGTCCTGAACATGATGGAGGCTGAGTGCAGGGAACTGGCTGGCCTGTGCACAGATTTAGGGCTCTTTTTCAACTTGGGTGGGGAGAAATACATGGGACAAAGGCAAAAAAAATAGGTCTTTTGTCATTTCACTTGGGACAAGGAAATCTACAGCAAAAATAGAGTATATTTTCCTGTAGGCTGACTGTAAGCTCTGCTTAGGCATAGAAGCCAGAGCTTATTTATAGAACAGAGTTTCGCTGTGTCTGGACAGCTAGTCTAACCAATTCTCATCAAGCCAGTTGCACAAGTTCCTGTTACAATGGATTCCCATAAAATCACTCTCTGGGCTGAGCATCTCTGGGGAATGTGAAGGACGACATTGACTCAGGGATGGCAGAGATGAGCTCAGCTGGCTGCACCGCGGCTTCCCCCACCTGCAGCTTCGTCGCCTCCTTCTTCCAGCTTTCTCTCCCTGTTCCCTGCCCCTTCATGCCTCCGGATGCCTACTGGGATGACTCAATGCTAGTGCCGAACCACATCACTGCTCTGCGCATCACTTTACTCATTTATAGAGGGATGATGTCTACTCACCCGGATTACAACGAGGCTGAATAAAATAGCACATATGGATGTCCTTGCACAGAGCGGACACTGGATAATTATTTGGGAGGAAATAAGGACAAGAAAAGGCAGTAGTTTAAGTGCTACCCAACACATGGAAAGATAAATCACTCGATGGAAGGTTTATCGGGTGGTAGGACGTGAGGAGGGTGAGTCAGAGCAAACTAATGAAGGAGGGTGATGTTGGAAGTTGCAGGCTTGTCACTGCTGCTGCTGACGTTATTTGAAAGAGACAGAAGGCTCCATCTCCAGCCGGTGTTAATTAGTGGAGCTCCCTTGGCACTGTATGTAGCTGGGATGGTAAACCCTCATGTCCTGCTTGAGACCAACTCCTGTTTGTATAATTACCTCCTGACAGCCGGCCCTCAGCTGTATGGTTTTTACAAAAAAAGAGCATCTCTTCTATTGCATTCGCTGTAATTAGCCTTTCACAAACGGGATGAGGAAAAGGTGACAGGATGCAATGGGGTCCCCTTTGCTTTCTTAGGGCAGATGGGTGAATTCTTGGGCAGACTGTGGTATTAGAAAGTCTTAAGAATGCATGAATATTAAAAGGTGTTCCGAAAGTATTTTTCATTGTGTTTTCTGATATGGTCTTCATCACAATAATAACAATGAAGTCATGGACCCTAGAAGTAAACGATGGTGCCATCCTGACTGTAAACATCTGGTGCAGACTGAATTATGCCCCCCCGCCACCCCCGCTCATATTCTGGAGTGCTAAAAGCTATGGTTTTTCCTGTGGTCATGTATGGATGTGAGAGTTGGACTGTAAAGACAGCTGAGCACTGAAGAATTGATGCTTTTGAACTGTGATGTTGGAGAAGACTCTTGAGACTCCCTTGGACTGCAAGGAGATCTAACCAGTCTGTCCTAAAGGAAATCAGTCCTGAATAATCATTGGAAAGACTGATGCTGAAGCTGAAACTCCCATCGTTTGGCCACCTGATATGAAGAACTGACTCATTTGAAAAGACCCTGATGCTGCAGAAGATTGAAGGCAGGAGGAGAAGGGGACAATGGAGGATGAGATGGCTGGATGGCATCACTGACTCAATGGACAAGAGTCTGAGTAAGCTCCGGGAGTTGGTGATGGACAGGGAGGCCTGGCGTGCTCATGGGGTCACAAAGAGTCGCACTGGGGCTTCAGTTCAGCTCAGTCACTCAGTCGTGTCTGACTCTTTGCAACCCTAAGAACTGCAACGACTGAGTGACTGAACTGAACTGAACCCCCAGTGTGACTGTATTTGGAGACAAGCTCTTTAAGGAGGATTAAAGCCCAGTGAGATCATAAGGGTGGATCTGACAGGACTGGGGTCCAGGTAAGAAGAGACACAAGCGCATACACAGAGGAAAAGCTCCGTGAGGTCACAGTGGCAAGGCCGCTTTTGGCAAGCCAGGAAGAGAGACGGTGCCCCAAGCCAAACTCCCAGCACTTGACCTATCCCAGACCTGCTGGCACCCAAGGGCTCGGGACACTGGGCTGTGGGTGACCGGGGTGAGGTCGAAGCCCCCTCTGTGGTCCGTGTGGAGGAGGGAAGTGGGTCTCAGCAAGTTCTATCACACACTCGGTTGCACCTGGTTTTACTGGCATAGCTGGTGTGACTGCAAAGGGCTCCGCGCCTCAGTCTCTGTCCCTCAGGACCTCTGGGAGCTTCCCGTCGCCGCTGTAACAGATTACCACACTCTCAGTGGCTTAACACGACACAGACTATTCTCTTATGGTTTCCAAGGTCAGAAAGTCAAAAACCAGTCTGACTGCTAACGTCAAGCTGGTCACGGGGCTCCCCCTGGAGGGTCTGAGGGGGAGTCTGTTTCCTTGCTTTCTGTGCTTTTGGTAGCTGGCTGCATTCCTTGATCTGACGTTGCTTCCTCCATCTTCAAAGCACGCCATCCAATCTCTGCCTCCCTCTCCTCTAACCTGGCCGGCATCTGTCTTCTAAGGGCCGCTGTGAATTGCCCTGAGCTCACACAGATAACCACCCCTCCTCATAACTGGATCTCACCTGCTGTTCTTCTTGCCACGTGAGCTAATGTTCGCAGGCTCTAGGACATGGCCATGTATGGGGGAGTGTCAGCTCACACACCGCCCTCCCCAGGGTTCCGTCCTCCCAGGCAGAGATCCTTTATGGAGATCACCGCCACGGAGGTCAGCTTCCTGTGGGTTCATCACCGCCTTCCTGCCTGGACTGAGTCTAACATTCAGGTCTCGCGCCCCCTCCTCCCGGAAGCCTTCACTCACTCCTCCAATCCACTGTGATGTCCGTCTTACTTAAAAAGTGAACTTCATTATTTGGCTCTAATGTGTTAGGTCGAGTTGAACCCTATTTTGTTTTGCGTGTCTTTGTTTTCTTTCTGCAACTAAACTGTCAGTTTCCTATCTAAGTTTTGTGGATCTCCCCTGCTTTCTTCCCCTCCACTCCTTGAACAATTTCTTTAGCCTCTAGGTCGCCTTCTCAGCTGGGCTCCCCGATGCCCACAGGGTCTGTGTCCCTCCCCAGCTGAGTACCCGAACCCGCCACGGTCCCTGCTTGTTCCTTCCCCATATTCCATCCTCAGCCTTGGTTGTGGGTCTGTTTGCTGCTCTGGGATCCTGCTCTTAGAACCTTCCTGAATTGTTGAAACTTCTATGACTCCACTGCCTTCCAAGGCTGGGGTCCCGATCCTTTGGATTGTCCTTCCTGGGACCGGCGATTCTGCTGTTGAGTCTCTATCTCCCTGGTGACCAGGCCCCAGGCACACGCACACAAACACTCCAGACGATACCTGCTTGATAGGAATCTAGGGACTTGGGCTACAGCCTGGCCTTGAGGCTGAAGCCAGACCGTTTACCAGGATTCTTCCATCTCACCCTGAGTTGCCCATGCAGGAATTACACTTTTCTCTGTGTACATAGACATCCGCTTTAGTATCTTAGGCAGATTTCCTGGCCCCTGGCCCCTGTGATGCTGCATGTACATACATATCTCCTGCAAGCATTAAGCGCTCACCATTTATCCTGTTTCTGGGAGGAAGCAGCCAGACCTCACGATGGACTATTAGATATAATGTGACTCTCACACACCTAGCACAGACACAGCAGGTGTTCAAAACCAGCACCAGCTGATTCGGGGTTTGGTTTTCTCCTCCCTACCCCATACTGGCACCTTGAAGACGAAATGTACTTTGTTAGGCACTCCTTCAGGGCCTCCCTGGTGGCTCAGAGGGTAGAGCGTCTGCCCGCAATACAGGAGACCCGGGTTCAATCCCTGGGTCAGGAAGATCCCCTGGAGAAGGAAATGGCAACCCACTCCAGTACTCTTGCCTGGAAAATTCCATGGACAGAGAAACCTGGTAGGCTACAGTCCATGGGGTCGCAAAGAGTCGGACACGACTGAGAGATTTCACTTTCTCTCACTTTCATTCTGGTATGAGACCTGTTTATTTTGTTGCCCCTTTTCTAGAAACATTAAGATTAGCCACAGTTGCCTTTTAAAATTCATCATGTGAGAGTTCGCTTCATGAAAGCACTAGGGATACTCAGGTGAAAAACACTCTCCCCCCTTCAGGAAACCCCTAATCTAATGTGGCGCACAGACAAGGAAAGCAGATTATGACTGGGTCAACAGGATCAGCTGCAGAATGAAAGTGTGAAACCTCTCATTAAAAAATCAGAATAAAAGTCCCCACTAACACTAAAATGTAAAGCTTCTTGCCAAGCGTGTACTCTCTGCCTTTAATTTCCTGGCGAATCAGGAAGGGCTGGAAGTAAGGGGACTGTGGGCTGCCTACCTTTCCCTTTTCCCCCCTGTGCTATCATTTCTGGTGTGAGTGGTTGCTAACACAGGGACGTTGAGAAGAGTAGGAAGGAAGATAGGATTCCTTGCTCATTCTTCCTTCTTAGAATATCACTGGCTTCTTCCTGTCTTTAAAGCAAGTTCTAGCTGGAAAAGAAAGCATGTCCTCTTGGGCTTGTAAATACCACTGCTTATTCAGTAGCAGACGTGCGTGCTCAGTCGCTGAGTCATGTCTGGTGACCCCGTGGACTATAGCCCACCAGGCTCCTCTGTCCATGGCATCTTCCAGGCAAGAATACTGAAGACGGTTGCCATTTCCTTTTCTGGGAGAACTTCCTGATGCAGGGATCGAACCCAGGTCTCTGACACCTCCTGCAATGGCAGGCAGATTCTTTACCACTGAGCCACCTAGGGAGTGCCAGCGTTGCCAATGTTTCAGGTGAACAGGGCCGTTTAAAGAATGGCACACACACACTGCATGGGTGTCCTCTGCTCAGGGGTACATTCCACTGTCCTGCGGGGCTTCACTTCAAAACACAAATTTAAAGATGAAATTATCAGGAATTTCAAAGGGGTGATAACAGAGCATTAGGTAAAGTACAGGGCCCTCCAGAGAGCAGGGTTCTGTGTAACTATACAGTTTGCACGCTCACAGGGCTGGTCTGAATTTCAAAATCCGATGAGAAATCCATGATCAAGACGTATACAGGGCTCCAGAGGAACAACTCAGTAGAAAGGAAGAAAAGAAGAGGACTTTCCAAGAGGGGCTGGCACTGGGGCTGAGGCCTCAAGGATGAGAAAAGTTTACCCAAGTGAACAAAGGAGAAAAAGCGCATTATAGATGAAGAGACGGCAGGTGCAAAGAAGGCGCAAGGCATTGTAAAGCCCTGCACGTGTGGGGAACTCAGCTGATGATGTGGCTGGAACGCTGGTGGGTGTGAGACTGTAAAGGAAGCTGAGACTTAAGAAATACCCTGCTGCTGCTGCTAAGTCGCTTCAGTCGTGTCCGACTCTGTGCGACCCCAGAGACGGCAGCCCACCAGGCTCCCCATTCCCTGGGATTCTCCAGGCAAGAATAGTGGAGTGGGTTGCCATTTCCTTCTCCAAAGAAATACCATGAGGATCACATGAAGGAGTTTCAACTCTCCGTAAAGCAATGCAATAACACTGGAGAAGCATAGGCAGAAAGGTGGCATTAAAGGATTTGTATTTGCAAATTTTCCCTCCGACAACTACGTGGGTAATGGGTTGAAAAGAAGGAAACTGTACTAGAGAAGTCAATTGGAGGCCATTGCTGTGCTCTGAGAGGCCAAGACTGTGGAATTCTTTAGTTTTGTCCCTTTAAAATTAAAAAATACACAGATTAATTGAAAAAGGCTGACCCATACTAAGGAGCAAGAGTTAAAATATTCACTGAAAAATTCACTAAAGCACAAGGCCATTTACAGCAATAACAATCACAATGGAGTTGGGCTCTTATATCAACGTTGAAGTCACCCTCTTCAAAGCACAGGACAAATATTTTGACAAATACAGCTTAGAGAAATGCTTTTTGTGATTTGGTCTTTATTGTATTATTCAGTGATCCTTCTGTTGTTATTGTCAAGGATTTACTGCTGAAAAAATTTATGCATGTTTTTGGCTTTGCTACTTTCTCTTAAAGCAAGAGCTATGAACAACAAATCCGCCAGGCAGGAGCTATTGTTCCAACATCATGTGATTATTGTTTAAGTTCTGCTTATTTAACTATGCGAGGATTTGGAGAACTCAAGCAAAACTCGTCTTATCCTGGCTTCCTCACTTCTGATTTGTCTCTGCCCTGGTGGCTCAGATGGTAGAGTCTGCCTGCGATGCGAGAGACCCATGCTCGATCCCTGGGTCAGGAAGATCCCCTGGAGAAGGAAATGGCAACCCACCCCTTTGTATTCTTGCCTGGAAAATCTCATGGATGGAGGAGCCTGGCAGGCTACAGTCCTCCGGGTCGCAGTGTCGGACATGACTGAGCGACTTCACTCTCACTTTCTAAGAGCAGCGGTTTACTGCTCCTCTACACTTTCTATCTCTAATCCTTCTTAGGAAAATATCCCCCCATTAAATCTAATTCATCTGAGCTGCATTCTGTTGCCTTTCCATGCAGCAGCACACGTAGCTAGTGGTGCGATCTGTGTGGCCCCTGGGGGTTAGTGGGCAAGGCCGCCTGCACCTGTAGGGGCTGCCCTGGGTTCTGGCTGCGTCAGTCCCCACCCGCAGGCGGTTGTTGCCTCGGTCCACCTGCAAACCATCTGCCACACAGCAGCCTGCGCAGCACATAAACTGGGACACTCTCTGCAATAAACATTCTTCAGCCCTTCCGAGTACGCACGTTCACTAGTATGCAGCTTCTCAAACGTTACGATGCTCATGCAACCCCTGGGAGACTCATTAAAGAAAAGCATTCCACAGGTCTGAGACTCTGCATTTCCTACAAACTCCCAGACAACACCAGGTGGGTTCCTGGACCATACCCTGTGTAACTAGGAGCTAGACAGCTCATTAACTCAGCTTGCTCTGGAAAAATAATAATATTTTGAAAAATCACGTGTGTGTGTTAGTTGCTCAGTCATGTCCGATTCTTTGTGATACTGTGGACTGTAGCCCATCAGGCCCCTCTGTCCATGGAATTTTCCAGGCAAGAATACTGCCAAGCCCTTCTTCAGAAGATCTTCCCAACCTGGGAAATCGAAACGGGGTCTCCCACATTCCAGGCAGATTCTGTACCCTCTGAGCCACCAGGGAAGCCTTGAAAAATTATAAAATTTCTTGATTTTTAATATTAGTTACTAGATTAGTTACTAGAATGCCAGAAACAGTATAGGTAAAGTCCAACTTGTAAAGTCAAATTGTAGGTAAAGTCCAACACTCTTACTTGGCTAAACCTGCCTTGGTTCTGTTATACACATCTAATTAGAAATGTCAAATTATTGTTCTTGGTAACACTCTTTTAAAACCTATGTAAGGTGATTATAACTGACAGTTCCTATTATAAGGAACACTTGTCTGGAGCGAAGAGGACTAATTTTGGCTTTCTTGTAATCAAAGAAAGATCCTTGTCAAAGAGAGGTGAGAGCTGGTTATTTAGCAAGACTCTTGTACTAGATTGAACATACTCAAAGAAACTTATAATTATGTTAAAATTATTATATTTTCACGGTCCTTGATGCAGATAAGTTCTACCATTAAAAGAATCCCTTGACCTGAAACAGAATATCCTTTCCTCCTAAGATTGTGACTAAACCATTTGCTCTAGAAACTGTTCCTGTTTCTTCCCAACTGTCAACAAATGCAGATTCAGATGAAATGTTCTATTTCCAAGTGGAAATAAATTTAATGGCAAATGTAAAAATGACTTTCAGACAAAGTGAAAAGTGGCATTTAATATAAACTCAA